>OX454421.1:33671757-34271757 GCA_949715475.1 Microchrysa polita
ACGTTTTAACATTTTGACGGCTTGCTAAAACTCTCTAATGCACGGCTTCCCAACCTTTTTCAGTGCATGCCCCCTTGGAAGGTTAGCAGAATCTGGTGCCCCTCAAAGAAAATTTCTCTCAAGAACGGAAGAAGGCGTTTTTCAGTTCATTCCTTTTCTTTTGTTAAGAATTTGCCACGTTGACAAATAATGATAGAAAATTTGCCATTATCTGGAACAATCTCACAGAGATTTTGTATTAATCCGATCACCTTGGATTTTATTTGAGCCATTTCAATGCTTACATTTACTCATTTGAATATTGAATTGATTCCACACATAAACTATAAAACATTGCTTCAGTGAGCAGCAAATTCGTCGCTCCATGGAAATGTTTGAATTTGACTGGTACGAACGAAGTGAGAAAACGTAGAAGCCTTAGTGGGCAGTTTACAACTGAATTGAGCATTGCAGGAGGACTAGATTTGGCCCTACATTCCTACTACATTGAGTCGAGAATTGAGGCCGCATGATCATAAGACGGTTATAGCGCGCTTAAAATGTTGCCTGAAGATCTGGTTTTATACCAAGATCTCATTTTCCCTGAGAGGTCCGGTCTTCAACGATCATCATTCATCATCAAACAGACTTTGGACAACGGTTCTTCGCTAATATACTTTATTGTGGTTGCAACGATTTAGAAATGTTGTTCATGAATCGAAGAATTTTAACAACTCATGGCCGTCGTAATATAATCGATCACATGAAGACTTGTGTTGAGCTCGCGCCCCCTTGGCCGACCGTCACGCCCCACTTTGGGGGCGCGCCCCACCGGTTGGGAAGTACTGCTCTAATGATTAATGACGTATATAACACCATCATCCAAGTGACGAAGGCAAGCTCAAATGTCGAGTAATGTGTGGATGCTCTTAGCCCCCTCCAGAACAAATTCCTGGTTGCGCCACTGTCAACAGCAATATCAGCATCAACATTTCTATTTAGAACACACGTATTTACATTTGATGACCCACATTGACAGCAGCATTGCGTCCAATCTATTTCCAGTATGAGAAGCCAGACAAGTGTGGGACCACATCCAAAAATGTACCGTTAGCTTTTTGTAAATTTTACTCGTAAATCTAGATACAGTAGAGCGTCGATTATCCGAACTAATGTTGACAAAGGTGGTTCGGATAAACGAAAGTTCGGTTTAATCGAGCTTCCATAGAAAAATTAGAAAATAGCCCAAATGTGAAATTACGCGACAAACTGAAAACGTGTAAAACGACTAGAACTGAACAAAAATAAAAAAATCGAGTTAATTGGGCGACGCAGATGAGAGGTTGCTTCCGTCAGACCCTTGATTTTTCATTTTATTCGATGTCTTGCACCAGAAAAGAAGCTGAGTGCCCGGTTCGGTTAATCGAGTGTTCGGATAATCGACGCTCTACTGTACTTAGAAAGAATTTTTTTTTTAAAATTTAACCAATTTGACAATGTTGAAAGTCACCATGCTTAAATTCACAAAAAAGTATTTTAAGCATATTAAAATTAGGCAGGAATGATAGCAGATAAGAGCAAAGTATTTGTCACCAAACGGTGGTAGCTAGGACTCTCAACTTTGCGGAGAAATGTGCTTCGGAATATGCTCTATATTAGGTCTTAAACCCCCAATTTTCGAAAATCTCGATTTGATAACACACAAATGCGATTATACCGCTCGGGGATCATAGGCTTTGCACTATTTGAGGGACCTTAAGGCGACTGTATCTTCCAAACGGTGATAGCTAGGACTCCCAACTTCGTTGAAAAATGTGCGCCAGAATGTGCCCTTCATCGGTTCTCTAAACCTAAATTTTCACGAGCGCACTTCCCTGGTCCCCTCCCTTGTCTACACCCGTGAGTATGCCATAGTAAATAAGTCAATCGTGAATTTTTATAACCATTTTATTTTGTCATTCCATTCTATAAAATAGAGCTATTTACACATTATACATCTTTTTTGTTTAAGACGTTAAATTTCTTGCGCATATCATTATTATTTTTAATTTATTTTCTATTTCCGTCAGTACATATTGATTTGTTTTGATTTTTTTCTTGCATATTCTCTCCTTGATTCGATTTGATAAATTGAAAATAGTTTTTTTATATGTATAGGTAGCTGCTTTTTGGTTTTGAATAGAGTGATAATTGCAATTCATAATTTTTTTCAATATTAATTTTAGGTTTGCTATTTATATATTTACATATATTTCAGAGTATAATAAATTTAAAAGAAAATGTTTAATAAAATATATTTGTTTTGTGTCTTGTTTTTTTTTGTTTTGTTAACAATTTGCAAGAGTTATTTTGTTGTTGTAAAGAAGCACCGGAGATAGATATTATTAAAGGATTATCATAATTTAAGAATTTAATAGTTTGGATAGATTGGAAATACAAGTATTTTTTATGACAAATTGGTAATAATTAAAAAAAAATTTGGGTCTGGTTAGTGAAATGTATTTGTCACAAATTTGTATTAAAATATCGTCCCAAAAATCATCTGTACTGTTTTTTTTCGTGCATCCCGTGAAAACAAAAAATTTAGAAACTCAGAACTTAAAAAATAGGTTTTTAAATTTTTTTTCAAAATTAATAATTAACTTACAAAAAAAACTTTAATATTGAATATATATTGTGTATGCTGTCACATTGTCTTCTATCTATTTGATTGCGGTCAGTGGCGTAACGTTTCTAAAATATCTTGTGTTCTAGATTAAAATGGGGGCCCACACAGTGTAATTTTTAATTATATCAAAAAATACAAGTAAATCCAGGACTATATTTATAGGGAATTTATACTATCGACAGGATATACCAAAAACTCACGATTCAGTCGAGGAAATGGGTCTGATTGATTTTTTTAATTCAAATTCTGGATTTGTTTGTAGACGGTTATTAGGGTCTGGTCAAAAGCGATTCACACTTGAAAAATTTAGGTTTATTATGAAATCTCGAATCATGTTCACAGATGTAAAAAAAAATCCAAAAATAACTTCATTTTAATTTATTGCGAATAACTACTTTAAACATTTAACGTTGTATCTGTAACAATATTTAGGGGATGGAGAATCGGGGTGAGCTCAGCTTTCAGTCGTTATTTTTGCAGCGATTTAAAGGCTTACGGCGAAAATCACCTGCAGTAGGCTGAGGTTACGGTTTTATATTAAATATCGCCCTTTTGAACGCATTTCAGTCTTTGGTAAAAAAAAACAACTTAAAAATTAGCGACATAAAAAAGGTGCAATAATTGCTTTACATTTTTCTGGTATGGACCTCGTAAAAGCTAAGGCCATCCCTGGTAACAAAAATACAGTTTTTCAGCGCAACAATAAAATGTTCCTTGAAGTTCTCAAACTCAAAAGAACAACATTTCACTAATGGTCAGTTCTAACTTGTTAATCTGCTTTAAATCTAGCTGCAATGTTACTATGACCGAGAAATCTAGTGAAAAGTTGTATTTTTAAATCATAGTCCAACATTTCCCACTCCACTCCACGCTACGTTAGGGGGCCCGCGTTCGCCCGAGCACATGGAACACCGTACGTTACGCGCCACTGATTGCGGTGCAAAAAACTAAACTACCACCACTCAGCCTAATTGAACAAACCTCACTTTAATATGGCGCACTTAAAACTCAAAACAAAAACACTGATAGAAATAGAGCAATCACTAAACAGTAAAAATTATACTAAATCTTCCTTTGATATACAAGAATACTTTATATCTCTAATTATTCCTTTCAGTTTCTAAGTACATAATATTCAAATTAATAGGATTAAAAAAAAAACATTCTTGCGAAGATCCTTGCTCATGTACAACAAAACAATGATAATACATATAACCAAAACCAAGAGGCCCACAAATCTAGGAATTTATGTCATTAGTGTGTCTCCTGCATTAAATTGCCTTCTTTTGCTTGCTGTTTCATCGGAACGAACGAACGAAATCCTATATCCTTCCATATACAAACACTTAACCCATTCCATAACGAATTTTCACATCACCGACATTCATGGCATTTTCATTTCAGTGGAAAATCTTATATGGAAAATTATGACTAATTTTCCATAGAAACAAGCACGAGACTATGGTAAATGGGCAATGTTCATGGTCGCATGACTTGGGATACCTACCTACCATTCCCATTCCTATACGAAACGAACGCGAAAGGATTCCTTCAAGAAGCGTAAATATGCGAAAGCAAAATTAACAGCCGAGCAGCAAAAATTAAGACATGGAAAGAAAGAAAAAAACGGTTGGACGATGGCAGGCATAACGGGTAAAATGAATAGTAGCCCTGGGGAAAATGAACGGAGTCAAGAACTCGGGTATATGCGACGAGAGATATAAAGTGAAATTTATTTCAGGGTAACGCTAGACTTTTCCGAAAGCATTGGCTAATGGGATGATGGTAATCTCCGTTTGTCTGGGTTCTATAAATGTAGTGGCTCTGGACTTCTGGAAGAAATAAGAAAGACCTGGGTCTAGTTCAAGAGTTTGCATGCATATCTATAGTCTACGGTTGGGGTTGAATCGACTGTGCTAGTTCTTATCCGGACTCCTAATGCTGAGTATAGAGAAGCTGTATTTGCAACTACATTCACTTTCATATTACTTCAGGGACTCATTTAGTTAATTACACCCAAAGTTTTTATATGTTGCCATGCATAAGATGTTAAACTTTTTTTTTGCATTTGGTTGTACTTTAGGCTAACTTCTTCTATGTAGAAGTCATTTCGTATTCATCTCGTCTGAAATGAGTAAGGATTTTATGGGCAATCGTATAAGGCAAGTGCAGTATGAAATGCATTCTAAGGCTCAGTCAGATTGTTTTTCGGAAACGTCATAACCACAAAATGTCGTTGTACTGGCTCTCTAGCGGCCCTAAAATTATAAAAATTATAAATTTTGGTGGCAATTAGTGGTCAGCTATCATAAGCAATTAGCGCGATAAGTACACCAACAGGTTTGATTCAAACAGACATGCGCTTTGTAGCCTTTGTAGTCAAAGCATCATTCCTCACTATATTGGTAAGGATCAATTCTATCTGGAACAATTACCATTTACCGGTATTGATTTATACATTTATTTATTTTATTTATTTGGTTCTGTTTTCAACGTAATTTTATTTGTCCCAAACCTCTCGCTACCGTACAAAATTGCCTTTCAGGTTTGAAGGAGCTTTGCACCTGTGCTGCATAATAGGCGAATGTGGATCTTAGAACCACTAGGTGTGCTCATCTTCAGTCATCATAGTGTTCTTGGCGACGTTCACAATCAAGCTATGTATAGATTTAGAGATCCAGGGTTTGGGGCATGGGCGTAGCCAGGATTTCGGTCAGGGGGGGCATGATTTTCTTAGGAGTTGAAATTGTCAGTCGCGAAAATATGAAAATTATGTTAGGCAAATGTTAGAGCCATATTTTAAGAAAGGACATTAGAGAATGATTTTCCACACCATTTAACGAAAAATTGTGATTCTGATAACATTCAACTGGCCTCCAATTTCAGATTTTTAACCGTAGCTCGTCTATATTCAGTGCTATTTTTGTCTGTCGGACTGCATATTCCACTTGCGATTTAAAAGAAATAGACCAAGAGATCAGTTTGTGTCGTCTCTCACTGTTTCTCTTCTGAGCAAATTTAAATCTTTTTTTTGGATAGAAATACAGTTTACGGTTTTGATAAGATTTCCTCAAAATTTAACAAAATATTAACAGTGGTTAAGTTTCATTCAACATTGTGGAGAAATCATAAAAAATATGAAAGTGCACTAATTTCATTGCTACAAAACATTTGTTCACAATTTTCAAATGTATTTTTCCGCAAACACTAAGGCACGGTGTCTGCTGCTAGGGGTAGGACCGTTTTTCTTTGAGCGGCCGAAAGCACAAACAAAATATGGCCATCGAGCGGCAAAAATCATTAATCTCTGGATTTTTACGGGATGGTTGGGGATTCTGATTCCCCTGATTCTGGAAAAAAAAGTTCTGACCGATTGTCCGCCATTTTCAAAAAAAGGTGAAACGGGGGGCTATTTTTCATTTTTTTTTCCATTATTTCAAGCACGATAGCAGTTTCAGCAAAATGTTGTTACGTGATTTCTTACATTTTCTTAAGCTCCCCTATTAAACTGGGAATTCAAGAGACTCACAGTGAAATAGGTGTTCAAAATTTAGCACTATACATATATGTTTATTTTTCACAAATATTTATTAATATGAAATAAGCACAAAATCGACAAAAAATTTAGAGTCTGGCGAGCAACTACGAATTTAGTAATCGAGGAAATGTTTTTGACAACCCGTAGTACTAGTAGTATACTAGCGGATAACGCTAGTCAAGGGGTTACGAGAAAAAGCGAGAAATTGCTGAGGAATAGGCACGTCAATATATTGTTACACTTTCTCTTTTTTATAAATATTTTTATTTCAAATTTTTGACCCGCCCAACCATCGTTGCCTTGCAAGCTGCACTGTCACAAAATTATGTGACATTCTGGAGGAGCATGGGCTAAGGTAAGGTGACCAGACTGCCGAAGGACCAATGCTGTACACATTCTGGCGGAATTCGGTTTTCAAGCAAATCCTCAGTCATACTTCCAGGTTCTAGGTCCGAGGTCTACGTCCCAAAAATGTTGTGAAATTCTCTAATGAACGACAGACAGAGAGAGGTTTGAGCACAGAGTAGGGCGAGGTACAGGTCAGAGGTCTAAATTTTACAAATTGCCTTCCATAGACTCGTTGCGTTCGCCTTATCATATGTCCCAGCAACGCAGCGTATCAAAAATGTTTGCAAATTCCGAAAAGCGTGACAGACAACCAGGTCTGATCGGAGCGAAGGGCGAGCTATAGGATCTGAGTAATCCTAATGACGAGCCAAAGGTCTAAATTTTACCAATTGCCATCTATTGGCTCACCCCTCGCTGCGATCGCACCTTGCCTTATCCACTGCCCTGTGCCTACCAGCGCTGGTCGCAAGGATGTTGGCGAATTATGAAAAGCGTGACAGACAGAGTGAGTTTTGAACGAAGCCAAGGGCGAGTCACAGGATCTGAGTAAATATACGGACCAATCTTAAAATTTAAATTTAACGAATTGCCTTTTGTCTCACGGCTCGCTGCGCTTGCACTTCGCCTTATCCTATTTCGCAACAGCACTGCGTACCAAAAATGTGCGAATTCTCTAATGCGCTACAGACAGTGCGAGGTCGACGAGCCAGAGGTCTAAATCTGATCTAAACCTGGTTGCAATATTTCTGGAGCAGAGTATTCATTTCTCCATTGTTGATGCCATGCCGGTTCCCTGGGTTCTTAACGCCGTTTTAAATTGACTCTAGGGAAATGTGGGAAAAAATTCTATCTAACACCCATGCCGAGTCCTTTCTTTAGTATACATTTTCCTATAGAGGGTGATAAAGGAATCGGATGGAGTACAGTGGCTGATTTTCCAATTGTTTTGTCATATGTAAAATGAATTAAAATTTAATCATTTGACGATTAGAAAACACAGAAGTGCAATTTAGGCAGCTGAAGCTTCCGAACGCGGATAGGTGGACCGTAAAATTTGGAAGAAATATGAGCGCCAAGTAGCTCTACAATTCCCAATTTTTAGAGAGATCGGGAGGGGCTCCCGGTTGTCGAAATTGAAAGATTGGCAAACATAAGAGTGAAATTACCTCGCTAAATATCGATCGCACAAGGTACAGGGGTCAAACTTTACACATTAAAAGCAGACATGACTGTTCTTAGGCCTCATCGAAGGTATGTAGTGAATTAGGTTTCATTGTGTGACATGGGGAATGCCGTACATTTTGCTGTACATTTCCCAATGCTGTGCGACAGGTCAAAATGCTGTACTGTACAGCAAAATGCTATACGTCTGGTCAGCCTAGACTAAGGGCTAGTATATAAGGCTGAGTTCTTTTGCTGCCCGTTCTCAGACCCAGATGCACCGATACCTTTTTATGTACATCAAAGGAGAGCAGCTTAAGCCTTGTCCCAAGTTAAAGTATCTTGGCTCGATGGTAAACAAAGGAGCTATATGTGATGATATCAAACATCGCACAAAGGTTGGGTGGATGAAGTGACGAGAAAACTCTGGAGTTAAGAAAATGCCACTGAAGCTTAAGGGCAAGTTGAACAAAACGGTTGTACGTTCCGACTGATGTATGGAAGGCATTGTCAAATGAAGTTCCATTTGATGGACCCAAGGCCAGAGGCAGACCGAAGAACACCTGGATGTGTCAAATGAAAAAGCAACAACAACGCATTGGTTTCGGCGATGACACGATCCAAGATAGAGCTGCCTGTAAAAATAGGCAAAGAAATTACCGCCAGAACGGGTGATGTGCCTACACTGCAGTGACGCGACGACAAGGAGCGGTATAAAAAACGAGACAAGGAAGAAGAAGTAAACACAGTCATGTTACGCCGTTGGTGAAAGTTTGCGGACGTAAGACCTCCGAAAGTACCACGGTCGAAGCCATGATTTCATTTAGTTTTTTTTAGTTCATTCATTCAATTTTGTTTTCAATCTAATGGTCGTAGCCCCGAATTTTCACAGGGGTTTCTTATATGTAATTTATAAAAACAATAAGATTTCCCCTTAATTTAAATTGCCACCCGAAAAAAAAAGAAAATTTCTTAAAAATGTTTAAGCTAATTTAAAGAAAGGACAACCAAGAAAATATCTTATGTCCGCAGCAGTGTTCGTTTCCCTGTCTCGGAATATAAGTCCCCGAGATAGACATTTTTGATAAAGAACTTTGAAATTGAGAATTGAGACAAAGTGTCCTACATGCAGTTCTTTATTTTTAGTACGGACTTGGGGGCTTCGCCCCCTGCTCGCTACGCTGGCCATCTCCTCCCCTCGCTTCGCTCGAACGAACGAACGAACTGAGGCAATCAGTGGCGTATTTAGAAAATTCTCAAAGGGAGGGCACAAAGTACGGGACTAACTTGGTACATAAAGTTTTAGTGTGGGAATAACCGGTAGCATCTACATAGGAAAAAACCTTAATAAGATTGAGGGATCTTGCAAAGGAACTGTAGTTTTTTCACCTAAGTCTACCAAATAGCATTTGCACTGTGGTTGATTTAAGTTGAAGCGAGGCATCAGTGCTATATTATCTATACATGGTACATACGTTGTTGATCATGATGCTACCTAGACACACATGATTTGAAACCTACATAAAAACAAATTTTGAATAATATAGAAAATGTGGTGTCCACAGCTGGGTTCTTTGAATTTCGGGTTAATTACACTAAAAGTTTAGTTTTCTGACAACATTATTATGTATTATTATTTATTAAGAGCAAACATAATACAATTATGTAGATCTTAGAATAACACAAACACTAGCTCCCTTGGCCTTCGGCTTTTCCTGAAAACAAATTACGGAGGGACTAACAAAAGTTTGCATAGTGTAGTTTGACGGAGCCTGAAGCCGGAAATGATATTTTACGGCTATGGAATTAATGCAATGACCATAGAGACCGTTTCCATATGACAAAACGGACTCCAGACGGAATATTTTCCTTTGGAGGAAAAAATATCGTCCGAAATTCTGCCATTTTAGGCCAAAAAGTGGTTCTGCTTAGTTTTAAAAGGAACACAGATGAGAAACTGATACAACAATTTTTTTCTGACATTGTGATGTTGAATCCCAATGCAAGTTTAAGCGAATTTGAATGAAAAATTAGGAATTACTGAAAAAGAAGCCTTTGTATGATTTGTAAAAAATCTAGTAACAGATTGCGTAAGATCATAACAAGTGCCGAGTACTATTTTACAAGTACAATCCAGAATTCTAGGAACTATTTGTGGCATATAGCCGGGAAGTGATCAATCGATTAAATAAAATGAAGCAACTAAGTAATCAGAAAGGTATGATTGTTTGTTATTTCCATATTTACTACACTAGCTTCAAATCTGTAGTATCTGAAATACCGTTTTAAACGGGTCCTAGATGGTAAGCTGAAGCAACATGTTTAAACAAATAAATTGCGAAATAGAATTGAGAAGGACATCGTGGCGATGTGAAAATTGACGCATTGAAGAAAGTGACCCAGTCAGACACAGGGCACCACAGGCACCGAACCTTTGTTTTAACAGTAGGAATTCAAAAATGTATGCTAAAAATGTTTTCCCACCAAAACACTTCAACTTTTAGCATTTTAACAGAAAGAGAAGCATCTGGTTTAAAGACCTTTACAGCAGCCCCAACGCGAATTTACGGCCGAATTAAAATACACAAGCATGACCGAAAAATCAGACCGATTGTTTCAAATATTTATTAATTCAGCGGCTTACAAGACATCAATTCCGGCAAGCTCACACAGAGCTTCAATAGCAATCCTTGCTTCCGAACATATTCATGTCGGAAACTTTTCATGACTACCTCTTTGCCCCGACATAACCATAGCTGCTACTTATTCTCTGAGAGTTCTTGTTCTTGAAACCACGCGTCTATGAAAATAAACTCAACCCGTTGGAAAATTTGAATGGGCCCATCAGCGAGGAGATCTGGCGAATTGAGAAGATGATCTGATGATAATGTTTCGAAGAAGCATTCTAAAAGTTTAGTAATGGAAACGATTGACATAAAAAGGGAACATTTGGTATTGCAGTTTTGAGTATGATTTAAAAAAAAATTTCATGTCATGTCATCTTCAAAAGTAATGGTCTTGCTTCCTAAAAAAATATTCCGCGCGTTTCTAGAAAAAAAAGTGTCCACAACAGTTTGTTTTCTCATATTTTATTTGGCCCCTTTTATTGTATCATTTGTATCAAGGCTTCCTTTCCATTAAATCAAAAATATTTTCTTTTTTCGGCTGCACATTTTTTTATTGTAATTCTAGCCAAAAAAGAACTTGGTGCTCGAGGCGACCGCCCGGCTTGCCGCGCCGGCCGGTGTGAACACCAAATCATGCCGCATTGGTGGGGTCACCACTTTGGGGTCTCCTAAAGAAATATAAAATCAATGTTAACCTTTTTGCGACCCGAGTGGAAAACCCGAAGGTTATTTATTTACCACTCGAAAAGACTATTCATCTTAAAAAAACTGACACTTGAACAAATTTTTCCAGGGGTCACCCCATTTGCCGCTACACCCTTACGAATTGATCCGTTTCAGTACTGGATAGGACCAAACCAAAATTTCCCAGTTAAATTGGTGTCAATCGAGGAAAGTTTCAATTCGCAATGAATGGATCTATGGACTATAGTTTCCATGGAAAGAGGTTGGAATTAGTATGTACCAGGAGAAAGGGGATGAACCCAGGTCCGTATTATGTAAAATTATGGCATAAAAAATAGGGTCAGGTTTTTTGGGGCAGCGAGTGTATGAAGCAACACAGGAAGATTTCAAATAGTGTTTGATCTATTAAGGCAGTGGTTCCTAAACTTTCTGAAGACGCGGAACCCCTGAGATCGTCGAATTCGTTCGCTGAACCCGAAAAATGGGTCGTTAAGACAAGACGAGTGTTGGTAGAAAAGACAAAACGTTTATACATAGTACCCATACAAGGTGTAAAATCAAAAAACGAATCAATATTTAGTTTAAGTACGCTGTTATTTAAAAAAAAATACAGCAATTTAATGTGCCTGGTGATTTTTACATATTTCAGTGATATTAGGCAGAATATATGACAGAGCCACTCGTATATTCTCCTCCTTCTGAGGCTTTCACATTTTCTTGTCTTTATATTGAGCATAGTTTAATTTCCAATTTCACATAAATATGAAGTGGAAAACAATAGCAGGATATTTACAGCTTTTTTTTGACACAACAAATGCAAATTTCAATCTTAAGCCTCGATTAGAGGAAATACTAATTTTTTTTTTCCTGCAAGGTGAATTTTAAATATTGGATGCCACAAAGAGATTCCTTGTCCAATCAAGCTGCTGTGTGTTTAACAAGGAGAAATATTTTACAACCGTTTTAGGTTTCCAAATGCTCGACTATTCGCTTTTGATGTTATCACTTGCGGTAGTGAGGTTTTCCCTCTGCAACATGCCTCTTCCAAAGTAAAGTGCCTTTCATGACACTTATTTTATCAGTATGCGTCAAAATATTTTCGTCCTTACCTTGCAAACTTAAATTGACCGAAGTGAAAAAATAAAAAAATGTCTGCCAAATATGCGAAAATGCACGTTCATCCTGAAAGTATACCATGAAACTTTTATGTTTTTCTTCAGTGAAGAAAGCAACTAGCAACTGCAGAACAGGATTTAGGACCTTTCCTAGATAAAGCCACCGCACTTCTGTATGCAGAAGTAAGCACTCGTATTCAGAACCCATTGACGAACAAAGTTGCTTAAAAATTCGAGTGTTCAACGGTTTGGTCTTAATATAATTAACAATTAAAATTATAGATACCGTTAAGTTATTTCCGTAAAAATCCTCTGACTACGTTGTTAATGCGACCAAGAATGCATGCAGAATGATATGTGATGAAAATACATTGCATTAACATGTTGGGTGGGTAGTCTCCCCTCTAACAGAATGAGCAAGTAAACTATGTGCAACGTTTTTTTTTCTATAGTGTGTCGGCGTACTATCTATCATATATTTATACACAAATTCCTTAAAACTGCCAAATACAGTTAATACTAAAACTGATGGCAATAATTTCAGAATTTGTTTGTGTAGTATTATTACAATTTTCAGAACAGCATATTTTCACAATTTTTTTCGCGGAACCCCTGAGCTGCTCTCGCGGAACCCCGTTTGGGAAGCACTGTATTAAGGAACACAATGGGGGCGTCATTGGAAGGCTAAGTAGAATATCTGCATCTGTGTTAAATATCAAGAAAACATTTTACCGTTTGATTTTCATAGAGAAACTTTCCACAAAATCGACCGGATCATTTATGTTCACGTTTCGCAAGAATATTGCGACTTTCCACCAGGGACGTAGCCAGGATATTGTCTGGGTACAAAATTTTCGGTTTATATTTTTTTTTTTTATAAATTTTGTTGGAAACGATTTTCACCCTTAATCTATCGATGAGTTGCCTTGTGTTGGAGCGGATATTGGCGGCAGTCACTTCCATGTTCGCGGCCATTCCAGCTCCATTATGTTGTCAGATTTAGAGCTCAACGATACAAAAGTATCTGTTTTTTAGGTTTTGTTAAGATCCCTGAATGAAAGTTTCATTTCGCGAATTGTATGCCATTTTTAGCCCCTTCAATAATAAGGTGAATCACCGATCGTGGTTGCATTATTTGTCTATTTGGATTATTATTTTTAGCTTGAATTCAACCTACACGCGTGACTTCTTCAAGGGCACAGCTCGTCGATTGGACCATAAGGGCCTAGGGCCTATCTCTTGTTTTGCACTAATTCTTTGAGGAGTTGATGCCAGGTCAATGCAATTTTTAAATGACTATTTTTATATGCAGGAGCATTGAAGGTTAGGTGGAAGCATAGAATAATTTAACGCAATCGGTAATTTATCATATTGCAATGCTCAGGAACCATGCAGCAGTCTGTGGCTAAAGTACTAACGTAATGATTTCGGAGCAACACTCAGGATCTTTGTAGTGGAATATTTTAACCACTAAGGACAATTATTAAATATTTCCAATAAATGATAGTCAACTCTTTTCTGGATGAGTATTCATTTTCTACACAAAGTATATATTAGTATTTATCCCGGGGTCTCTTCTAGCAACTTCACTAACTTAGCTAATAAATCGAAAGTAGTGGACAAGTTAGTATTGATTTAAGGTATTACGACTTTAAAGGATCGATTGCCGTTTAAGTGATTGGGTATTGATGTCTAGAAACCCAGTCTGATAACAATAACTGAATTGAAATGAGGTGCATTGCTTCAAATTTCATATTATCATCACGAAAATTTCGATTATTTTTTAAAACATTTCGGAAGTGGTCCGGACCCCATGGACCCTCCCTGGCTACGTCCCTGCTTTCCTCACACCGAAATACTAAAATCTCCTCGAGCAAAAGTCTATGTTCGACACGATTTAACCAAAAATTTAGTCGCCGGGTTTTTGTCCGAGTTTCCCTAAACAATGAAAATGTGTTCAAAGAATAGAAAAAAATATTTTTATCAAAGTAAAAAGTTCTGTAAAAAATAAAAATTATTTAATTATTAATTGATTGTAAAAACAATATATGTACGAAGAAAAACTCCAAGGAATTATAATTAATATTTGTTTTATTCCAAATTAATTTGTTACAGAGTACAATGAAAACAATAATAATCATATCGGCAAATAAAATAAAGAAAAAAAATAGTTTTAGAAATTTAATTAATACACTTAAGTACATGTTTATAATTATTAAAAAGAAAAATATATATATATGTAATAATCATGTAATAAATTTTCAATATTTTCTCTTGTGACTTTCTTTCTTCACTATTTCAACACAATAGTGAAGAAATGCATAGCTGCGTCGGGTTATAGAAAGTAGTAATAATAAAATAAAAAAATTGTTCGTAGCTTCGTTCAATTAATTTGGAATTTACCATAATAAAAAAAAAAAACAACTTTATTTTGACACAATTTTAAATCAAACTTTTGCCCAGGTCAAAACAGAAAAATAAACAATTTTTCAATACGGTTTGTAAAAAATAACTTTCCAAACAAAAATGCGTAAAATAAATACTAATTGTTGTTTTTATAGTAAAAGTACATAAATGACAGAAAAGAAATACAATCATCCGAAAGGAAGTGTGAAAATATTAAGAGGGCAAAAAAAATCCTTAACACTGTACCTGGCGGCCATATTGCACAATACACTTGAGCATATCTCTATTCGCTGAACTAGAATCTTGTTTTCTCTTTTCATACAATCAATTGACACGTTTATCTAATTTATTTATTTATAATTGTATATACCTACGTCCTTATCATTCTTGTTAGGAGTGTTTTGTTCTTTTGTCTTTCGTTTGCATAGTTTTAATTTTTAATTTATTATTTTTCATTTTGTCTTTTTTTAATAATTATTTATAATAATTTGTTCAGTTTTAGTGATAGTATTGTTTCTTTATTTTCTCTCCAAAAATATATTTTAAGTTTACAAATTAATTATTTGATTTCTAACTAACTAAATTCTTAACATCCGACACCATCACCTCTAGATCGGATGCAAAAGGATCATCCGTATTACGACCGCGTCGTCGTGACTGATCGTGTGAGCCCCCACCCCCGCCACCACTGCCTATCACCCCAGCGCTATGATGTCCAGTGTTGCCGCTACTAAATCCCAAATTGTGATTACCACCACCACCCGCCCCACTACTGCTGCTATTATTTTGTGTTAACAATTTGGGCCATTCAAATTGACGTGTTTCGTCGCATGCCGCCGTCTGCGGTCGTGGATGATTGCTTGTCGACGCCATCATACCGCTATGACTAATGTTACCGTTATTGGGACTAAATTGGTTGTTAGTGTTATTAAAATGACTAAAACTAGACGTGCTATGACTATGATTAATACTAAAATTGTTTGCCGGTGATGGCTTGCTACTGCTGGGGGCGGCGCCGGTTTGAACTACAGCCGATATCGGTTGGTGATATTGATGCGAATGATGCGCAAGTGTCGGCTGCAGTGACGATTGACGGGCAAAGGCAAAAGCTTGTTGAATGGGCGTGGCAGGCGTTACGGCAGTTATTGGCGGTGAATTGCTCAGACTGGCACGCGGTATATTACTAAAGCTGCCGCGTGTTAGTGACGACGATTTCAGATTCGTACTACTGGAATCACGCGATAGATTGCCACCGCGTAAATTTTGATAGGAACCGGACGATTCACGTTTCAAATTCGCGGCAGAGCCGCCATGTCGTCGAGACGATGCCGAAAGGTTTGTCCCGGTACTGGAACGGGCAAGATCGTGACTATTCGATGCCTTCAGATTGAGGCTGCTACGTTTTTTCGATGTTTTCGCCATATATCCTTGGCCACTACTGTTGGATGGAATCAGATTTTGTGTACTACCAAAATTTCGACTGAAATTCATCGAATTGCTACCACTATTACGTCGACTACGTGAGGAAGCATGCGGCGTGTTGTGCGAATGACTATTACTCGATATTGAGTTGCTACGATTATAACTACTGGCTTGAGGCTTGCTTGGCGAATTTTGGCGATCCAAATGACTGTTGCTGGCACTTCGATTCATACGATAGGTCGAGGATTTTGACGTGCTGGGCGTCGGATCGGCGACGGCAGTTGCTTCGAGTGAATGATGTTGTCCGGCTGTTGTGTCGCCGCTAGATGATTTTTTCATATTTTCATAGAAGGGTCCGTCCTTGGACTTGGGATTGAGCGTTTCGTAGTTGGGTTCGGAGTCCACTATGGGAGTTTTGATTTCATCGTCATTTTTCGTTTGAATCAGCAGAGCCGTTCGGCGGCCACTGGGCTTAGCCGCGGAACTGTTCCCTGCGGTGGGAGCGGCTCCCACTCGCTTTTTGTCGGCCGTTCGTACTTTTCGTTTCTTCTTGCCCAGCGCACCGCCTATTACGTGCGTTTTGACCGTCGAATTTTTCGACAATTTCAGGGAGAATTTAAACGGAGGTTTGTAGACGACCTGCAGTTTAACCTTCTCATTGCTTAGATTGCCGAGCGATTTGCTCTTCATCGGCGACTGCTGAACCAAACGTTCGGGCGTGGATTGACTCTTGCTGATCACCTTACGAACTTTGGACGAATGCTCGATATGCGAGAGGGGTTGAGCGACCAACGGTGATTCCAAAAGCCACTTCTGCACACGGCCAAACGTATTTGTATGCGTGCCAGTTGCAGTGTTAGTGTTGCCCGAATAGTCGATAACTTCCTTCAGCTTTTTGTTCTTCTTTGATTTACTATCACTACTGGCAGCTTTCGGCTGATGTTCTTCAGCGGGTGCTGAAACGCGATTGCTCTTCTTACGACCGGTTCGCTTCAGCAAATCACTGCCACGTTTTGTAACTTTACCCGAAATTATACCGGCTGCCGTTTTGGAATTGCTTGCTGTGGCAGCAGTGGCAGTTGCAGTGGCGTTTGTAGTGTGGGCCGCTGCGCTGGCATTTTTAGCAGCTTGTTGCAGTGTTGCGGCTTTGGCCGTTTTGCTCGTGGCACCGCTTGTGATGGGTGTGTTCTTGGATTTGGACCGTTCGCCGCGAACCTTTTTCTTGAACGGCACCTTTGTTCGTACAGCCGTGTGCACTATCACGCCGTTGTTGTCGTCCGGCAATCGTACCGTTTCGGTCGTTGCACTGTGTATTATTGTTACCGATTTCAATTTCAGATTGGATCGTTTTCCCAGCAGTTTTGCTACAATCACCTGGAAGTCAAGAAGGATGAAAGTGGATTAGTTCAGATTTTGTAATTGTATTTTCAAGCTAAAAAAAAGTTCTAGCCGATTTATACTCCTGAAAAGTAGACGATACAAATTTTAGCCACTAGCACTGCTTAATACGACAAAGTAAGTTAAAAGCCGGGGGATTAGAGGAAATGGCCAAACCTTTTAATGGAAGGACATTCTTTCAAAGCCAATTTATTTTACATTCGACTCATAACACTTGAAAAGAGCTATTTTATATGCGGACTATTTTAGAAGCAAACATGATTTACCGAGTATATACTTAAATCGCAATTTCAGACCACTTAAAACGTATTTATTCAAATAGTCTCAGCACCCACTACCACAGCCATTTATAATATATTCATGTTCTTGTATTCAAAAACATAAAACCAGCTTGCTAACAACATTATAAAGTCGTAAATACGTCTCTCTTCTGTATTCTACAATTTCAAAAGGAATCGTTGTGCGGGTCGTTTATTTTGGAGGCTATTAAATCGTGCGTTTCGTCTTCGTCATTACGACCGAAAGAATAAAAACGAATATTCGTTTGGTTTCAATCTTCGAAATACGACCCGTGGTATTTTCTAGTACAGTGCTTGGACAGAGTTTCGACAGTTAAATTCATACAAGTGAAAAGGGACTTAAAATAACCATGAATGTGCCTTTGGCGAGATATTGAACGAAACGAAACGGCCTCCGATTTATTTGCTGACAGAGCGTGTTACGAATTATTTCTGGCCTATTGTCTGTCAGCATGAGGACGAAAATGATTTGTTCGGTAGGAGTGACGGTATTTGAACACTTTATACATTTCCTGTATGATGGGATGCAAAGAACCGGATCATAAAGACCAGGTATGCAGAATAAGGAACCAAAGAGAGCTCTTTATTTAATGCTTTTAAATCTCCCTGGAAGAGTTTTTGGCCTTGGATTGAATGCCGTGTAGTACCCACCCATTTCTCATGTCCTTTATATTCTCTCAACTTTCACTTTTATGGAAAACCATTTAGTGCAAATAGCAGACAGTTTTCCAGTCCAATTTTACGATGTCTTGAGAACCTTTCTCTGTTTATTATGTATATATCAGAAGTCCGGGCCGTCGCTAGATTTTGCGAAGCCAGGGGCAACGAAAACTTTGCAGACTTTTTTTTTTAAGGTGAAAACGGACTTCATTGGTTCTTGTAACAAATTTTCTCGAATTAGTTATGCGATAGTACTAAAATTTTTGAATAGATGGACGCCGAAATTCTAAGGATAGCGCGCCTGGTTAGAGGACAAATAAAATATTCTGAATTGGATTTCTTAGACTTCAGCGAACGACTGACAATCAAAGTCCTTTTCATGTCGATATTTTTTCATTCTGCCTGATAATTGCTTCGATTGCTGCAAACTGAATAGTTGCTGGATTTAATTAAAAATTGTTAAAATTTTCGATTATTTTTTTTGCAAATTTGCTAATTACCCTACAACATTTTCAGCTCTTAGCCAGTAAACTCGTTTAATGTAATCGAGGGTTAACTCACAAACGAACAACTTTTGATGAAATCTGTTGATAAAACATAAAACATATCAGTTCTTGAAGGAAGGATTTTGTTTGTCTTCTTATCGACACGAGCGACCCTTACTGTACTATCTGCCATATAGCGGGAAATATCGGAAACACCAAATTTCTATCTATGAGAACAGACAATAAGCCGGATTAATAAGTCGAACTGATTAAAAAAAGTTAATAACGTTTTGCGAAATCCCAGCATTGACATTCACAATACATTAAAATTTCTCCGCTTTTTTCACGAAATAACTGGGATTCTTCGCGCTGTTAATTAAGACATTTCACAGCGAAAAATCATCGAAATTTTTTTCGAGTGTAGCACACTCAATAGACCGTCTGAAACTACTTATAGTCCAGTACAATTGGTTCAAAATAGCCCCAAACCTAAACATCCAAAAAGAAAAGAAATTTTTGATGCCAAATTGTTGAATACACTGTCTAATATACGCAGTAAAAAGTTACACTAATTTGCGCCATGGGTTAAGGGGGGAGGGGGTGGCAAAGGGGTGAAAATTCAGTTTCTTGCAAATATCTGGAAAACTATGAGTCTGACCTTAAAATGAGCTGAGGACAAAACAAACAACATAAAATTACCTTTGTAATGATATGTAACACTCTAGACATGTTCTCAGAAAATTATACCCTAGACCCAAAAGTATTATAGTGAATTTGGCTTTTTCGAGTTTTACATTTCGCACTGTAACTCTTGATAGAATAGACCTACTGCTCCGACCATTGACGCCCCCCTCACTCCTCTTAACATTTTTCAAAAAGGCATGCCTGTAGCTTCTTTTTAAACTGAGCCAGGCAGATCAAATTTGGTGGGGTGCCTAGTCTAAGCTCCATTATGCTCCCCACCAAAAATTATTACCATCCGATCAAAACTAAGGGTACCCCCCCCCCCCTACAAAGTGAACGAAAATTCTAACAAATTTCACATTTTTTCATTTCTAAATTCTATCTAAAACGGAAAAATAAAATTTATCTCTTAGAACGACATTATAACAGTTAATTGCAGTCCTCTGAATGTATGTTCATAATTTTGCATCAAAACGTACACTACAAGTATCAACAAATTGTGTTTGAAAGTCATTGGTACTAGTTCAAAGGCTAGTTCCGAATAAATCGAGTAACGTGTACTAGCAACCTTCAAACCACATTTTTCGTACTTGTAAGACACGCTCTGGTACAAACTTTTGAATATACATTTGCAAGACTACAATTAACTGTTATAATGACGTTCTAAGAAATAAATTTTATTTTTTCATTTTAGATAGAATTTAGAAGTGAAAAAATGTGATTTTTTTAGAATTTTGATTTACTTTGTATGGGGAGTACCCTTAGTTTTGATCGGATGGTAACAATTTTTGGCGAGGAGCATAATGGGGCTTGGACTAGGCACCTCACCAAATTTTATCTGCCTGGCTCAATTTGAAAAGAAGCTACAGGCATGCCTTTTTGAAAAATGTTAGGAGGAGTGAGGGAGGCGTCAATGGTCGGAGCACCTCAATTTTTGGTACAAACCAAATAAATTTTGTTTGTAATAGAATGAACAAGATTTCGTCACCCTAGGTTCTTTCTATCAAGAGTTGCAGTCCGAAATGTAAGACTCAAAAAATGTAAATTCTCTATAATACTTTTGGGTCTAGGGTATAATTTTCCGAAAAAACGTCTAGAGTGTTATATATCATTACAAAGGCAATTTTGTGCAGTTTGTTTCGTCCTCAGAAGATTTTAAGGTCAGATTCATAGTTTTCCAGTTATTTGTAAAAAAGTAAATTTTCACCCCTTTGGGACCCCCTCCCCCCTTAACCCATGGCGCAAATTGGTGTAACTTTTTATTGCGTATATTGGGCAGTGTATTCAACAATTTGGCATCAAAAATTTCTTTTTTTTTTTGGATGTTTGGGTTTTGAGCTATCTGTACTAGACTATTAATGTAAAAACTACAATAGAATTTAAGTTCTAAATATTCATTGATTAGATACAGCAACAGCAGAGACGTAGCAAGGATTTTGTTTCGGTAGGAGTCCAATGTCGCAGAAATATTACTTTTCTATTAAATTTTTGGTTTAGATTCTAACGGGATTCTTCCGCCAAGGCCACTTGAAGAGATTGGAGAAGGCCGAAGTACTTGTTCCGAGCAATAAATACTGTTAAACCCAGTGGCGTAACGTTTCCAAAATGTATTGTGTTCGAAATTGGATTGGGGGCCCCTAATCTTTGATTTTTTAACCAGAAAATATTGACTAAACCCGCATGTAAAGCAGTGCACCAATAAACAAGCGCAACAAAATTTTATGTTCGAGCAACGTTTTCCATTTTCTTCTACTTAGACTATTTAGCTTCTTATTACTCAATGCAAGAGCAGCGGCAAAAGAACCATACCTTGAGGAACTCTTCTTCATGCCAGTATCGTAACAGTCATTGATTTTAGAGTAGAAGTGTTCACCCCAAATCTGAGATTCATATATGGAGAGCCCCCCTATGGGCAAGTTAATCGAAAACTAGTTTTTGGCGTATCCACGTCTACATCTTGATTCAAATCGACTAAAATCTAATTCGTGGAGCTTAACCGAAAATAAATGCGTCATGCAGGGTGAATCCATTATACATATGAATAGGAGGGTATATCGGCAGACATTTCTTTCTTCATTTTATAAGACCTACTTACACAAAGTTCGCCTGACTTGGACCAGTTACGTAGCCAGGATTTTATTTTGGGAGGGGTCCGACACTCGGCTTCTGAAATTTCGACATTATTAGAGATTAAAATTTGCCTGTTTATTGTGGAAACTAGTTAGGCCATTGCATCATTGCAAAACATGCCTCCTAACCCACTGTTCCTGCGGTGAATCCAATTTTATCGCTTGACGAGGCATATGAGTATTCAATTGCCCACTCAATCATCAGAAGTAGACAGACGGCGTCTTGCTGCTTTTACCCCTTTCCTTCGCATGGCTATGAGAAAAGCCATTTCATTCTTATAGGGAAAATATTTTATTTCAAATCTTAGAGCCTGCATGAAGCCTTATAAAATTTGCCAAAGTTTTCATTTTGAAAGACTATCCTAAATCTTGGGTTATCAGATTTTTACGTTTTTTTTAATTTGTTTAATTATTTATTCTGTGTCTTGATGTTTACATTCCGAAAAATACATTTCTATATTTATTTCCCAAAAAAAAACGGGTCACTTAAGTTTCAAAGCCCCAATAATTTCGGGAGGGGTCCGGACCCCCTGGACCTCTCCCCTGGCTACGTCCCTGACTTGGACCTTATTAAACGATTTTTAGGTCGAAAGATCCAAAGATAAACGTCGCGAACACATTTTCCTTGATGTAGCAGTCACTTTCTTTTCAAGAGTCAAATATTCAAAGAACTAAATCACAATGGTTCAATTTTCCGAAAAATCCTTCAAGAGAGGCCAGAGCCTTGCGACAGCGCCCCTATATGTCAGACATTTAAATATGAAATATTCAGTATTTACGAACGCGTCATTTTGGGGCTTAACGATTCTTACTTAGCTTAACTAACTTAACGATAGAAACCCGAAAAATTTATAAACCTAAACCTGACTAAACAAATTGGCGGACGCTTGGAGAATTTGTTTATCCTCTGGATCAGTGAAAGTTTCAAGAAGAACTTGAAGAGCTGGGGTGTTCAACAGAGGAGCTGACTTGAGCCAAATCACCAAAATTTGTATGTTCAAGCGAGCCGGAAAATTAAAAACTTTGAAATGCTGCTGAGGAGCCGCTCTGCTCAAAAATGAGATGTACCGTTAGTCTTTTGTAAATTTTACTCATAAATGTGAATCCTCGGAAATAAAAATTAAAAAAAAAAAATCAGTGTGAAGCTTGAAAGGTTTGAGCGTAGAAGGGATGAAAATCAAGAATGCCACACCTGTTTGGAAATCGCTATGATTAAATTTAAAAAAGGACTTGTAGCCTATCTTAATTAGACACAATGGATAGCAGATAAAACAAAGTCATAAAGAACTAACACGGGCGCAGATGGCAACACTTTGAGTGCCAATAATTTAGGCATTAGACCTCCAAAATACATAGAAGCTATTCTCGATTGGAAAGTTGTATCTAAAAAATAAAGCACCTTAAGTAAAAGAGAACATAGAAGAGCCACTACCCTTGCATATCTTTCGCTCAGTTTTGATTATGATTATTTTGATTTATTACAGCATTATAGACTATAGACAATACTAAGGTGCGGATTTAATTCTATGGTAGATACCCGTTTTGCAAGAAACCTGATAAACTACCCCAAAACGCTGAATCCGGGATGGCTCAACACAACTATGGCCAAGTGTAACCTCATGGGAAAAACCGCTTACTGCGCCTGCAACGATCAAAGCTCCTACCACGTTGCCCAAATATTTATATATAGCGCCGAATGTCCCTTGCAGAAATACCAAAAAGCTGGGTGGCCGTATACAGTACGAACACAAAGTCTTTATTGTTCGCGGATTATTAAAAATGAATGTCAATAAAATCAATATGTGTCAATAATAAAAAATTTGTCAAGGAAAAAAAAAAATATATTCGCGATTTGGGGGCCCCTTTGGCTTGGGGACCCGTGTGCCACTGCACACATGGAACACTGTACGTTACGCCACTGGTTAAACCCATATTGAAGATGAAAGATAGTCATGACATCCATCGATCTATCCTGCTCGCAGAGTAGCTTTATTACCAAAAGCTGATACACCAAGGTTTTCAAGGATTTCGGCTGAATCTCGTTAAATTAGTGCATCGTATTCCCTCGTTGATGATTCTCAAAATATGCACTGTACAAATTGCCTATAGAAATTCTATAGCATATTCAAAATCGTTTTGGTGTTTGTACCTTTTAAATCGCTACATAGTTTCGCACAGCAGAGATGAATGCCTCATTTTGTCCACATTTGTTCGTCATTCGTCGTTAGATATTTGTTGCGGCTTACGTCAGGACGAATAAATATTAGCTTCTTTCGTTAATATTATGAATAGATGGTGAATTTTGTATGAGCAGCAATAGATTCCGCAATAGTAGTGTTCATTTTTCAATTTTATAATTAATGTCAACACATTTTAGCACGTATTCAATCGTTTAGAATTGAAAACACCCTTTTCTCAAGTCGCAGACACATAAACGCTGATAAATTTTACTTTAAATCCTTGTACACAAAAATTATAGAAATGTTGAAAGGAAAAACGATAGTAAACCCGACTTGAGTGAGTTGCAATTTTCCATCCATTCCTCGTTGATTTTGGTAATCGGTAATAGCGTTCAAGAATGAATAATTTTCTTCAATAGCGCAGACATACAATGTTTCAATTTTCAAATTGACGACGACAAACGAAAAAGAAAATGGTGTGGACAGACCCATTGAGGGGCATCGAATGCAAATGCGTGTATTCCAAATTGGAATTTTACTGTTGCTGTTTGCTGCGTCTATTCAGCACAGAATGCATAAGTAAATATGTTCAAACATGCCAATCTCTCGCAAATATACGTACGCACAGGAGATGAAAAAAAAAACACAAAACAGCTGGGTCCATCGCATCCTACCTAGACCAGCAAAGCTTTTATAAAATTTTGGTTAACACCAAACGTATTTAAATTTATTTTCCTACGCATATTTTTTTTTTAATTTATTGTCTGTTCTAATTGCAAGAAAAAGAAATTATGAAACCCTGACAGGCTTTTATTATTGATAGTTAATCATATTAAATGATAGCCAAAGTTTTTGAAGATGTGCACCTTGTGCTGAACTTTAATATTTCGCTTCTGTATCGACAATTTTTTATTTTAAAGTTTCTGCCTCTGTAATAAACGAATGATTGTTGCTCCCATGCCTATCTGAAGCTTTACAGTCCTCACTGATTGACAGATAAGTAATTTGAAACTTCAGGAAAAGAAAGATTAATTAATTGGAAATTCCAATCAAAAGGAATTTCTCATCAACAATCAACGAGTTGCCTCGCCCCTCCTTAGTGACGGCCCTGTCTGAATTTAAGGATTGAGTGGAGATTATTATAGAATAAGAGTCTGTGTTGGTACATAGTACGAAGAAACGTTAAAAATGTTTTTTTGGAAATCTCATTTTGTTTTGTACACTACGCTTAAGCGCTCTTTCAATAAAGATCTTTAATTTGTCTAGGTCAGTGATTTTTAAGAAGGTGTGTTGGGTGGGGTGAATCGACAACAAAACTAATATCGAGACGTAACAAGCGTACTTATATTAACGGCTTAGCAAAGAATGCATAGATTAAGCCGTTTACCGCAGTTACATCACCGTTCACAAAATTTGAAGCGTTGCAAACAAACGAGACAACAAGTTTTACGTTTTACCTCCAGAAAGAAATGTTCCAAAACTGTTTCAAATTAAACGTATGCTTTATTTAATGATAAAAAAAAATTTGATCAGGCGTGTGAGGGCTTTCATGTTGTGACCATATTAACTACAGGGGCGGCGCATAAGGACCCGCAGGGCCCGCGTGGCGGGAGGATTCACGAGATTTAGGTGCTCAAAAGCCAAATGAACCATAAAAAACAAAAATAAATAACAGGCGCGACAATCCAGCATTGGACTAAGGCCGCAGGATGTGTTAGTGACATCCTATTTCCAAGATCTTATCTGCTTTTTTTGTTGAGGTAATGAGATCAACATCACGCTCAGCAGTGTTATTTATCCCCATAAATGGGTACTCGTTTAACATCTGAGCGAGATCATAGTCCGTCACAAGCTCGTGAGTTCGAAAAAAGACCATGATCCACGGTGAGATTCGAACTCATGACCCTGTGCACCGAAGGTGCGCGCACTAACCGCTAGACCAGCCAGACTACTACAGACTAAATGAACCATATGACTGCAAAAAAAAACACTGCGACGTAGATATTTTTTGTAGATAAGAAGAGATATAGACTTTTCGAAGTCAAAACAAATGCTAAATTCATTGTTCCTCTTACACCAGGTCCCTTAGATAAACACATTTAATATTGTCCATCTTTGAACCATTCGAACCATGAGAAACATCTCGACTCATGACTCATGAGACAAACCGGATTCTCAAATTTTCACAAAAAAAAAAAAAAGCTTTGCATGGCTGCGCTATTTGCTGTAACTTTAGCCGCGGTTTTTAATCCGGCCCTAGCCAAGTACCATAAGGGCAAAAAGATTCTTCAAGCCCCTCTGTAAATAAACTATCTTAAAACATTTTTAGCAATATTAAAAAATTAAAACAAAATCTTGCTTGCGGTACATACACGGCTGTGATTCAGAGCACTGCCATCTAGATAGACAGGCCGGATTATCAGCTGATCTGTCAGTGGTCATGCAACACTAGTAGTGCCATGGTTGGTCATGGTCCGCGCTTAGTACTGCCAAAGTACCGCTCAGTACAATCCACAAATTGTCCACAATCCAAATATCAGTGGCTGTCAGCCTGTCATTTCGTGTGACTTACTATGATATACACATGCCAGTGCGTTGATTTTTGAGATAAATATGGTAAGTACGATGTTGATGTATACTATTTTACCACTTGCACATCAAAAACACATTAAAGCAAACCATAACCTTTGTTTCGTAATAAACGCTCGGCATATTTAAACTTTTGGGTTCAGAAGCACTGGAGGTTGTGGGTTTTACAAATGTCAACTGTCACTGGTCACGAACGCACTTTGTCCACTTGTAGACGAACAAATTTCTGCAGTTCGGCCTGTCTATCTAGATGGCAGTGTTCAGAGGCCACATTTGGTTTGAAAGGAGTCTTGTCAAGATTGCTGTGTTGAATTTAATATTCAGTACAAACGTTCTTAAAATTGAAAGATTTAAATTAGAGTACACTTAAATTTACCGCTTTTTTTCAATTACATAGCAAGTTACAAATTTAGATAGGGCGCTCGTCTTCAAATCATAGGTTCGCGGAATCGAGTTCCATTGTAGGCGCAGGTAATTTTCTAATTTGATGAAATCATTAAGTTAGTTAACGTTACTACAAGAACGCTGTTCTCAATATAAGAATGCAAAGAGTCAAAGTAGTTCTTCAAAGTTATTTTAAGTACAACGTTTTTAATTTTAGTAGTAACACTGTAGTGTCAAAATTGTTTTTCAAAAGACTTGGTTTAAAGTCAATCCACACTTTTTAGTCACCAGTCAAAGTCACTGTAATTTCCCATACAAACTGACAGAATGTCAGTCAATCAATTAACTGACAAAGTGAAAATCTGTCAACTTGTGTGGAAAATGACTGTGACTGATGACTTAAAAGTGGGGTTCGACCTTCAAGAGTGTTTTGATTGATTTCACACTGCTTTTTTCTCAGTGTAGAGGGGCCCGCTCAGGAAGTTGGCGGGAGGGCCCCGAGTGAAGTTGTTCCGCCACTGATTAACACACTCGAATTATTATTGACAAATCCGCTCAATTGGTGATCCTCATTACATTTGACATTATTGAGTTCGAGAAATCGTTCGAACGGGAGTATACGAGTACATATCTGGAGAGCATAACATAGGAGAGACACTTCTGACAAACTGACAGTGTCACGTCTTAAGGTTTGTGTTCGTAGAGACGATTCATGTGATGATCGCTCAGCGATCGCAATTAAACGATCAATTCTAAGAACTATTTGCGTATATTTTCTATAAAGACATGTTTCTTTAGGTCATAGTCGACAAAAGGAAAGTAGCAACAATAAGAAAATATGCAAATATGGCTCGGAATTGAATGCAAAACAACGATCGCTGAGCGATGATCACAGGAGTCGTCTCTACGAACACGTACCTTTAGACAAGGATAAGATCTAGGAACGTTTTGGAGTCCACAGACGGGTGAGAAAAGACTGCATTTTGTCATCTATTCCTTCTATTCGGATCCCGGGAGACGAAGCAGAATTTATATTTCGGGTCACGCAGTGAAGCATGCGTAGTTACTTCATAGCCCCGCTATCATCAGAAGCAGACAGTTCAACGTCTACAAACATAGACCTCTCTGGTATCAGTACGAAGCAGCAAGCCTAAGGTTGCTTAACAAATTCGTGATATACGACATTTTTCATTTTAAAAGGTTTAACTCTATTGCGCATATGCATAAATTTACCTTACCTAAAAATTAAAGCATTACAAACAGCAGTCAAGACCTATGGAAAGTATGCTTGGGCTCGCGTGGCGACTTTATTCTTACAGGGAGAATATTTTATTTCAAATTTTGAAGACTTACGGAATTCGCCAAAGTTTCCATAATGAAAGTCTATCGCCAGGGCCGGCCTGTATGGCGTTCCTGGGCTGCAGTTGCCCTCCGCCACTGGTTAAAAATTCCTAGTTTACAATTTCCTCCATTCTATCTTTCGTGAGAATCTTCAAATTTATGAAAGCTTACGCGGATTTTTGAAGGTGACACTTTGACTTTTTTTGCGTTTTCCATTATATGTATAATGCAATTAACCCGCTTTTTTGTTTTGGTGAAAAACATAGTTAAAAAAAATTGAAAATGCAAGCACCTAATTTATTTAGCTTTCATTGGGCCTGTCCAGATTCTTTCAATTTTCGTATGCTTCATCCATTTGACAATTGAAACTTGGCATGTCTGCGATATTGAAAAGAGGAATTCAATCTTGATAGTGATTATGATTACCAATGTTGAATATGTCAAAATCGAGGAGGAATGGATGGAAAATTGCAACCCACTTAAGTCGTCTTTACTTCCAACATTTCTATAAATTGCTGTATGTTAGGATTGTGAAGTAAAATTTATCAGCGTTAAGATGTCCACCAATTGAGAAAAGCGTGTTTTAATTCTTGAGCTATATTGGATAAGTGAAAATTTAATTCAAAATAAAAAAATGAACACTAGTATTGACGAATCTACTTTTGCTCATACAATGAGTGTATGTTGTATGTATTGTACTTGACTTGGCTTTTCGAAGTATCGACATAACCCGACATTTTCTTCTAATCGGGGGGTATTAAGAGGCAAGTAGTCGTTAAATCGAGAGCTCGCGGCCAAGTATTTGTGCATTATACAGTGAGTGGTTCTAGGTCGATTCAAATTTTGAAGTCCGAGTCACATCACAATTTGAGGGGAAGGTGCAATTGGGCACCCTGGATTGAGACGAGTACAGTTAGATAAAGTAAATTGAATGGAAGAAATTACATTTTATTATGTCAGTTGCTACTTAAGTTTTCAAAATGCATTTTCCTCAGAATTTAAAACCAAAAAAATCAAAATCCAGCCCTGACTATCCCAATCACCTGATTTTTACATTTTTCAAATTGTTTATATAGTTTATTATGTATTCTTGGTTGAGTCGTCCAGATGGCACAATCTCTGACGGCATACATACTGCTTACATACCTTCAATCTAATTTCAACAGCATTCTAAGAATGAATATACTGGATGCACTTTGGGAAGTTAAGTTTCAAAGCAAATTGAAATAATTTCGGGAGGGGTCCAGGGGGTCCTGGCTACATCCCTGCAGCTGAACCTTGATTAACTTTCCACAAAATTATGATTTTCGAACGTCTACTGTGTCCCACTGTGAGCGATTTTTTTTTGGTTTGCGAATTCACAACCCATGTGACGTTATTTATTTTATTTAAGGGTTTTCGTATACATAGTTTGTTTTAATCTTTAGCTTAAAAACATTTACATGTAACATCGGTCTTTGTCATGTCCATCCCTCTCTCAATTTATAATGGGATGAATAATGAAGATCACGCAGCTTTCTTTAGAAATGCGCCCTACAACTTTTTTTTTCATCAGCGAAAAGGACGGATGCTTTATTAATTTAGTGGGTACAGTACCTTTAGGACTCTAGAAATTCTAGAGATTCATATAGTGAGCCCGCTCTGTGGTTCACTTGGTTAAGTCGTACTCTACGATGCTAGTATTCTAGAGGTCCGGAGATCGAATCTCGGCGTGGTCCAAAATTTCCGTACATGTGCGGATAGGAAATATATAGTGCTTGCAACATTATATACACTCCGAAATGATATGCAACGTAACGTTGACTCGAAATTGCCTATAAACGGCTGAGTTAATGCACATCCAGATCCAGATCAACCTGACTAGTTCGTCAAAGTTGAAACAAAAAGTTATGTACGAAAATGCGGCAAGTAATTCTAAAAGATTGCATAACGGTATGAAAAAATAAAAAATTATTATTAAAATATTTGAAAAGTTTATCCATAACTTTTTAAATATGTTAGACCATAAAAATTTACAAATCGTAGAGTTTCTCCTGTCAGTTTTTGACATTTCGCACAAATGTAACTGCCAGATTTGACAACTACAACTGTCAGATTTGACAAATCAAAACTTCAATCTCTCAGATTTGACAAATTCTGAACGTTAATCATTGAAAATTAGACGAAAACAATTGTGAAATTTGAAGTGTTGGGTAATTAGATCTATGGAAAATATAATTTAGAGCAGCGTTTCCCTCTTTCCGAGGTCGTAAGAGTCTGACCCCCAGGCCTCTGCCAAAAATCGTTTACTTCTTTTTTATGCTTTCGACTGAGAATTTTGAATCAGCTGATTAACTTGAAACACAATTTATTTGGTTAGGAAGTTTTCGAAGCTGATAAACAATGACCAAATCAAGTATTTTTCATATTCGGGAAGGGTATTCACAGCTGAAGGGTTTTCTTGGGTAAATAAAACCACATCCGTGACTATATTGTGACCTGTCATCCAGTAAAATATTTCTATTTTAAAACGTATACATTAAATGAAAATGAACATATTAGCATATTGCCCTCCTTTGAATTTCATCAAAATAGACAACACTTTTCGTTCCGTACAACCGGTGTACAGCGATTGTCCTATATATAATGTCCTTGCAAACGCCATCTTTATCGTTACCCATTTATATTTCTCGCCCGTCATTCATCCAACGAAATAAATTCGTAAACTGCCACTGTTATGGTTTTTATACGGACGAAGAAATTCGAAGATTTTGCAAAAATCTCCTTGGTGACCAATAAAAAAAATCTCCTTACCCAGAAAAAAAAGCCTTTTTGTCCTATTTTAGAGGCCATAACGAATACGCCGGCAAACACTTTATTAAATATGACGCGCCGACGACCGGGGACCGTTCAAGTCCGGCAAAATGTGTACGTTTTTGGCACGTTTTACCTTGCTCTTGTTTCGCCGCCCTTTCGCTTTCTTCCTCCACAGCTTTGCTGGCCTAGAAGAAATTCCCAGGATGTCTTTTACGGTCTTATTAGCGTTGGAATCCGAAAATTTCTCTAAGAGGATGGTTATGGAGATGGGACGTTTTCATTTTGTTAGATGATATCAACGAAACGAATATTCTTAGTCCTGTTGGCGCATTTAATAAGAGACAAAACAGCAGTTGACACGGGCGACATTAGGATTGGTAATTAAAAATGGCAAAAAAGGACGAAGACGGTCGGTTATGGTACAACACAGGATTGGGAATTGTCTAAATGAGATTTATTATGATATTTTCGAAAAGAAGCCATCGTAAATCGAGCGATATAGCTACGGCGCTGTGTTACAGCAGGGAGAGCAGCAATCTACTTTTACACGTGGATTAGAAATTTATGAACTTACGCTGTTTTTCGAGGTTTTTAAGGATTCTCTTGAGTATCCAGCTTATCGTCCGGAGAATCTTTATTATTTTTTTTTTGGGGTTTAGAGGGTAATAAAGTGAGAGTTTTATTGAATTGAGCTTGTGCTTTCTCAAACAATTGTTCACTTAAGGGGTGGAAGAAATTGAGTTGATGTGTTACTTACCAGTGCGGTGATAACTCCGGCCAGTGCTAAGGCAACGATATACCAGTTGCTGACGAGCCAATTTTTAAACGATGCTATACTCTCCTCGGATAGGAGTAGTTTACGGAGTGTTGCTAGCGGACCGGAAGGATCAACTTCGCGACATTTTTGGAAGACATCACAGTAGCTGAAAAATATTTTTTTTTTTAATTAAAAAGTTGTTTCTTGACATTCATTTTGATGAGCACTTACCCATTATAATCATTACAAGGCGTTCCGGGTTTGGCGAACATATCGGGAACGTCATAGGGCGGATCATTCCATTCAAAGGAACTCTTGCACGCATTACCCTCGCCCGGCAGCTTACAGCACAGCTCACACGATTTGGTTTTCGGATCATTTGGTCCCGGAAGACATTGGCACGATTCCAATCCGTATGCCAAACATATCGAGCCCGTACACTCGCCCATATAGCATACGAATTCCTTATTACAAATTGTCTTGTTCGGCTTATTGACCGACGGCGGGCATTGGGGCATACGCCCATCACAGAAGCTCGGATCGCGACAACCATTATCGTCGCGACACTTATTGCCGAATTTCAGTGCACAATCGGTTGTGCAACATGGACCCTGCGACGGACTGCACAGGGCACGTGCGGTCAGTGTACAAGGCCGTTCATCGGCACGTGGATGACGGGACATGGGAAAACAGCATGCGTCCTTGCAATCTTCTTCCCAGCCACAATCACATTCTTCGCCTGTTTCGACTACACCGTTGCCACAAATTGAGTGTTGCGGTTCCGTGAAACATCCTTTGGCACTACGGGCTTTTGCATTCAGAACGGGTTCGATTGATTTCAGTGAGCATGGTGAAAATTTGTTGTTGTTTTTCTTATCGCCCGACGTGGCACGGGCGAACATTATATAGTTGCCGTCTTCGCCGCCAGGGGTGCATTGTTCGGGATCGTGCTGGAGGAAGAAATTTAAAAACGATTATTTGACAATTTTAAACCGTGAATTTGACTTGAAAAAATATTTGTGTGAGTTCATTGTCCCTAAAAGACAACTCACACAGGGATACTTAAGTATCGACGACCCGAAGACAAGACGACTGTTTTATTTTTTATTTCTGGCCTTTGGGTCGCCGTGACTTAAGTATTCCCGTGTAAGGAGAGCTTTATCTATGTAATAAATTCAAAAAACAAGAAATTCTCTCAATGCTATGAATGGGGATGTTATTCTGATTTAATGCCATAGGTACGATATGTGTTATTTCAAAACCAATCTGTTTCCCTTTTTAAATTTATATTTCAGTTCTGATTTCACGCTATGATGCTCATGAAAGTCCCCTGTTTCTCCGAATTGTTTATATCTTTCATGATTTAAAAAGAAATTCTCAATTTTCTAAGAAATGCACTGTGCTTGGAAGTTTTTATTTCCATTTAACTTTTTGTAGTCGTTCCCTCGCAATAAACCAACCGCTTTACGAAACAGAAACTTTCCATTGACTCCACTTGTATATAACTCCAGGGCATAGAAAATAAGCGCAACACCACACACACATGGGAAAGTTTGTCTCATGTCATTTTGGCAATCTTACTATATGTAGGTAGGTTCTACCAAAGCCGAATTGACTGACATTCTATACACATCTTGTACCCCCCCCCCCCCCCCACACAAAGTTACACTTGTCACTATTGAAAGAAGAAGCCAATGTCAATGGCAGAAATAGAAGCTTCTACTTTCCTATATGTTTAGAGTCGCTTACAGAATTCCTTGAATTTCCTTTGTTTTCGACATTTATATCCTTGTAACCGGCCAACTTTTCGAGAAAATTCTCTCTGGATTTTTTTTCGGTGGCGATGCATTTAAAGTTTTGTCTTTCGGCTTTGGGGTTCTTTGCCGAAAAGTTGCTGGTGCCGTCCCCACCGCGGAGGCCACACAAGAAGGAAGTATATCTACCCCACAATTCCGGAACAATGCAGAAGTCAACTGAAGTGTTTTGAATATGTATGTTTTGAAGAAGAGTATACCTAGGTGACCTCCAGGCAGGATAAGAGGATGTGTTAGACATAAAAGACTTTTTTAAAAAGGATCGATAAAACCACAGAAAATGTTTGAAGTTTGGACAGTCTGTGGGAGAAGTACTGTCTAAGGTAAAATTAAAAGGAATGGAAGATTTTGAAAAAAAAAAAGAAACAGAAATACATACTTCCCTAGACGGGAATGAACCCTTCTTAATACCTTAATTTTTTACAGCATTTTTAATTGAATGCCCCTAGCGACAAAATTTAAAATAAAAACTTCACATTTACATAGTGATGTGGTTTTACAAAATATGGAATCTGGACCAGATCGGAGCCATTGATTCTCTACTTTTCCCCGCGCAATTTTGAAATGCATATTTTGGGCTTTTTGAGTTCCTACTAGATCTCCTATACTTAAGTAATGTATATTAGTTGATAGAAATTCTTATACTTACCGGTGATCCAAAATTATGTCCTATTTCATGGGCTAGGGTTACATGTGACACTGCTGGCGGTACATGCTTTCCGTAGTTCAGCAACGTAACGATTCCTGTATTTAGTGATTTTAGAGAACCCCGATAGTGCTGTAATGAGAAAAGGAAATATTTATGAGTAAGGAAATGATAGAAAAATTATAATTTTATTTTAAATAACATTAAATATCAAAAGTATCTTTTTCAAGTGTTTAAAAATGACTGGGAACGTTTAAGAGACATTCTACGGTTTTCGTAGGAATCGATTTGATGCTCAACAGCTTACATTAAGTATTACCTGGATTCTTCCACATAGAATGATGTACTAAATAGGGTCAAGAAGAACTTATTATTTACGTCATGGGCCCATTTTTTTTAAATCATAATTAAGAAAATGTTGCAATCGGGGTTTTGTTAAAAAATGTGAGTTCCTAACGTGGCCTCGAAATAATCAATAATGTTGTTGAATTATTCACAAATTCATAATAGTGTGATTTTTAGCCAAAAAAAATGTAAAGTCGATTTTCACTTAAAATACTCTTTCTTTTAGTTTAACAATTGTTTACTGGCACTGAACGTTGTGCGCCAAAGTTATGACATTGACAATATTTTGCTGGCGTCAATTTATAATTTTCTTTCAGTGCCCAAACTGTAGGTGAATATGTGAGCTCCTCCTATTCTATTGGTAAAGAAAATCAATGTTATTCTGAATGACGTTTAGGGCGATTATGGAGTTATGGTTGCTTCGATGCCAAAACTGGAATGCTATTGACTTGACGTGTCCGTTGCCTTTTATAGCTGCTCCAACCATTTAGTGCCATACGATACGTGCAGGCTAGCTGGACCGGCACGCGAATAAAGAGACGTAGTCGTGTTGTAGGTTATTATGTGTTTTTATTTGATGGTCAAAATTGAACTGGCCTTAATTCTAAAATACAAAGATTTATATATGCTTATTTCATATCCTAATCTAAACATCCTTAACATATGTCAAATCTCAAGATGTCAATAATATTTATAGATGAACTACAAATTCCACTTGAAATCTTTATTTTTATCTATTGTAGAAACATTTGAAGAAAAAGGTTTTATGACTTGCGGGTCATTAAAAGATGTTTGAGTAACTTGAGAATTATCTGACATGTGGTCACAGGCAGTGGCGGCTCGTCACAGTGGGCCAGGTGGGCCCGGCCCACCCAAATATTATTTATTAAACATACCACTAAATATATTCCAAAAAACACATACCTATATTTAAAGCACATACTGTTCAAAAATCAATCAGGATGCTTCATTCATTCTAAATTGCTATTAAATCCCATGTAAAAAACGTTCCACGGCTTTTATCCTTCTTTTGTCAACATGAAATTTTCTACTTTTTTTTATCGAGAACACTCTTTAAATTGTTTGATTTTTTATAGGGTTAAAACCTACGTTTTTCTATCTCACCCAAGGTCGTCTTTTCGTTCTACTAACGCCATCTAGATGGCAATGGTTATACGCAAAATCTATTGACTTTGAAAGCTTCGAGTTGCATGAAATTAAGGACACTAACTGCAAGTGACCACCTGCTTGCATGCTATTTGTTGGATGCAAGGGAAATTTTGCATGGAAATTGTTGGTGGGATTTTAGACAAATAAATGCCACATTAAACCGCCTCTTGGCCGGCCCAAAAGCTCAAGAACACAGTGGAACTTATAGAGTGCGAGTTTTATATGCGAGAAAAATGAGAATGTCATCTCGTACATTGTCTTTTTTCTCGCATACAAAACTCGCACTCTGTGATTTTCGAATTAATAATAGAGAGAGGTGTGTTAGATCGGACTTTTTTTTAGGTTAGTGAATGAAAATAAATCCATAGCTGTTTTTTTATTCATAGGAAAATAAATGCAATTATTATGGGGTTAAATTGTGGATGAACTTTTTCCTTGCTAAAAATTTGGAAAGGAATATTTTATGACTCTTACCCCATTTTTTGAAAATAATGACTTCGATGATTTGGATTTCAATTTTGGCCGCTGTTTTCGGTTAAATTAAATTGAATCGTAGTGTTTAGCCCTTATTTGATTCTTGTGGCGCCCAAGCATTTTGTATTGTCGTGCACGGATTTAACTTTTGAATAAGTTGCAAGAAATCAGATTGTAGTGTCGTGCATAATCGGTTTTTAAATTTGAAGGTTTGGTTTTTAGCCTGTTTTTGTGCCATTCCGAAATATTGTGCCTAGTGCACGAACGGGAAACTTTTGTTGAATATTTGTTTTAGCATTTCCTGGATTGAAAATACATTGTAGTGTCATGCATGACCGTTTATCCTTTGAATTTGTGTTTTGTAGGTTTTCTATAATAATAACATATAGGGTTTTCCAATAAGGGCGGGTAGATATTGAAATGGACTAAAACAAGCTATGTGTGAGGTATATACGATTCTTTTATTTTATTTGAAAGATGCATATATGTACCATTGTGTGGGTAGGGAATTTAACATCATTCAAATGTCCGCCGTGGCTTGTCACGGTGGCAGGGATCCGAGTGACTCTCCCGCATAGATCCTGCTGAATTTCAGCGAATGGTTGATTGATATTGACTTTAAGGGCATCGGTCGATTGCAACTAAAGAAACCCCCACAGAAAAGGTTTAAAGGGGTCAAACCACATGATCTTGGGAACCAATTCCCGCAAAATAGGCGTAAAATTTGTTTTAACGAAAACTGATTTTGATAATAAAGTTTTGTCACTTGAACGCGCTTCTCAACCGTGTAACTTGCCATGAGTGAATAGTATATAACAGAAATTAGTAAAGTGATCAATTCTCATCCTCATGGCAAAAATGCTCTAGACGTCTGCGTTGGTTCTTTCTGGACAGTGCATAACTATTTATTATAACCCTGATTTTTATAATTTAATATTTGTTAGCCTCATGAAATGCTTAAAATTGTTCACAATTTTAAAATTCAAGTTGGTATGCAGATACTGGCATAGAGCACAAATAAAATCAACTCCAACTATTTTTTTATGCGTATTCTTATTGTAGTTTGCAAGATAATTTAAGACGCAAATGTATTAATTCTTACAATAGTATACAGTAATATTTCGAGATATATTTCGAACAATATTTGAGCTAATTTTTTTACTGTTTTTTTAGGCGGAATCGGTATGGGGGAATACTTTTCTTATTGGCCCACCCAGATTCGCAGAGCACGAGCCGCCACTGGTCACAGGATGTAACTCCCCCAACCTTAGATTGAAAATTCTCCTGAATTTTAATATTTATTGATTTGATTCGGAATATGAAATAAAATAATATCGATATTATTGCAATTGTTAAAAATATAATTGATGATGTTCCGATTACTGTATATTTTTCTTTAGCAGTATGTAACTCAGTAATTAAATTCAAGTTTCGTTCATTTTTTAAAACAATTTCTTCAAACGTTATTTCTGGGACACTGTTGACTGATATGTTATTATTTATTTCGATTCTTTGTACAAATGTTGTTTCAAGATTTTCAAATTCTAAGTTGTCAACGAATACTTTACAAGAATTAAATGTTATTAAAACGTTATCCTTAATTTTTGTTTTTCTATCATCACAATTTGACCTTACTGTATTGTTTGCATTTGTAATAAGGATTAGACCATTGTCAATTTCTTGAATTACGCTTTGTTTATTTGATATTGACTTACAATTGTTATCAAATGGACAATCTTTTTCTTTTGTCAACATATTAAAGTTCATTTCGTTAGAATAGCCATAGTACACATTATTTATTTGACAAACTTTTCTTTTTGTAAAGATAATTTCATTGAAATTTTGATCTGGGACTGGTAAAAGATACATAATTTTACATTCAATATATTCGATTGGAAGTGAAATGACAAATATTAGTTTACTATCAAGGTTTGCGACTGCTGTGGTAATTAATTGTAATTTATTATAATCTATATTATACATATCTATTTCATCATTACTCAGTATACTTGGTAAAAATATTTCATGCCTAGCCATAGTTATGCAATTTTGTAAATGGTCAACATATGAATGTAAATTTTGTAATTGAATCATTGTTCTTGTGAAAATAATGCTATCCCAAAGAATATTAATAGTTCTATTGAATTGGTGTAACTCAAATAATATGAGATTCCTATCATTCTCCATGATTTTCTTTAATAACTGAATAGATTTGTTAAAATGATCATTTATAGTTATTTGCTGATTCATATTCAATACTGTATTATGTAAATTATGGTCAATAGTTTGGAAATGATTTTCAATTTCTTGTTTATCCTCTTGATCTAAGGTACCAAAAATCCATTTCATTACTTTACCTCCTAAATCAATAAGTCCTCTTCTGTTCCTAATTGGTAATAATGTTTTTACCTTATGTTTTATTCTATCTATTTCGTGTTCTACCGTTTCTCGTTTATCTCTTAAAAACTCCATATTTTCAGATATTTTGTCAATAATAGTATTTAATTCATTTATTTCTATAATATGTAATATCTTTTGCTTTTTGGTGGTTAAGTTCAAATTTTTTAAATGTATCAAAGTAAATCCTTTTTCTGAATTTATTTTTTCAATTGTCAGGATACCTTCAACTGTTGGCAAATTATTCAGGATTTGCAGAACGATTACGATGAATAATGGTATGATTTGTACTATTTTCCCCAATGTCCATGTCTTCCTCAGTGCGGTTTTCTGCAAAACAAAATTTTTTAGCTCTTTTCGTGTTTGAAGGATTGTATTTATTTAAAGTATCTATTTTATACCTTGGCTGAGTTTTGTTTCTAAGTGCCAGTGGATTTCTAACCCATCCTTTTTCCCTAGTTTCATTGTAATCTTCCCTATCCATATTTAATCTATTGATTGTTTTCGCTTTGTTGTCCCTTATCCTTTTTGAAATTAAATTGCCATCAATTTTATTCATGTGAGCGTCAAGAGGTTTCTCTTTTATTACTGAATGAATACTATTATTAATAAACTCAACAGCTTCATATACTTTCTCTATGACACTCTTTTTGTTTCCTTTTGGTAATGTATTGTATTTCTCCCTAATAGTACTGTGAATTCTTTCAATATCCGCATTCCCTGTGTGACTATTGGTTTTCGTAACATGAAATTGTATTTCTTTTTCTTTCAAGAACTCAATCAATATAAATTTGTTTGAAAACTCTTGATCAAAAGTGATCATGTTTGGTTTCCCATATAAAGTTATGTACAATTGAATCGCTTCTCTCATACTAACTGCATCTGAAGTCGATATATTTAATGCCGTAATTTTCTTTGAAAACTTATCTATAAATGTGATAAACTTTTGATTTCCAATGTGGAATATGTCAGTATGAATATGTTGATTTACGTTCTGGGGAGTCTCAGTTATTTTAAATTTTTGTTTTATTGGATTTCGGTCATACTTACTAGCTTCACAAATGTCGCAGTTATTAATATATCTGTGAATCAAATCTCTAAGCTTCGGGTACCATACTCTTCTTCGTAAAGCTTCATAATTTTCATTTATTCCAGCATGGTTCGATTCATTGATGTGGTATCGTCTTATGATAGACAATATTTCATCTTCACTTTCGATTTCCTCTGCTAGATAACTGCATCTCAAGAACTTAATATTTTGACAATGAAACATTTCAATTAATGTTTGTTGAACCAAACAAAATAAAGAATCATTATCAGTATAAATTCCTATAGTTCCAGGTTTTACGAATTTTTTTAAAAGTTTAGGTGTTTCGTTTTCTGAATAATTATTTATATAAATTCTTCGTCTGTTCTTTCCCTTAATTTTTTGTGACCTTAAATTTTTAGATATGACGATTTGCTGGTTATAATTGTTAACTGCAGTTTCTAATATTGGAATTTTACTGTCCATATTTTCAGCTGCTGAATGAATAGTGATCATTTCTTCATCGCCTACATTTCCGACCAATGATTGCTCTGTAATCATCTCTTCATCTTGCATCTCTTGAATCTCAACAACTGCTTTATTATTTTCATCTTTACTAATCCAGTGTAAAACTTTTTGTTGTCTTTCGGGCAATGGTCTTACGTTTACCTTTTTGTCTAGATGTTTTACTTCAAGAATATTATCTTTTGTCAGAACATTTATTTCTCCCTCTTGAGTTAATCTGCTTAAGAAATCCGCAGGGACGTTATCCTTTCCTTTGATGTATTCAATTTCTATGTCATATTCACCTAGCTTAATGATCCATCTTTGTAATCTGGCATTTATGTCTTTCCCTTTATATTTTTTATGAAGCCATTTAAGTGGTTGATGATCTGTTGATAAAACAAATGATCTTCCATATAAATATGGTCTATAATAAGTAACAGCCCATACAATTGCCAACAACTCTTTTTCAGTTGTTGAGTAGTTCCTTTCATGTTCATTCAAGGTTCTACTTGCAAAACTAATTGGGTGTCCTGATTGCTCTAATACTGCTCCAACGGCATGATTACTGGCATCAGTTACTAACCTGAATTTTTTATTGAAGTCTGGGAATTTTAAAATTGGAGGATTGGTAATTAATATTTTCAACTTTTCAAATGCCCTTACGTATTCTGAATCTTTAACATTAATTTTAGCCCCTTTCTTTAAACACTTAGTCAAAGGTAAAGCTATCTTTGCATAGTCTTTAATAAATTTCCTGTAATATCCCGATATACCTAAAAATGATTTTATTTGCTTTGGTGTTTTGGGAATTTGGACCTCCATAATTTTCTTAATTTTTCCTTCGTTTGGTTTAAGCCCCTCTGAGGTTATTGTATGACCTAAAAATTCAGTAGACTTTTTCAAAAAGTTGCATTTATCCGTCTGAATTTTAAGATTCGCTACTTTCAATTTATCGAAGATTTTCTTTAAATTATCAATGTGTTCTTGTAGACTTGTTGAAAAGACTAACACATCATCCAAATACACGACACATATTTTGTTAATATAATCTTTTAAAACAGAGTTAATCATTCTTTGAAAAGTTGCAGGAGCATTTTTGAGTCCGAAAGGCATTCGGGTAAACTCATAATGTCCATAGGGAGTAGAAAAAGCAGTCTTCATCTGATCTTTTTCTGAAATTTTGATTTGGTGGAAACCTTTGGCCATATCTAGAGTTGTGAAGTATTGAGCTCTTCCCAACTTATCTAGAATGCTATCAATATTAGGTAGCGGATGCTTATCCTCAATAGTGACTTCATTTAACCGTCGATAATCGACAACAAGTCTCCATTTCTTTTTGCCTGAATTGTCCATCTTCTTAGGAACAATCCATAATGGACTATTGTAAGGAGATGTACTTTCTTTTATGATTCCCTGTTTCAACATTTCACTCACTTGTTTAGTGATTTCTTCCTCATGAACCTGAGGATATCTATATATTTTAGAAAATATTGGATTTTCGGTATTTGTGGGGATCACGTGTTCAACTATATTAGTTGCACTAAGTATTTCACCGTCTCTATAAAATAACCCTTTGTATGATTTAATTAATTTCTGCAACTCAGCTCTTTCCTCCTTACTTAAATCATCATAGTTTATTTTACTAGCGGAGTTTAATTCAAAAGAATATATTTCGTCGTACTCATATGGACTTTTTGTAATAAATGGAATTTTGTTATTGTTTAATTCAACGTAAGATTGGTCAATATTAATTTTTCCTGACCAACAAGTTAAAAGATTCATTCCAATAATAAAATCGAATTCTTTTCCAAACAAATTGATTATTTTCCATTCTGTAAAGCTATTTTCACATCCGATTTCTTTAGGGGTTCGAATTAGAGTTTCATGAGTAATAAGTACAGAACTATTAATGGTCTTTAAAGAAGCATTACAAAGTTTTGTTTTATTAAAATATTCTACGCTGTTTGAATCAATCAAGTGTTTGCTCACTGCTGAGATAGTTGATCCTGAGTCAATCAAAAATCTATATGATTTGAATTAATATGCATAATAACTATCGGTAAACTTGAAAATGGCTTTGTGATTGAAAATTTCTACCTTCATTGCTTTGGATTTGATTACAATCCATTTCTTCTACATTATTATTTCGGAAAAATCCTGATCTCTGATTTTCTCTTCTTTGAAAATTCTGATTATAATTATTTTGATTACTATGGAAAACCCCGGATCTTTGGTTAAACTGTCTTGGAAAATTGGAATTATTATTTCTGGAAAAATTATTTGAACTTGTCTGCCTGGGGTGGTTACTTGAATGGCTTCTATTCACATTTTCCTTAAAACCGGTTGCCAATAAACTATTATATGCTTCATCGATATTTGAAACATTCTTCGTTCTTAAATACATGGCATCATTACGGTTGATTTTAAATAAAAACTTTTCTAAAATTGACCTCTCATTATTCTGAGGTTTATAGTCAATAGGTTTTTCCGCATCAAGTTTATACTTTGTATTTAATTTATCTAAAATTAATCTTAATCTATTATACAGTTCACTTACATTTCTTGTTTGCACCTGATCTGCTGATTCCTTCAAATTGTAATATGTTTCGTTCACTCCGTACGATTGAATTAGTGCTGCTTTTATGTCCGACCAATTATCTGGACTCTCCATCCGTCTTATGACCGCTCCTGCGGATCCTTGTATTTTGTTCAATATAATTCTTGACAAATAATTTCTTTCGGCATTTTCCGTTACTAGCGAAGCCAATTGCTCCACTTCATCAATAAAATTAGCCACGTGATAATCACCAACACCGGTAAACACTGGTATTGCTCGGGCTTCCTTTATAATTTCGATAAAAGGTATCGCCATGGTATTCAATTTTAATATTCAATTCAATAATAAGAACCTCAGTTCTTCACCAAACACAATTATTTTAAAACAACACTTCTAGAACTCTTGTTAAAACAGGATATTCATATGCTCACTTCCACAACTTTTAGTTAATTTCTATTACTTTAGTTGTTATGAACAATTAATGCTATCCTACCGACTGCGCCAATAAAGAGACGTAGTCGTGTTGTAGGTTATTATGTGTTTTTATTTGATGGTCAAAATTGAACTGGCCTTAATTCTAAAATACAAAGATTTATATATGCTTATTTCATATCCTAATCTAAACATCCTTAACATATGTCAAATCTCAAGATGTCAATAATATTTATAGATGAACTACAAATTCCACTTGAAATCTTTATTTTTATCTATTGTAGAAACATTTGAAGAAAAAGGTTTTATGACTTGCGGGTCATTAAAAGATGTTTGAGTAACTTGAGAATTATCTGACATGTGGTCACAGGATGTAACTCGCGCGGCGCTTGCGTGTATGTTTCGTGCTATAGTGTGTACCAAGATATTCTTTCGTGACTTACTGACTCGTTGTGTGTGTTTATGTGGTGCGTTGTCAAACAAAATAAAAAAACGGCCGTATTCATTAATCAATAATATTTTATGCGTAATAATGATTAAACGGTTATTAGGACCGTGCATAGCATGCAATTAATAAAATAATTTTTTTGTTTTTTTTTGTGATAGTTGTCTGAAATTTGACGACAGTTAAAATACTTTAGAAAAATTAATTCGTGGAAAAAAAGAATGCTAAAATGAAATAAATAATAAAATATTAAATCGATAGGAGCTTTCGGCGCCGGGACAATTGCCAGTGTTTTTTTTCAGTAACGTACGAAGAAGAAAATATTTTGGAGGGGGTTTTTGCAGAGAGGTTGACGATGACCATAGGGAGTGCAGCGCGAGTGGATACCCAAGAGTTGCTATAAGTACGACCAAATGCATGATAAGAAATTCATATAAGAGCTTCAAGGATAATCAGAAGTGGATAAATCTATGTTCCGATTTCATCGAAATTTAAGCAGATGTGTTTGCAAACTTTTCTTTGCCTAATTCATATTGGAGAACTTTTTTAGATAAAATCGTTTCCAACACGGGATAGTACTATACGAGAATCTATGGAGTTTAAAGCCATTGTTTATTTAGGCTCCTTTTTTCCTCCAGGTTGTAAAAGAACCGAAGTTGCAAATTGACTGAACTTCTCAGCCTGAATGTGAAACTAGTGGAAAAATTGTCAAACAGAAATGCAAGAAATTTCAACCGCCCAGGGAGAATTTTTCGTTTCCCTATTTTAAATTAAAAAGCTTACTACGCATATCAACATTTTGTAGTGAGTATCGGAAGCAGCAGCAGCGCATGCTGTGATGCTGCAACCATACTTTTTGTCGATTAGATTTCGAATTTCCCATATATTAAAACTAAAAAAAAAATTCCTATCATTTCTATTACGAATTTTGTCATCCAAATCTCATGATGCCTGTAAATAGTGTTTAAAAAATTAATACATCGAAAAATTTAGGAGGGGATTTGAAACCTGAAAACCTCTAGGTAGCATCGCCACTTTTCCTTTCGTTTTGATTCTCCGAGACAGAAATCTGTTCATGCAAGAAAAGCGTTAGGCTACGGAGAATGAATGAATTTCGCCCTTCCCATCCTCCTCTGGCAGTGCCCATGCAATGATATGACGAATCAGTTGCCTCTACCAGGCGTTTTGATAACGTCTCTTTCTTCTGTTGCATATTGAAATTGAGTAACGATTAGGAGTTATTAGATTCGCAGATCGGAAGAAGCGCTAGATTTTTGAATACGACAAAACACATGTACACTGTCCTCCAGTTCTGGAAGCATATCTAGCAAATTTTATTTGCTTCATCAAGCGTGCTTAATTATTACAACTACTAGAACCTCCATTACCCGCTCATTTGTAATTAACAAAACGGCATGTTTGTAACTCCCTCCAAAAGTGGAACAGGGGGTTACATTTTGGTTTATTGCCATTTAAGGGCACCCTTATACCACGCACAAAAAATTATCTTAATCGGATCAAAACTGCTGACAAATTCAAAAGCTACGCAAATATTACTGAGGCATTTCTGGTTGTCCTTCTTTCTGTCCTGCTTTTTAGGGTTTTTTAGATTTTTCAAAAAACCCTTATGAAATCGATTTTGTACGTCCGTCTGTCCATCCGTCAGTTCACTAAATAACTCGCGAACGGCTTAACCGATCGTCATGAAATTTGGTAGGAATGTGTAGAATGGTAACAGTCTTTGGCAGGAAATACTCAAAAGTTGGTAGGACAAAAATGACAGGGTGTCCCGGACATTTGAAAATTTGTTCACTTAATAACTCGCGAACGGCTTAACCGATCGTCATGTATTTTGTTAGGAATGTGTAGAATAGTAACAGTCTTTGGCACGAAATACTTAGAAGTTGGTAGGGCAAAGATAACAGGTTGTCCCGGAGATTTAAAAATTTGTTCACTTACCGATCGTAATGAAATTTGATAGGAATATGTAGAATCGTAACAGTCGTTAGCACGAAATACTTAGACGTTGGTAGGGCAAAGCTAACAGGGTGTCCCGGAGATTTTAAAAAGTCGACTTTTTAGTTTTTATCGGGCATGGACGTATGGGTACTCAAATCAAAGAACTCGATGGGTACATTTCATATCAGTCGCTTTTTCTCCAGTTTGGAGTAATGGTAACGGAGTTACAGCTAATAACTCCAGTTAATATGTGTAGCCATCTACTTCTTTATTGCACGATAGCCCGACGTCGGGCCTTGGCCGCCTGGATTGAAAACCTCCAATTGTCGCGGTCACGCGACCTTGTCCTCCAATTCCAAAGCCTAGCATCTGGTGGGCGTGTGTAGCCATGATACATCTATTTTTGGATTGGTCTAATTAAAAAGTGTTACAGAATGAAAGGCGTTAGCCTTAGACCAATCCAAAAATAGATTTATGAGAAGCATTTCATTAATATTGTGCATAATTCTTATTTATTACCTATAAAATATATGTGCAAAATTATTCACTATGTATGCATCCAAAATCTAAAAAACCCTCGTATTGCGGGCGCAGCCCTCTGTACGCCGGTATTTTTTTTACTAGCATTGTCCTGTCAAGCGACGATTTTTGTGCGACTTAATTTCCATGATTTTCGTGTTGGATGGATAAGCTGCTACGGTAGCATGATACCGAAGGACATTCTACTACTTAAGTCATGACACCTCCCTCGCTTCAAAAAACACGTTCCAAAGCATTTATCTTTAACTGGTAGGGAGGCGAACTTTGTAGCAATTTCCAAGAAGCTCTGTAAATCATTATCGGCTCGATAATGGCTGTATCACAGAAAATATGATCATGGAAATAGTCGGCCCTCAGTGCAGCATCTGGTGCAAACAGGGCCCATTCCATATCAGCATTGTCACACAGGGAAAGCTGCCAGTACTAATTGACCAAGGAACTTGGTCTGTACACAGCAAAAAAAATGCCGGGTATTCGAGCAAGAAAATCCGATAGGATATACCTAAAGCAAAATTATTTCGGAGTAAACATGCTCAAAATAACACCGCCATCAGGGGTTTTATTAGAAAAGAATCCGAAACGGACGAAACTCCTAAATTAAAACATTGCAAAGTATATCCCATTTGGTATTGAGTAGTGCACCTATCGGATCAATTCCAATCATGTTCAATCAAGTTATTGTGTTGGTGCGAATTTCATCCGATTTTGGTATTTTGTATCCACCGATCGGAATGAATTTGATGGTAGAGCGACGTCACATGTTGTAAAAATGGCAAACTCCATCAGTTAGTCTGGTTGGCTTAGTATCGGTAGGGTATTCGTCTACAAATCATAGGGTCCCGGGATCGAATCCCACTGTAGGTAGGTACATTTATTATGCATTTTAGAGTGTAAAGAGCTAAATGATCACCCGTAGAGAGGTTATAAAAATCTCATTTATGAGTTACATGTTCCTTCCCTTGGAAAATTGTGTTTTAGTTTTTATTCCAAAAATATCGAGAATCACTCCTTTTGGTGTTAATGAAAGCATTCTTTTGAGTTCAAATTATTACTCCAAAAGGATAAAATCATTACATTCGTTCGAAGTCTTTAGCAATATCTTGCTTCGAGTTTTATGCCAATATTATCCGATTTGGATGGACACTATTCGACACCGATTCGGAGTGAAAATCACTCCGATTTTTTTGCTGTGTACAAGTAGCATTCAGAGGTGATCACAGACCTAATAGCATTTACTGACTTTTTGTTTAATGTGTTTTAAAGTTATTGGAACCTGATTTTAATTAGAAAATATAAAATTTTATGAAGAATACTCCAGCGCAACCTGCGAACCATACTTACGGGTCTCTCGCGGACCACTTTCGGTCCGGGGACCACCTGTTGGGAAAAAGTGATATAAATGTTTACTTCAGATTAAGATCAGGATTTTTTTCAACCATAATTTTGAGCAGAATTTATATTGCTTAGAGATGTCCTACTAACTCTAGTGATTAGGCTAAATCGTTCAGCAGAAAGTTAAAAATACATTTTGATACGAAAATTATGTCACATTTATGAGAAACCGTTCAGATGAGTATAATATTATTAATTGCATAATGTTTTTTTACGAAATAAATAGATACAAAATTCTTATTTGATGGCCTCACACTTTAATTCAATTAGTCGGACTTTCTCTTACTCGGAACGTTGTTTGTTTGCAAATCGTATTTCGAGTTAGAGAGGTATGACCGTAATTAAATTCAATCTGAATTTTATACATACATTAAGAGAATAAGAATTATTACTCTTAATGGTCTCCATAAATGAAGCATTCCTGTACTTTTACAAGTGCATTTATGGTGCACACAAAAAATCTTCTCGCCAGGACTCTTCTTCAACAACATTCAATGGCGTCGGAACAGGGGGGGGCATCGGGGGCAACTGCTTCTTCAATATTTTGGCTAATGTGCAATTTTAAAACATCTTCATTAACTTGTCCTCCTGTTGTACCTCAAGAAATGGACAATTTACATTTGCCACCTCTCATTTTACCATCCTACGTTGAATTACTTATATCTTCTTTTAAAACTAATTCTTCTTCTGGACCTGATGGAATCCCAAATTCGTTTTTAAAAGAAACACAATTTTCCATATCTAAACCTCTCGCCATTTTATTTAGTAAAAGCCTACATGAAGGTGTTTTCCCAACTCAGTGGAAATCGTCGTTTGTGGTTCCCATACCGAAAAAGGGCGATCCTAATTCTGTGTCTAACTATAGGCCTATCTCTCTTCTATCCTCCTTTTCTAAACTTCTTGAAAAGATTGTTTTTAACTTCATTCATGAACATTTTAGTTATCTTATTAAGGATCAACAACATGGATTCTCCAAAAACAAATCCGTTGTCACCAACTTAGTTGAACTTGTTAATTTTGTGTCAAAATCCTTCAATAAGCACTTGGACGTACATGTAATCTATACAGACTTTGCCAAAGCATTTGACACCGTCAACCACCAAATTCTTCTTAATAAATTAATTGCATTGGGATTCCCATCTTACCTTATTGTATGGCTCTTCTCTTATCTTAATGATCGCTCATCTAGAGTTGTTTTCCAAAATTTAACCTCTTCCGAATTTTGTCCATCATCAGGTGTGCCACAAGGATCTATTCTAGGTCCCCTTCTTTTTTTACTTTTTTTAAACGATCTTCCATCTTGTCTTAACTGTCACTCTCTCTTTTACGCTGATGATAGCAAACTATTTTCAGCTATTTCATCTATTTCTGATTGTATAGCTTTGCAATCCGATTTGGATAGCTTTACGTCCTGGTGTATCTCAAACGAGCTTGATCTTAATATTTCTAAGTGCTCCGTTATGGTATATTCATTGAAATGTACTCCTTTCATTTTTCAATACCAAATAAACTCCATTCCCCTCCAATGTGTTTCTACGGTTACAGATCTAGGGGATGTTTTTGTTTGTAAATTACGTTTTACTGATCACTACTCGTCGATTATTATTAGCAAATCGTCGAAACTAGCTGGGTTCGTTTTACGGTGCTCCTCTAGCTTTCAATCTATTAATACTTGTGTGAACTTATTTGTGACGCTAGTACGCAGCATATTAGAATTCGCCTCGGTAGTTTGGTCTCCTTATTCTTCTGTTTCTCGTGATGCATTAGAGAAAGTTCAGAGAAAGTTTTCTAGAACCTTATTGTTTAAATATAACTTGGCTTATAGGCCTTATCAAGATCGGCTTAATTTTCTAAATCTACCATCACTAAGCAAAAGAAGAGACTGTCTTGACCAGTGTTTCCTTTACAGGTTATGCAAGGGTCTTACTACTTCATCACTCATAGAAGATATAAAATATCGGTTTCCATCTTACAACACTCGATCAGTTGCAATTTTCTATCCTCCTCAATCTTCACTCTCTATTTATAAAAACTCTCCGTTACTTAGAGCTATGAGAAACTACGACCGATTGGAGATTGGTCCGTTACCTTCTTCTTTTTTCACTTTAAAAAACACCTTGCTACAAAATCTTTAATTATTTTTCATTTCACTTTTTGAATTTTAATTGTTTTTTTTTTTATTATTTTAACTTTTTGAATTGTAGTTTGAACTTATTTTTTTATTTGAATATTTTTTTTTTCTTTTCTTTGTGATTTTTTTCTTGTTTTTATAAATTTCTTTTTCCTTTATACTTATTTTCCTTACTTTGAATTCTTTACATTACATGTTTTGGGAATTTATTCCCGTTTTGTAATATTTAGTAAAATAAAATAAATAAAATAAAATAAATAAAATAAATAAATAAAAAAATTAAGAATAATTTATTTTATATACATATTTTTAAACATATACAATGTACATATTCAATTTATTATTCTAGTGCAGTCATGTCAAACTCACGGCCCGCGGGCCACATGCGGCGCATCACGTAGTTTTGTGCGGCCCGCGACCAGGTCGAAGAGACACAATGTATCGGCACAAAAGCGCTAAAATTAAATATTGGTGTTGAACTAAAGTCTTCGAAATCTTCTTCTCTATTCTACAAACAATATGCTGGCGGGTTTTTGAGGTGAATTGGTGCAGCTTATTCAGCTTTACCATAGGAAAAATTTGTTCCACCGCATAACAATAAATGTTTGTCTATTTTTAGCCACCTTAATATCCGTAATTTGTTTATGTTAGCGATCAATTTTGGCTCTCAAGGGCGTTTTGGACTACCTGCAGATATTTACTGTGCTATAGTGTTTTGATCAACGGTCCGAAATAAATTCTCATAGAGTGGTGACTGATTAATTTAGTATATCTTGTTGTTTTAACATTTTCCAAAGAGTGTAAAATTGTTTGCAGAACATTTTCAAAAGATTTCCAGTTTCTATATTTTAGGTTGCCCAATTTTTCCATGTCCCGAGGTTGTTAGTGACTAAGATTTATATTCATTTTTCATTGTATCTGTGAGGCAATTTTGAAATAATTTTCCATTGTGGTTTTCGAAATGTTTATGCTGCGGCCCGCTCAATCCGGGAGAAACTGAAATTTGGCCCGGCCAGGTTTTGAGTTTGACACCCCTGTTCTAAAGGATACTTTTTTTCCATGATAGAATATCTGGTTCGCAGAAAGTTGCATACATGCATCTAGTGCATGCATACTACGAGTATGATCATTTCATTTTCATTTCTTCTTCGTTAAAGTAGGTACTAACATCGTCAGTTCACGTGAAATCCAAGCAAATACTGTCAAAATTTTGATGATCGTGAAATCGAATTCGCTTGGTGGTACTCACTTCACATGAAAGTCTCCACACCGGTTTTTAACATTTCGCCAGCGAAAATAATGCAGTTGCACTTTATTTCACAGTGAAAAGATGTCATCGAAAATCAATCAGAACGTGAGTGAACATTTATCTTAAATTGAGTGAATAAAAAGCATGTCTCCACGGCACCGTTTTCACGGGAGACATATATGCAAGTTTTTCGCTATGTGAACTCAGTACAAACCTTTAACAAGAGTACCTCAAATTAACGACAAGGCCAACGATAGTGAAACTATTCACCGTTGATCAACGAAAACGAGGAAGTTTGTCATTCTCCTTGTCAGAAAACTGTGCCGATGGTGGAGAATCTCACAGTAAGATTGGGCTGCTATGCTCGATTTCGATATTGTTGAATATGCCGGGAGTCTCACCTACATGTTGCGCCGCAATTGCTGATTTTTGAAGTATATCGAGCACAGCAAGTTAATACGGCTAGTAACATTACTCCTCCAGCATCAGCAGCATCATCAGAAAGGTCGTTCAGTGCTTTACGACGTCTTTAAACAAAGCTACATTTAACAATGGCACAAAAACGTCTGACGCATCTAATCCTTCTTCATGTTCACAGGGATCGAACAGGGAATTTAGATCAATCGAAAATCATGAAAGAATTTGTTTCCCAAAGAAAGCAGAAAATAACCTTTGGGAAAATGGTTTGACCTTTAATTTTATAAAACTATTTATATATATATAAACAATATGTGTATAATCTCAATCAATATATGACTATTCTATGTGTTTTCTGATCGCTCTTGTTCTCTAATATTTTTCATAATTACTTTTTGGTATCGTTTTACAGGATATTAAAGTTCTAGTTCTAGAGGTCCGGTATGGTGACCGCTTAATTTAAAAAAAATCTTGCCCCCCCCCCCAATAAAAAATTCTTTCCGGCGCCATTGACAACATTATTTTATGAAGCAATTTGCTGAAATGGACCCACCTTGAATTCGTCTGAAATTTAATAAAATTTTGGCTGTAAAGCAATTGCATTGTAACCAAAAAGGGTTATTAACTTGGATACAATATCAACCGCATAAAATGGCTCCTTTAAAAATCAGAAGAACTTGCGGTTAGTGAAAATAATTAAGATAGGGAAGTAGAAAAGTAGTAGAGATTCTGACCGGCTGAGTTTTGGTCCTGAGAATTTTGTATCAAACCCGTCTAAATCCAACAATTACTTTTTCATATGAACTAGAAATTAGAAATGCATTTTGAAAATGGAAAAAATGAATAACTGTTCTAGTCCTTTAAAAGGTGGATTTTGACCAAGATTTTGATCGGGGATTGCGACCATTAGATGGATTATTATCAGAGTAGATGATGTACATAAATATATTGGTTAAGTGGACCTTTTTAGATGTTGTTTTATCATGTATCGCTATTTTGCTTGCTTCGAATTCATATTTTGAATAACATTAAAGTACTCGTATTAGCGCGAATCGCTAACCAGTAAACCAAAAGCGTATACGAAAACTATACACAGGGCCGGATTTAACCTGTATGTCGCCTCTGGGCAGTAGGCAAATATACGCCCTGTGTCAGTAGTTTAGCGTGGAACTAGTAGGAGTTCTACGGACATATTTGATAAGAACATTTCATTTATTCCAGTAATCCATGTTTTTCGTTTCCTGGAAAATATCCTGCTTTCCCACAAGGACATAACTAGAGGTCCTTTCAGAAATTATTTTAAAAAGTATTTAAGTTCGTATGATTACATTCGTCTTCACATCTTATAGGCCAGTGAAAATCGACATTAACCTCGGAATAAATGGAATACCACCGTTCTTTCGCTTATCTGTTTTAGAGTATTACTGGCTATATAGATCCAGATTTGCAACCCTGATACATGTTTTCAAAAATAGGGTATTTTCCACAAAAAAAGGCGAATTCTAAGCTTATGTTGTTGGCCAAAATGACATTTACTTGAAATTCTCAATTTTCTGGTAAAAATACCCTATTTTTAAAAACCTGTAATTCCGTCAATATTTGATTTATAAAACTGGTTAGGATACCATCGGAATTCTGTCTACTTTCAAAATACCAAACACAGTTTTTATGCAAGACAATTATTTTAAGAAATATTGTTGAAAATGTAAAAAAGAGCAACAAAATGGCTCTTTTTCGCTCGCCAAAAAATTAGCACAGGGTCCCCAGGGTTGCAAATCTGAATTTATATAGCCAGTAATACTCTAAAACAGATAAATGAAAGAGCGGTTGTATTCCATTTATTCCGGTCCATTCCGTCTAAAAAAAAAAAAAATTACTTAAGCTCTCTCTATCTATGACTGGATACTATCAAATAGTTCAGTCACACCGATTTTTTTCACGGGATCAACAGGAATATAGGAGGCTTGTAGTGAAATCAGCAGTTCGCCACCAATGTAGGTTCAGAAGTTCATTGATTGTTACAACCGAAAGGTGCTCTAGGCTTCGAGTCAGCAATGCGACTGGGGCCGAGTGGTCATCAATCGACAAAATACTAGGTGCTCCCTTGTGTTGTTCGGTTTCGCTGTATCACAACTCACCAAAAATCCGTGGCCATGAACACAGACTCCCTTGTCGAATATTAAATTGAACAGTGACATACTCGTATCTGTCCTTGTTCAAAATGAAGCCGCAATCCTATATAGGTCACTTCTAGTCTGATTACCCGCCACCAAATGAATGCTTCTATCAGAATTTTACGTGAAGGATAAAAATCTAAAGGCGAAGTATCATAATAATATTTGGCGGCCTTGATTAAGGCGTCACCTATAACTAGAATAACTAAGAAAGCAATTAAAATTTTTCCTAATTATGTCAACTGCTCCTTGAGCCAATTCCGTCTTTCATAGAATGTAAAACCAATAGAAACCTTAACAAAATTTGCCGCCCCTCAAAATCTGCCGCCCCGGGCAGCTGCCCAGGTTGCCCATATGGGAAATCCGGCCCTGACTATACATTCAGACATATGTACATTCTAAATTTATTAGAAAACTGTTCAAGTACTCCTACGTGTATATGTATCTTCCAACACTTTTCCAACTCTTTCATTGGCTTTCAATTCGCATCAATTGCAGCAAATCCAATTAGCTAATTGAATGCCATTGCACAGATACCGTTTGCACGCTGTCATTTTGTAAACTTGTTCCTGAAATGTTGTCTCGTTTCCTTCGTCGTGAAACTTTATTTCATCAGCCTTGTATGTACGAGTAAACGCATCCTTAAAACGAGCCTGCAACCAACACATTTCGTTCGTTCGTTTGTCAGTCAACTTGCACACTAGTGTTTGACTTTGACTTGAGCCGTGAGTTGTGCACATAGAGTGTATCTCACACCATTACTTGAAAATGGTTTTCGAAATGGACACGGATTCGGATATGGATGGTCGATCTCCGTCGATGTCCTGGAGTGATTTGTTTCCTATCCTATGCACCACAAATGTACTCAACCGAAACGAATCGATTGCGGATTGAGTGATCCGTACTTGTATTTAATGAAAAGCGTTTTCTGATTTGGCGAGACGCGGAATGTGGAAAAGGCGATGAAAGTGGCGTTTTAAGCAGAGAGGACTCGAGTTTTAACAAATATAGCCGCACAGTTAAATGCTAGGGTAAATTACAATGATTGAAAATTGATTTGTTATTTTCCAAAAAAAAGGTTGCACTTCTTTAACCTGTTCTTTTTTTTTTATCATAAAATGATATGGTTGCAGCAAACTACAACATCAATGTGGCACGATAGCCCGACACGTCGGGCCTTGGTCGCAAACTAAATCAGTCAAATGCAATTTACCATTTAAATTACTGTACTGAAAACTCGGCTAACTTCCATTCATTTGTACTTTTTTCTTTGGTATAAATCTCTTCTCTACATATATTGCTCTATTCTAGATCCCACCAATATTGAAGCCCATATCATCATCATCATGTCCATTCCATATTTCAATGAATAATGGTGGCTGCAACTTTTAGTCGTATCTATGAAAAGCAACCAAAATGGGGAAATTGATGCTATTAAGGATAATCGTTTCGATGAAATTGGCTGCTATTCGTATAGCGGCCACGAACGAACATTTTATCATAATACTTATAAGAATAAATGATACTATCGAGATATGTATATTGATAAAACATTATAGAACATGACAGTTCGCTGTTCTCATTGAAATTTAACAGGATTTGTCCTTACTATAGTAAAACATCCAATTAGATTCAGCCTAAATACATAGGACCGATTACTCATACTTATTATTTTAGTTTTATGGTACAGACAAGACGCACACCATTTTCTGAAAGCCTTTACTTTTCAACAATTCAATATGAATTGAATTTTTGTTCAATTTGCATAGTTGCGCCAAATTTTGCTTGGTTGCGCAATTTTATCAAATTGTGAAATGATTTTTTCAATTTCAACAAACATTTAATTCAATGTAATGTAAAAGCTTTCAGAAAATGGTGTGTGTCAGTCTATGTACGATAAGACTAGACTAGACAAGATGTACGAGTAATCGGCCTAGTTCATTTGAAATTAAATTTACCAATTAATTCCTATTAGATCCTTAACAAATGTCTTGTTGTATCCAAAAAGTTACAAAATTTATCCGCGCAGTATTTGTGAACTCGCCCTATTTTGAACTCTTGAAAAATGACTTTATAAAAAGCGCTAAATACTTGAGCGGAAATGTAATAAATTATTAAAGTGTAGAAACCAAGTGATAATCCTTGTATATGAGATTATGTTTTTTGGGATGCTGAGCACGAATCCGGAGCTTCCCACCAAAATTTCGTTGCAAAACAAAGCCAAAATCGAAAAAACGCCAAAAATTACTATTAATTGTAACGATACCGCTTAACGCGTTGGACCCGCAATCACGTTTTCTCTAACACGTTCATGGTCAGGTTTTCGGGGAAATGGTCAGTTTCGGAGTTGCAAGCCCCAAAACCGATAAAACGCCGAATATTTGGGTTTTTTTGCGATTTCGGCCCTGTTCCGCAAACAAAATTTTGATGGGAACTACGGATTCAAGCTCAGCACCGCAAAAAACATAAGAAACAAAAAAAAATAATTTTCTGCACCACATTTTTAAATCTAAAATCACCTAATGACTACACTATAAGAGTATGTTAAAGAAATGTATGCATACCATCTAGTAATTAAAAAAATTCTACTAATTAAAATATTATTTAATAAAATTCAACAAAATTTGCTTAAACCAAGAGAAAATTGCATAAAATATTAAAATTAAATACTTTAAAGCAAACTTTCTAATCGGCTCGCGCTATACTTGTAAACTTTCTAGTCGTAGGAAATTGTTTTTTGATTATTTTTTTTTTATTTTGCGTCATTCTGCTCATACCGACATTAAGCATCAATTTCTAGAGTAACTAACTAAGAAACCGAGCACTTAAGACCAATTTGAAATGGAAATCCGTCAATTAAATCAGGAGATTCGTTAAAACAATTTGGAAATTCGTACATTTGACATGGAAATTTGCAAATTTTACATGAAAATTAACCAATTAGTAATGGAAATGCATCAATTTGAAATGGAAATTCGTAAACAAGATTCGTCAATTTGAAATGGAAATTCGTCACCATGATTTGGATATTCGTCAACGTGATTTTAAGATTCTCCTAATTAGCATGGAAATTTGTTGAATTGACAAGGAATTTCGTAATTTCGAAAATTTGATTTGGAAATTTGCAAATTTATGGAAATTTAACAGTTTGACATTACATATTTTATTTTGATATAAATTTGTTAAAATGGAAATTCGTTAACATGTTTTGGAAATTTGTCAGTTGGGAACGTGTTTGGTGAACTTAATGCATAATATTAGCTTAAGGCAGTGATTCCCAAACTGGGGAGCGTGCCCCCATTGGGAGGCGTGACGGTTTGGGAAGAGGGGCGTGAGAACTTATACAGGGTGTCCGGAAACTGCCCATAAACGCACCGGATTGTGATTTTTCATGTGATTTCCAGCAAAAAAGTTGTACGGAACATACCCCCTCAGCTTAACCCTTTAGCTGACACAGGCATTTAAAGATTTTTGAAAAAATCATTTTCTTGCACGACTTAAAGCCTAATATCTCGAAAGCTAGACCAGCTAGAATAGTGAAATAAAATGCTTATTACAGCCAACAAATTTACCTATAATAGAAAGATATAATCGTTAGACTATGCGCCAATTTTTAAAAGAATCGTACGAGCACCTCATCTTGGCAGAAGATGGAGAAAATTGGGATGGAAAAAAAGATTGTTTTTGGGTCAAATCACGCAAATTTGAGTTTGAAGCTCTGTAAAAACCAAACCTCTTATCCGATTTTAGTGTGGTTAGTTTTATTTTCTAGGTAAATTTGTTGGCTGTAATAATCATTTTATTTCACTATTCTAGCTCATCTAGCTTTGTAGATATTAGGCTTTAAGTCGTGCAAGAAAATGATTTTTTCAAAAATCTTTAAATGCCTGTGGCAGCTAAAGGGTTAAGCTGAGGGGGTATGTTCCGTACAACTTTTTTGCTAGAAATCAACTGGGGAATCATAATTCGGTGCGTTTATGCGGCAGTTTCCGGACACCCTGTATATCGCTGCAATAATGATTTAGGCCGCGCGCAGACTAGCGTTGTATTGGGCGACAGGTTTTACGCTACGCTACGCTCCAATACGCCTTTAGTCTGCGCGCGGCCTTAATTTGTATACTCTGGCCAAAAGACCGCTGAAAACATTTTAGCCCGAAATCACTTGATATTGACATCTAGGCTCGTGCTGAAATATTTTTCTTTTGATTTCGTTTTATTTATTATAACATCTTCAGATTTTGCTAGCTCCAGTAATAGCACTTTCTTTACTAATCGACGTATCGCTGAGCCAAAAAAAGATCTTCAATCAACATCCAAATCCACACCAAAAATAAGTCTGGTTGTTATTATGGCGACAGCCGAACTTCTAACGGAAATCATGTTGCATACTTTTCGAAAATGTCCAAAAGCTCCGAAACTTGGGCTTCGCTAACAAACAAATGTGCTTTTTTCATGCAGTACTAAAATATGATTGAAACATTTTCTAGGCATTGGGACTTGGTCATCTAGTGTTGCAATCTGGCAACTGACAGCTCTATCGTAAAGTTTGACATTTTTGAGGTTATACGTACTCAGAACATTTTGACATACGAGCGCTATTTGTGTTTTTTACAGTACCTTAAAATATTCATATCGGCCAAATAATGGAATTAAATCGTGAACATTTTCGTGCGACTATTTTTTACAACTTTCGACGTGGATTAACTCAGCAACAGTGCATGGATGAACTGAATTCAATTTTTGGCGATGAAGCTCCATCAAGGATCAGTGTTTATCGATGGTATGGTGAATTCAATCGAGGTCGTAGTTCACTCCAAAACGAATTTCGTGAAGGTCGTCCAAAATCAGTTGTTGTTCCGGAAACCATTGATGCTGTGGCGGAACTGATATTGCAAGATCGTCATGTGACCTATCGTCAGATTGAGACAACCTTAGGCATTAGTGGGACCAGCATACATTCAATATTGCATGAACATTTGACTGTCAAAAAAATTTGTTCGCGTTGGATCCCACACAATTTGTCAATCGCTCAAAAAAAGGCTCGCGTCGATTGGTCGAAAGAAATGCTCAAAAAATACGATTGCGGTGCTTAGAAGCACGTCTATGACATCGTGACAGGTGAAAGTAAACAGCAGTCGACTGTATGGGTGTTTCAAGATGAGCCAAATCCAACAAAAGTTGTTCGCGCACGAAGCACTTCCAAGTAAATGGTCGCCTCTTTTTTCGGAAAAACTGGGCATGTCGCAACCGTACCGCAGAACAGTCAATGTACACAACCATTTGTTTGCCAGTTGTCTTCAAGAAATCAGGAAAACCAACCGCCGAAGACGGATCACTCTTCACCACGACAATGCGAGCTCTCACACATCAGCTCAAACAACTGCATTTTTGAGCACCCAAAACATCGATTTGATGGGTCATCCGCTGTATAGTCCTGACTTGGCACCGAATGACTTCTTTTTATTCCCGTACGTAAAAAAAACAAACTGAGAGGTCAACAACGTTTTTCAACACCTGAAGAAGCGGTTGCTGCGTTCAGAATGCATGTTTTGGAGATACCTCAATCAGAGTGGCAAAAGTGCTTCGACAATTGGTTCAAACGCATGCAAAAGTTTATAGATCTTCATGGGAAATATTTTGAAAAACAATAAATTCGATTTTCGATGATTAATATTTGTTTTTGATCTCTATTCCCGAAATATAAAAGGCAACCCTCGTATACAAAACAATAATCTAGGCCTCTGGCCACGTACTGAACATAGAGTTCTTAGAGACGGAAATACAAAAATGTCCACACATTTTCGGTTTTTGTCCAAAATTTTCCATGCCAGTCTCAGCCAACTTCGCAACAAGGGCGCGGACTGAAAAAGATTGGAAACCACTGACTTAAGGTATTACTTCTGATCCAAGGGGTGTACTACGTTTTTGAGCTCTTGACTGATGAATGAACATTTACATCTGAATTTCGAGGCTTGGAATATTTAGGCTTCTGTGCCCAAGCAACAATTCGTTTGCTTTAAAGAAGCACTCCATACTGTAGCAATCATATAGTACCACGAAATTCATGTGAAATCGTGTGACATCGCTTAAAGTAATACTTTGATCCGATAAAACATCCTTAAAGTATTTTCCGGAAAGCTTATTTCATCATTATGGAATAAATTTAAAGATGGTGGTATAAAACTTCGATAAAACTGTCTCTAAACGTTAACCTAAAAACGTACTCCTTTAAATACTCCACTCTTGTGTTTATTGGATGATACAGCACACACATGCAATGGTCTCTCTAAGTTAACTCACACACATGCATTATATTCTTCTATAGCACAGTCTGTGTCATTTTTATAGTGTGACATTCGTATGGTCATCCAATAAATTGTTCACCGTAGTTTTATAGAAGGATGGACTTTGTGATTTAATGAATTGACACTTATGAAGTGCTCTGTAATACCACGTTTCTTGAATTGAATTCATTGAAATATTGCTTGAAACCAACGTTTCCTCACTCCTTGTTAGCTTATGAATCAATTAAGATAATCTCAGGGCAGAAAATGTCTGTATTTTATTGAAGAATGTGTCAATTTAATTAGCTTCAACTGATTTACATATAAAGAAGAAGGTGCATAGGAGAAGGGTCGATAAAGAAGTGTCGAGCACTTGTAGTGTTTACGAGCAAAGTTATCTATATATGAGGTTGGCCGAGTGGTTAGGGCGTCGGACTGGCGTACGACTGTCGCTGGTTCGACGCTGGCTGTGGGAATTATTTTTTTTTCTCTTTTTTTTTTGCAATGAGAAAATGACAGAAAATGATGTTATAACACATGATGTATGTCTTTCTCGAAGCGTAATTCAGTGCTACAATGAGGTTCTATTGGATCAAAAAACGGCGCCAGATGCCATTATTGGACTATTATACCCTGTAAAGTGCCCCTATTGTCGTTAGAAGAGAATATTTTACGAAGTATTATAGGGATGAAATTGTTACTTGGGTGTTCTTGTTTTTATGGACACATGGAACACCGTACGTTTGCTTGGCAGCAGCGTAAAAAAAATTATTGAAACAAAAAATCTTTTAAAGTGACTAGACTGTCACATGGGTCGTAAATTCAAAAACCTCCATAAATTGAGTCCGATTATGATGTGATTTTATTCGAACGAGAGTGCACTAACACCAGAGTTTTCGTAAATGATTTGAGTCAAAAAAAATTTAACGAAAAATCTCACTAAATTCAAGTTTTTATCCCTTAAAAAAACACGATTTTTCTCTTCCATCTCCTGTAACATCAATTAAATCCTTCTATAACCGAACGGAATTAGCATAACTTAAGGAAATTCAAAATATAATTATCGCATTCCCCCTTTTTTGTCCTGATCCCAAAATAATAATTATTCTGACTTACAAATAAAACAGACAAATTGACTCGACGAATATACAACATCGGTCGATGACGAAATTATCTATTGCCGCGAGAACGAATTTCAAAGGCCAAAATGAGTTATGTCATTTTCAAAATTACCAGAAAATAAGGTATGAATCAACTCAGGGGGCTTGACTCAGTTTTCACAAATGAAAAAACACAAATGCGTTAGCAAAATTCACTCAAAGTAAATCATATCCCATGTGGCCGGCCAAACTGTAATAGAGAGACAAATCCATCTCTCTGCGCCAAATGAAAATTGAGCTCCAATAAGCGCAAAAAGGGGGATTTGCTTGTGGAAATTGCATTAAAATTAAATTTGACTCCGCGAGAGAAAACTTCGTCTACATACAAACGCTGCTATACACGTTGAATTTATGTAGCAGCAGGCATATAATTAATTGGGGACTTGGGATTACGGCAATATGATGCGTTTCGTTCCTTTCGCAAATATTTACCTTAATTTTCATAATTTTGCAATATGAAGTGAAAAATGAAAAATTCTATCGTTAAAATAAATACTGAATGTGTTAAAGAGGTTGACGACGAGAGCCTGTGGGAGTGCTAATAATAATACTACATAATTTGTATGAAAGGTAAATTGGAATTGCCCGTTGGCGGAATAAAGGTAATTATTATGCTTTTTGATGTAAATGTATATGGACCAGCCTCAAGGGGATGAAAGTAAAATTAGACAAATTAACTTTAATGAAAGGGAATAAAAGAGTTTACTTTTTCAGGGTGGCTTATTTCAGCGTCAAACGCGGGCCTGACCAATGGAAATCTCAAACTACGTTGGTTTTTTCATTTGAAAAATATTCCTTTGAGGTGACTAGGTAAACATAGAGAATCAAAGCATACAAAGGACCCTGTCCTTTGGTGGCACGCGAGGACGTACGGACGGTTTAAAAATAACCTTATAACAGTTTAACCTATAATGATCATGGCATTGAGTCTGAACCAAAAACAAGTCAAACTGAAATATTTTTTCTTTGAAGATTTGACTAGTAAATTAAATTGACTATGGTTAGAGGTACGGAGATTTAGCAAATAAAAAACAGGAATTTCGCAAAAGTTAATTCTGAAAATTAGAAATTGCGCTGAAATTCGCATATAAACATAATCTTGTACATTTTGTTGCTGTTAAAATTTAATAAACTAGAAATTCTAGGGAATCACAATGAAACGAATAGGTATATTCGAAAATTCACGATGACATTTCATTCAGAAATTTTTAATAATAATAAACCGACTAAGAAGTAGTGTCGCTGACAACTGAATCATACTACGATTTCAGTTGTCGAGAAATGTTTTTGACAATATAGGTATATACAATAGAGTCGACAACGACCTAATGAAGTTAAGGTAAAAAGAGATACTTCTGAGGCAGGAACTAGTAGTGTTTCACTTTTTCATGTACATTTTAATTTTGCGGCTCGCCAAAACACGAAAAAACCATTCATCCAACCTCCTCTCCGACTAAACACCTAGCTCGGTGTTTGGCAATCCAATTTCATTAAATTGCGTAGGTACTCGTCCGCGAACTATTCTTTCTAATGCTTATCTTTTGACAAAAAAATCAATCTGAAATAACAAAACATCTTCCATCGCATCAATGAGCAAATTTCGACGAAATTCGCATCTATTTCGTAAATACGAAAGTCCCGTACCTCTAACTATGGTCGGACTGGTCGCAATGAAAAACTCCAAATCAACACTCGCAAATTTAAATTTTGAACAGGCTTCACTTTATCAAGAGACGCAGGAAAGTCTCATTGACAGTACTACAGTCTGCAAACTTTCTGAATTTTCCTTGACCAACATTTCTAGAACATCAACCACTAGGTAGGGGCTACCAAACGATCCTATCGGTGACATAACGGGAACGGGAAGATATGCAATTGAAAATTTGATATTTTTCTGATTCCCGTTCAGATAAAATTTGCACAATCTTCAAAGCGAAATGCATTAATGACCAGGATTCCGTCCAACAGACTATGTTTTCAATATATTTTTTATACATACAGAACATACATACAGAACAAAATTCGTAATATTCAAAGCCACCATTTATGAAAAGGAAGAAAACTTTAGAATTCATTCTTTTTCATGTAAAGACATTCTCAGTAGCCAGCCCTCAGGGGAGCGTAAAAAATATTAAAAAAAAAAAACAAAAAAACAAAAACCACATACAAAAGAAACCGCCGGAGAAACTTTCAACAATGCAAGAAAATAAAGAAAAACGTCTTCATCCTTTCGTGCTGTCTAATAAATTGGCCGAAAACTTTCTCGCGGGCATATTCACTCTGCAGAGGAATACAAGTACGTATACATACTAATATAGTATAGAAATAAATGAAAAGTGAAAAACAATGAAAATTTCTTGGCTTCATTCCGTTCGTGGTTTTTTTCATTCCTTGCTAGCTAATTTTTCAAATGCACTCTTATTGAGTGTGAATGTAAAAAGTCTGTTCTTTTTATACCCTTCACTCATAGAGTGAAAGCGTATATTAACTTTGTCATGAAGTTTGTAACGCATTGAAGGAAGCATCTCCGAGCATATAAAAAGTATACATATTTGATCAGCATGACTTGGGGATGTCCGTCTGTCCGTCTGTCTGTCTGTCCGTTTGTTCGTCTCTCCGTCTGTTGCCACGCGTTTTACTCGGCCAATTTAAAAGCTTTAAGCTGAAATTTTGCACAAATGCTTCTTTTTGCTGCAGGCAGTTTGTATGTTTGAATCGGTAAAATTGAACAATGGGGTCATGGGGCTGCCATACAAACCCAAATCCCCGAAAATTTGGCTCTTCTAAGAAAAACTTTTTTATTTGTGCACCGATTTCAACCAAATTCCACACAAATGTATTTCTATTGATGACACAAAACGTATGTAAGCATGGATCACATCGAACCATGGGGCTGCCCTACAAACCAGCCCCCCCATTTTGTTTCTTCTAAGAAACATTTTACACTAATTTCACAAAACCTTGAATTAATGTGTCTTAATCAAAACAATAAAAAGGTCAAAACAAATGGGATCGTACTATGGGGCCATGCTCCCGCATCCCCCAATAACATTTTCTGAGTAAATATTTTTATTTCCCCACTTACTCCAACCAAACCCCACACAAATATTGTTTTGTCGACGCAACGGAACTTTTGTGAAGACCGAATGGAAAGGAAGGGTAGGGGGGTTAAATGCAAGTCGTAGGTATGCCCGAAAAGACTTTTAGCCCGGAGGAGAGCGAAGGGTATCCAAATTTCGGCCGCGCCCGAAATTAGCCTCGGTCTCGTTTTCTATACCTATGCTATTTATTTTCAATGATACCGGGAAGACTACAAGAACTTCTTCCGTATCGTTGTAAGAAAATCTTTTGTTTTTGAAATCCTTGAAAATATGCGGGCGCTATGGTTTTAATGTATAGTTGTCACCGATGAAGGTAAACTATGTATGTCATAATAATAGAAATAATCCTGAGGGTTGGCATGTCGACTATGAGAAGTCGAGTACATTGCAGTTCCTATACCCTAGCATTGAACAACAGGTACCAATACGAGAAAATGGCGGTTAAATAGTGTGCACGTAGCTATTTCTTATATGAAAACACATAAGCATGTATCTCTGATTACTCATAAATTTTTGGACGTTTGAGGTCCTTTTTCTAACCATTAAAATTTGTCTTAGTGCAATTAATTTTAAAAAGATTCTGAATAAACCAAAATTATAGTTATTTCGAGCCCTGAATCGGCGCCCCATTTTGATCGGATTATTAACAAAAACGTCAGCCCGAGCCAACTGATGCAACTTTATCCCCATCGTTTTTATTCAAGATTAACCCATTGAAAAGTTTTAATCTATCGAAAACTTTACAAAAGTTCATTTTACAATATTCTTAGTCCTTTTACTCTTGTGTTCATCCGTATAATGCATACGTGTAAATATACATACGACAAACGTAGGGGGGGGGGGGGGGGGGCATGAACTCTATACTCGGTATATGATGGTCTCAAAGGCAAAACCGCACAACAGTGTGTTGATAAAAGGGACTCTGAGGACAACTTATCCTATTCCCATGTCATACCGTAAAGTATATGCCGATGGGGTGTGATAAAAACGAAAAAGTACCATCTCCTAACTCGGTTGTTACCTCTTACAACAGTGTATGCTATATGGCAGGGTTAAAAGGACTAAGCTCTTAGCAGATGTCTCCTTCCAGTCGTATATTGTCGTTCATGTCCTTTCTTTAAATCTTCTCGAGTTTGTTTTTTTCTCTGCAAGGCTATAGGATGGCTATAACCAAGCAATCAGCATATACGGGGGCAAAAAACGCAGAAGATATGAGTCAAATAACGTGCGGTAAACTTAAAGTCCGTCGTTTTTAACCTCATCCAAAAGGATGGGGATTGGTCGTTTTGAGTTTTTTTTGGGGTCTGGGACAATATTTGTGTTTTAGTATCAAACTTTTCTTTTAGGGCGTAAAGGAATGTCAATGAATATGGAAAAATGGAGCTTCGCGTATGCTGAAGTATATGTACGAAAGCAGAGCCAAGTCAGCTAAAGCCACAAATATAAAGTTGGTTTTATACGAGAAAGAAAGTTTGTTAAGATAAAATAAGAACGAGAAGTCTATTAGATTTGAAAATGAAAAAGATATTTTCATCAGGTGATTTCTCAGTTGCAAATGGCTCGTGATATGTTCGCAGAAAATTCAAATCCTATCTTTGTTCCAGGGCCAGTAGAGGTGTGTAGTCGGCAAAAAAAAGAGTGGTCCTGGAGAGTGTCCTAAAGTGAAACGGCTCAAAGTTAATCAAACTTGCCGGTTGCTAGTGCATTGTCGACTCCATTGTGACGGTATCCAACAAAGGGCAAGTTCATTGAAACAACCTAGATTATCTGGAGTTTTTTTCCTGACAGACAATCCTATTTATGGAGCAAGCCAGCGCTTTGATGATAGTCTGACAGCCACAGATAACTGCTATAGTTTATTCTTATTTTTAGTTATTTATTAGTAAATAGGGTACTCGCATGGTAGGCAGTGTCAGTGGGTGTATGTGATATGAAGATTTATTTTTAGGGCAGTCCTGATGCAGGCAGGTTTCATCGAAGGATCGGCCGAACACAAAAAAAAAACGAGCAAATCACAGAGTAGGTAGTTATAATTTGCTTGCGATGCATCTATGCCAAAGCAAAGGCTTCGCTAAGGGACGGCGATTGAGATACCGGCGTACCGAAGAAATTGCGGATCTATGCGACACCCCCACTTAAATGTAGGAAATTGTTAGAAAAAATGTTTGTATGAGTGGAGACCAGAGACCGAAGCACTGATAGGAAGGTAAAATTACGGCCATCACAGAGAGCCTCATCCAGGATGGAGGACGGTAAATAAGATTGTTTAGCACCTGTTCAGCATCGTTTTCTTTTCAGGATTTATTAGCACAGAATGAACTGATAAAAGATTTATTTGTACTGTATTTTAGCACCGTTTGTTTTTCCGAGTTTTGACTCTTTGTATTCTTATATTGAGAATAGCGTTCTTGTTGTAACGTTTATTAAATTAATGATTTCATCAATCTTTTTTTTTTTTTTTTAAAGAAAAACGCTCACGCAGCATTGACCTCTATAAGTGTTCGTGATATTTAAGCATAGTAAATAACCTGCGCCTACAATGGGATTCGATCCCGCGAACCTATGATTTGAAGACGAGTGCCCAATCTACCCTAATGCCGCACACACACGGTCAGTCCGCATTATTTTTTTTTCTAATTTCCGTTTCGACAAAATCGAAAATTTTTTTTGAATTTGACGGAACAAAGAATCCAAAAAATGGATTCAGACGCTTCGTGTGTGGGCGGCCTAAGTTTGAAACTTGCTAGACAATTGAAAAAACCGACACGTTATTAGTTCAACTCTATTCCTTGTTTCAGCTTTAAGTTTAAGTGTGCTTTATTTTAAATTCTCTTGACAACCCTCCTTTCAAACTAATTGTGGCCTCTGCACCACAGCCCTAATGACCGTGTATATACCGCATTCAAGATTAAATATTTTATTCTTCAACGATATATACAGACCGTACTAACTTGTTTGAACTAGGTTAAGTACCACTCTCCAAATATTTTGTTCGTTTCTGACAGTTCATGACAAACTGGATTGGAGTTTAAGCCGAAAGTTTAGAAACTATCACCAAAAGGGTGGGTCTGATTTCGCGGCTGCAGTTACAGCTAATAGCACATAGCCATGCCAGGAGCAAATTTTTTTCTTTTTTTTAATTGGTAAAAAATTGAGAATCCGAATTGTCTCATGAACTTTCAAAGATTTTCGGACAATAGGGACATGGTGAAAGAGAAACAATAAATTTAGCATTTTTGTTTTGACTTAGAAAAGTGTCTTCTTGTCTACAAAAAAATGTCTACGACGGAATGTTGTTTTTCGCAGTCGTGCTGTTTGTATGATTCGGGAAATCTTTCATATGGCTTTTGGGCCCCTAAATCTCGTGGGCTCCCCACCACGCGGGCCCTTATGCACCGCCCCTGGTCACAACGAATGCATTACAGATCGTTTTTGCTAGGCTGATCCAACGAGTATTTCCAACGCAATCTAGATATATCAAGGCCGCAACTCAGCTGTATACGTAGCTCAGCTGTATTGACGGCGTGTGGTATTTCCCCGAGAAAATCGGGGTACCATTCTGGGGTGTGCAACCCCAACATTTTTTTTCTTGTTTCTGACCTTAAATTTGGAATCAGCGACCCGAAATTACCTTAGTGGTTCTGTCACGCCGATTGGACGAGTATTTGCCGAGAAAACAGGAAGACCATTCTGGGACAGGCAACCCTAAATTTTTTCTTCTAAAATTATTTAAGTGTTGTTTTTCGACACGAAAAAAGGTTCTAAAATGCGGTAAAAATAACCTTAATTCATTCTGTGTTGAATAGGTGCTAAGAAAACCTGTACAAAACCCAATACTGAACAGATGCTAAAAAAAAACACGGAAAAAACCGGTATTGAACAGGTGCTAAAAGAACCTGAAAAGACCGGTACCGAACAGGTGCTAACAAGACAAAACCGGAAAAAACAAATACAGAACATGTGCTAAAAAAACCTGGCGCTAAACGGCTGCTGAGAATAAAAAGATGAAAAATACCGGTAAATAAATAGACCATATAGATCCACAGCGGTTCACACCTTCCTGTACCGCTAAAAGAAGAAGAAAAAGGCCGGTACTGAACATGTGCTAAAAAACCTGAAAAAGACCGGTAGTGAACAAGTGCTGAAAAAAATGAACAAACCGGTACTAAAAAGGTGTTAAACGAACCTAAGAAACCAGAAAAAGACCGGTACTGAACATGTACTAAGACCCTGAACAAGACCGGTACTGAACAGGTACTCAAAAAACTTAACATGTGCTAAAAAAAATCGAAACCGGCCGATGGATGAATAAACCCGGGGTATCAGTATTTCGAAACTTTGGTAACTGATTGATTAAACACCGGTTTTAAACCGATGTTTGGAACAGACCTATTTGGATTCCTTCCGAACCCAAATACTGGAAACGTCTCTGATACTTCTCAAACAATTTAAAATTAGGTAAAACAAACAAATATTAGAAATGGCTAAAATTTTTGTGCGATCGCTTTTACTTACTAGAGTTGCCAATTTATTGATTAATGTAACACCTGGAGACTCGTCTAGCAGAAAGTCAGTTTTTGACGGTGAAGTGTTCTAAAAATAAACCTCTTTATTCAAGTATACCTTCGAATTAAGCGACGGATACAACTAGCCAATATGATGTATTTCGAAGCATGCACACAGGAACACGAAGCTCCGCGTATATAAAACGATCATCTGATCCGTTCTATGCTATGGCTGTAAAACATGAACCTTAACTCAAGCCTCTGAAACTTTGCTGGATAGATTCAAAATAAAGATCCTTCGGCGAATTTTCAGAACCCTTCGAGAGCGAGATCAATGGCGCATCCGGCACAACCACGAGATGTATCAATTGTAAGATCAGCTGGTAGTATCGAAAACAGTGAAGCTTCAATGTTTGCAATGGATGGGGCATGTACAAAGAATGGACAATAATCGCATGCCAAAGAAGGTGATGAACGCACAACGAATTGACGGAGTGAGTTTACATAGACGAACGAGAACTCGTTGGAAGAACTCTGTAGGTTAGGACGCCCGCCAGTTGCTGGGCTCCCGAAACTGGAGGAAAAAGTCACGTAACCATCACAATTGGAGATCAATGATTCAGGCGGCCAAGGCCCGACGTAGGGCTATCGTGATACATTGATAATACCTTGGCAATGATGGATTGGTCAAGACGATGGCAGCAAAACTTGTTATAAAAAAAAAATAAAAATTGTTTCAGCCTTTGCCTGAAATCTTTAAAATAGGGAGAAGCATGACTGGGACTATAATCAAGGATCTATAGGGATATCAAAACCGATTGTGTGTGCGCTTAAATGAGTTTCTCATTGCAGATGCTCTGCACTCTGCAATAGTTAGAACTAAAGATATTTTTCATTGTTTCTATTCTGGGGACTTACAGTCGGAAACTTTGAACCACGCGGCGAAGTACTTGTGTCTCAAAAACATGTTCGACATTTAATATAGGTTCAGAAGTTCCTTGATTGATACCCGCAATACTCCTCTGTGCTTGCTAGAATTCTAAAGCATTATGCTGGATCCCTGTCCTTGCTAAGAATGTCATTAGCCATAAAGCTAATGCGTTACGAATATGCTTTCTTCTGCTGATCTAACCAAACTATGTGATTGAGGTGAATAAATTAAAAAGAAGAAATCAAAAACTCACTCTTTTCTAACTATGTCGCAAGTATGGTCCAAGCGATTTAAAAATGCATTTTGCCACAGAATTTACTACTATGTACTTATAAAAAGTATCAAAAATTTTCCGCCCCTCAAATCCCCCTGTCCCGGGTCAGTTGTCCACTTTGCATATATGGGAAGTCCGGACATATCAGTATGATTCATTCGAATAAGAAACCCTATTCGTAATCCGTTGGAATTCTGATCCTAATAAAATTCCTTCGTAAAAGTACTTATTCGATCCAACTATTTTTAGGTATCTATACCTATAGCAAACATTTCTCTTCAAATATACATTACATTCCCAATACTTGACCTCTTTGAATCCTTAACCTACTCCACTCGTTCACAGTTCTTCCTTTGCAAATTTGTAAACTTCACTTCGCCCTCGACTACTATACTTACTATTGGGGCTACATACATAAATCATCGGTTCATGAATTTTCGGAAAACGGATGACGCTTCCATAACGGAAATCATAGACACATAAATTTTAGTGGGTTTGGTCAATGGTTGGTTCCCTCAGAGGATGATGTGGCTGCAAATGAAATAGCAAGTAGAGCACTCAATACGCTGTAGCTCTAGGTCTAGTTACATCCACCATGCATAAAGAATATGAAGGCAAATTTGAACTATGGTCGAACGTGTACATTCTACAGTAAGGTGACCAGACTTCCGAAGACCTAATGCTGTACACATACTTGCGGAACTCGGTTCTCAAGCAATCCTCAGTCATACTACCATAGGTTCCAGGTCCGAGGTCTATGTCACAAAAATGTTAATTCTCTAATGCACGACAACAAGAGAGAGGTCTGAACGCAGCGAAGGGTTAGCTACAAGATCTAAGTAATCATATGGACGAGCCATAGGTCTAAATTTCGCGAATTGCCGTCCATTGCCTCACCGATCACTTCGTTCGCACCTCTCCTTATCATTTTTCGCACCAGCACTGCCTCGCAAAAATGTTGGCGAATTCTAAAACGCGCGACAGACATGGCGAGGTATGGAGGAAACGATGGGCGGGGCACAGGATTTAGGTAAACCTAAAGACGAACCAGATATCCATATCTTAATTGCTTCCCATCAGCTCACCGCTCGCTGGACTCGCATGTCACTTTATCCTATTCCGCAAAACTGTTGGCGAATATTAAATAGCACAATACACAGAGCTAGGTCTGAACGGAGCGAAGGGTGAATAACAGGATCTGAGTTTACGTATGGACGAGGCAGATGTCTAGGTCCTACGAATTGCTTTCCATTGGCTCACCGCTCACCTCATCCTATTGCACAGCAGCGCTACCTATCACAAATGGCGAATTTTTTAGAGGAGTAATATGTATGCATTTCTCCATGTTTACATCAGTGAAGCTTTGCCGGTCCTCTGGGCTCTTAACTCCTTTTTGAATGGACTCTAAGAAAATGTGGGAAAAAAACTTAATCTAAAACCCATGCCATATACTATTTTTAGTGTGCATTTTCCTATACCTAGAGGTTGATAAAAGAATCGGACGGAGTGCAGTGGCTGAGATCGGGATGGGCTCCAGAGTTATCGAAAATGGACGATTGTCAAACATAAAAACGCGATTATCTCGCTAAATGTTGACCGCACGGGGTAGGCTTCAAACTTTACATCTTAAAAGCGGACTGATCATAGGCGGATCACAGGATCTAGGAGCTTATTCTGCAGTGAATTAGGTTTCATTGTATGGCATGGGGAATGCTGTACATTTTGCTGTACATTTCCCAATGCTGTACGACAGGTCAAAATGCTGTACTGTACAGCAAAATGCTGTACGTCTGGTCAGCTTACTCTACAGTATGTATACCGAACCACGCGGAACGGAAGGAAAAAGGAAGTTATAGGCCGTAATACGGCGAAGCGGAACATTAATAGTGAAATATTCCTTGTCGTGTTACAGCAATGACAAGAATGTTAATTATCACAAGGTAGCTTAGTGGGTTTATCGATTTTCGAATAAAAACAAATACACACAAAACGCGACCGGTAGTGGAGGGAAATTTATTTATTGTGTACCTATTTGCGAAATGTTGGCCGCGGAAAACGAAAAGTAGGCCAGCGCAGCGATACACAATTGGGAGATATTGCATAATGAAACAAGTGTAGTTATATGTACGTGATGTAACCATTATAAAATGAAAATAGTAAGTATGCACTATCGTAAACCAATACTCCAGAGATCAGTGGCGCAACCAGAATCTTGTCCTGGAGGGGGCTAAAGCCATCCATAGTAGCGGCCATTTGAGTTCGCCTACAGAAGGTTAAGTGATGGTCCTATTGTCTAGTAATGACACTATACGATGATTTTCTAAGTTCTCATTGCATTTACACTTATTTTCTATAAAACTGAAAAGCAACGTTTCAGGAGTAAGTTCCAGGGGGCTATGTATTGTAAAACAACTGTCGCACCGTAATTACAAAATATATTGTGAATACCCAGCACTACTGAGACAAATAGGAATTCAGGCACAAACAGAATCCCCGTCGAAGTTTAACTAATGTCTTTCTAATAAGCAAATGGCTCTAGAGATCCTTATTTTTTCAGGTGGAGTAGACAGTCGAAGCATTGACAGGACTCTATCTCACAAAGAACCAATTGATTTTGAATGTATTGTTGCGTTCAGTTCAATTTTGTACTTATTTTGCTCAAAATATTTTTACGAAATGTTGTGCTTTTATACACATTTTTAGTCGAAATGTCTCACACATGTTTCAGTTGTAAAATTATTAGAGCTCGGTAAAAATTTTATTATAGAAGCAGGCGGATTTTTCGCGAAGCATTTATTGTATTTCGAAAGACATTTTTTTTTTGCAAAAATCACTTCAGATTACTTTTTTGCACAATTTTTTTTCAAAAGTGCTGGTGATAAGGATGCTTTATCTTGTACAGACCATTGAAGCTGATGAATAACCTATGCTCCAAGAACAATTTATCTTTTTATCAATTCGCACCGAAATGCATTGCTTCATATTTTGGTTTGCAGTTTTTTCTTTCCCTATTTCTGGGTCTGGGAGGGGCTTTAGCCCCCTTAGCCCCTCCCGTGGTTGCGCCACTGCCAGAGATTATTTTGATCGAAAAAGGAAATTTTATTTAAACAACTCTTTTTTCTCTTACATTTCCCAATTTCATAAAGCCTCACCAACTGGTCATATCAAGTCATACCAATTTACCTTATTTTTTAATGAATTCATTTTGGCCGTATTTCATTTCCCAAACTCCAACATCAACAACACTCCATAAAATCCTTAATTAAAGTATACGTAAAAAACTTTCAAGCTCTTGAGTCCACTCTTTGAATTTCTCCTGATTACCCGCAAGTTTTATGAAAGTGTATTATAGGTATATATAGGTTACAAACGGAAAGGACATACGGACATGATGGGTAAAAGAGAAGTCACAGATGAATTCATGAATGTATATACCTTGAAATTAATTCCAACCGCAGATGAAAGCAGGCAGAAGCCAAGTGCTCTATTAAATGCATCCATCACACTAAGATTTTTCAGGATAGGAGCTTGCATGTGGTACTCGTACAGCGTACAGGTACATGATGGACATATAGAGAGAAAAAGGGACTAATATTCATGTGAATGTATTCATAGTTTTATCCTTAATATCAACAGCTGGTTGTTGATGGTACTATTAGCTCAAAATCCTTTTATATCCGTCGAGAAAAAGAGGATCCAAACGCAGAGCACATAGAAAAATTGGTTTTTATTTTTAATTGAATTAAATTTTCGCAGAAAATGAATTTGGTAAATCCACTCAGCGGGGAATATTTTTAAGAAAATATTTTATTTAAATAATATTTTTTTTTTATAATATGTACCAAAATGGGTGAGAGTATTTCAATTGAGGAATTAGTATTATGGGAATTGGGACGTACTATCCCTCGCTATACAGGGTGTCCCGCAACTGGTTAGCCATAGACCAATGGTAGACTATACAGGATGTTTTAGGAAAAATGTCGCCAAAATTATTTCCCTAGCTTTTACCGTTAAGGAGTAATTGCCTTTTTTGTGATTCTTGTCAAAAATACGACTTTTTCGAAAAACTCCTTTTTTCTAGCTTCCACTTTAGCTAAATCAATGTTTTTCATATTCTTCTGAAAGTTCACAAAATTTCCAATAAAAGGACATATCGAACGTTTCGAACGGTTTCGTATCTTCCCAGATACGACGTTTTGAATTTTGCAGAAATGTCAATTTCAATTTTTAATGTCAAAATTAAACCCGAATTTCGTAACGGTACATTGTAGTGGCAAATCTGCAAAGTTGACAAAAGTTGGCCCAATTTCTAAGCTTTCAAACGGCATATAAGAATAAAGCACAGAATCATCCAGTTTGTGAATAATATGTGTAAAAGGGAAAAAAAAACATAGTTCGTAAGTGGAAGAAATCTTGCTTTTACGTGGAAATAGTTCAGTCATAGGTATAAGGATTTCCAATAGAAAAAATACAGTAAGACTATTTTTTTCTTGGTCTCGAATCAGTGGGGTCCCAGGAGTCTAAAACTCATTTTGATCGGAAAGGTCCCCTGTATAAATTACAGAACGTGAGCGCAATATTGCCAGGCCTGCTACATGTACAAAATGAGCAAAGATGATATTGCGTCTATACCCCATACCTGCTAAATACTTTGTAGGCTACAGTAGGGGGGTCCAACCTAATTTTTACGCGGGTCACTCATTGGACTAATTTCAAATTACTGATATTTTTAAAGGAGGCCGCTATTTTTGCTGACTACCGTTTTTGGTGGGTGAAGGTGGTGAAAGCTGTCGACGAGGATGGAACGAAAGCTGGTTAGGTGTGTGTTTTTTTTTTAAGGAAGCGTCTTGCGAACTGAAGAACGGACCAATAAGTCAGTTTTAGCTGCGGAAAATAAGATGAAGGACCCCCTTTTCGGAATAAAAGTTTTGGTATAAGCACCAGAGGCCGCTTCTTGCCTAGTCCTGAATATAGTGCTTAGGCAAAATTGTGTAGATTTACCTTTTGTAATTATCGCATTGAGTGTAGTATTCCGTAACATTTCTAGTTACAGTGACACGTGGAGTAATCCCTTATTCAACTTAATAATCTGCGTCTGTCGAAGCTATCCACATAATTGACGGGACGGCAGCAGCCTTCTTCATTATTATTTTTTGCGTCGGCGAGAACACCGAAAAAGTGTCCTCTTGATATGTCGACCGAGGTGGATGCTCAGCTCATGGGAACTTGGCCTGGTTAGCCAAGGGATTCCATTCCCCAAGGCACACTAAAAAATCATTAAAAATCTTGCTGATGATATTATGATCAAATTTAATGACATTTATGAGTAACTTGACGAGCAATATTTTGGTGAAGTATAGTCACAGATGAGTTTTTGCGTGGCAGTAAAACTGGAATTGAACGAAGTCAATTGCGGGAAAAAATTGTGCGAACCTCTAGTTAATATCTTCGTAGATAAAACAAAATTCAAATGAGCAAAGTTTCTATTTCCAGAAATTTGCCTTCAAAATTTTAAACTGATATGTCCATTCGCAAATCAGACGAAACAGACGACATCAGTGCATAGGAAAATATTGAGATCTCGCCATTAACTGCTATCGATGCAGTTGAACAATTTTTGTCAAGCATTCAATATTTTGCAGATGTTTTTTTCGTGCACCTCTGAGTTTGTAGACAAAAATTTGGCCGAACTGTCCCTCGCGGGCCGTATGTTGGACATCCCTGGGCTATATCTTAGGTTTGGAATACATATATATCAGATGCCTTGAACCTTGAGATTATAAAATGTATTGGACAATTCATTTGGATTTAATTTTTAATACGTCTGTTTTTTTTCCAAAGATAACCTTATACATGCAAACCTCCTTAAGAAAGGGCATAAATTAAGAAACTTTAGACCAATGGTTCTTAACCTTTTGTACGTGAGGGACCACTTGATGAAACTCGTTATTTGTCGCGGACCACTAACATTCAAAATCTGTGAAGAGCCACACAAAACATGAAATTTTGTACCGAGCATTTTGGTGATAGTATTATTCCTCGTTATTTTCAACGAATGAAAATATTGGCAGTGAAAGTCAGTGATTTCCAGTGATTCCAAACATCTCAACGGCAGGCTGTAGAACTCCCAAATATTTGAGATATCCTAACAAATATTGATACTGACGCTTCCATTTAACTCCTTCATTCGTCAGCGGACCGACCGACTCTCTGCCTTCATCCACCTATCTATAGAACTGCACAGACACACGGCGAATCCAAAGCCAATAAAATGGATTCAAATCCACGGATTCACGAATTCAACGTGTGTGTTCGGCTAATTTGACGAAAATATGTGCATTTTTTTTTAAATACATCATGAACATGCTCTCTCTAGTTGACCTCCCTCGTTTAGCATACTTAGGCAGTGTTGCCAGTAGGCGGCGTGACTTCTCTTCATAAAATTAGATTAGATTTCCACCTAACATGAGTGTTTTCCCCCCAAAATTTGTGTAAGTACAGCAAATGATCCGGGGCGCTATGCTTGACGCTAAATGTGATGTGCGGACGAGAAGTGGATGTACTTACATACCCAAGGTATCGGTCAGGTGAATATGCATAACTATCGACATGGCTTCTCTACAGGAGTAGGCGTAGACGTAATTCTGCTACCTGCGCTGAAGGCTGATTAGTTGGAACTTCATGCTAGCGGTCTCAGCTACACGCGGTGTATATCATCTATGCAAGATTATATTATATAAATTGGGCTAATTGAAGGGGGAAGGTGCCACCCGTATCCCACTGACATAAGAAAATGCGAAACACATGCGTAAGCTAAACCGCACAAAAGGGAAAAGGGTCCGAAAAATTGGAAAAGTTAAATAGCAAAAAGGCAGCAATCAGTTCCAACGTTCCCAGAAATGCTCTTGGGGCCCTATGGTGATCAAAACTGGCCTTCTAAGCCCTCAGAATCTAAGCCCCAAATATAGTAGATTTTGAAGGTGTCCTCCGGTGCTGGAATCCTATATCCTATGCATTTATGCAGAAAAGATATACTTTTCTGCATAAATGCAGCATTTCCAACAAGCTCTCGGTCGTCCTGACATTCTGCCTTCATGCCCTTTTCTCGTATTCATTTCCTTTTGGTGTTCTCTAGCAACAGCGATACATCTCAATGAAAACAGTCCCAGTTAATTGTCTACCGCTTCTGAGGTTTGTGTTTGAGAAGCGCACAACTTTGAAGTTTTTTTGAAAATATAGTTTGTGCTAATTAAGAATATTCACATCGAACTATGTGGTAAAGGCTTTGCGGACCACCTAAAGTCTTCTCAGGGACCACCAGTGGTCCGTGGACCACTGGTTAAGAACCGTTGTTTTAGACAAAAAGTTAAAATGCAATAATTTGATTGATCGATCAGTAAACATTATTTGTGAATTAATTTCCTCATTGTAGCAGGTATTTAAAACCATTCTTGGGAGTCAAAATAGTTAGGCTGACATAATTAACCCTTCTGTCGGCACCTACCACAATATGCATATTCTATACCCAACAGCGCCCGCTCTAGCACTTATGCCGCCCCGGGCAAGAGGACAAATTGCCGCCCCTTAGGTTCAGCAACAGAAACAGATTGATAGTAGATAGTACATATAATGTCGTTGTTGTTGTAGAAGCGATTTAACATGTTTTTTATTCTTGAATCGGGTGATTTTGGCAGCTCTTGGTTGTTGTAACACATCGACTTGATGGCTGATGTAGGATAACATATCAACACAAATATTCATAGTTACAGTGGGATTCGAGCCAATGCTAGTAATTAAGGGAATATCTCCGAGAAGGCTTAGATTGTATGTATAGTAAGAACCTGTTCCGCCATGATTCATACTCTTAAGCGCAACTCACCTCAGTTCAGCAAGGCCTTCTAGGCAGTTTGTTTGAAATTCCAAAATTAAAGCTAAGTATTGAATTTCCCGAGCCACATATTACGTATTCACCACCGGCAAAAAATATACAGATGGCATATGGAAACCTGCCGGATTTAAAAATTAGGTAAGAGATTTAAAAATAATGCAAACATTTGTTTTCGACTAAAACACTCAACACATTTTAGAAAACTCCAGTCTCGAAAATGGTACGCCAAAAAATTGTGGAGCCGATAAACATTAATTAGCCGGGTCTTTTCGTGTTCGAGTTTCTTCAATGGTTTCAACTTGGGTGGCTTATTTTCATAAATGCATCATTTCGCCAAATCCCGATATTAGCATGTCCGGAAACATATTAGGGAGGACTGCTATTGTGCCTCTGGCAATGTATACTGTGTTCCATCACTTATCTTGCTGAAATCCTAACTAACTTGTCCGAAATTTGCCCACTCATTGCTTAAAGAATCAATGGATCCATTCGCGAGTAGATCGGGCGAATTGAAGTTGAATTGCTGCCAAATGTGCACAGAAGTTTTCTAAAATTCCACAAAAGAAATTGTGTTGGCCGCAACCACACTGATCGGGGCTTGCGAAACCACGCGAAAAAGATCAAAGCTGTGGACAACACCCGCCTGGGAGTGATGGTTCGGTCGATAGCAAAACAAGCCATTGCGGCATATCGCATATGTTTGCAATATTAAAGTTACGTGCTATAATTTCGTCCTTTATTTCAAAATCAAGAAGCCCTTCCCTTTGACGAGAATTAGGAAATTAGGGTAAGAAAATCTTTGATTCTGATGAAAGGGAGAGTAACTAAATGTTCTACTGAAATTAGCACACCATTCTCCAATAAGTTTCTTTTTAAATAAGAGGAAAGAGCTTAATTAGCACATAACTTTGATAAAATCACAGACGTACAATTTAGGCAAATCTCACTTAACATTTTAAGATTCTAAATGCAGTATGTACTTCGTATCCAATGTGTATCTTAAAAGCTTAGCCAGAACTTTGTATCTTTAAAACACATCTTTTCCAAGAGAACTAATGATACAGTTGATAAATTCAAAAATTAACACGTTTCTTAAAGAAGAAATTGATTTGAAATTTGAGTAACCAAAACCCTCTCCTTTTTATTTCATCTGTAGTTATCATGGTTTCATTTCCAATAAATAGCAGATAATGATTAACTTTCCTTTCGGCTTCTCGATTTTTTTTAGCCAAAAAGCCGCCCCTAAAACTTGGCGCCCCGGGCGACCGCCCGGCTTGCCCCCCCTTAGAGCGGGCGCTGATACCCAATAGGTCTGGCTGGACCTACTGAGATTTTTTTTTTATTTTTCTGAAAAAGTGAAATTTTTATCGGTAGAGTCAATCTACCAACTCTTTACTACCATTTTTAACCAATAAAAGCATTAAAATCATTTTTGTAGATATACTGGAAGCGTTTTTATGTACACATATTTTGGGGTGGTATTAGTATACAAACACGTTTTTCCCTTATTTTCTTCTTTCTTTGCTTGTCTATTTGTATGGCGTTTATATAGTAGATGGTTCGATCGCATTTTCCAATTACAATATCTTTGGGGAAATATTTAGCGCTTTGTTGGTAGATTTTTCCTCGATATTAGTCTGCAGATTTAGGGAAGTTGATGGAAAAAATAGGGAATTTTCAAGCTTGAAAATCATTTCATTCTTAATTTTCCATGAATTACTTGATCAAATCTATTTAGAAAGACGTTCCCAAGTCACTCATACCTAGTCCTTACTATTACAAACGAAAGAAAACTCGTTTGAATTTCCTAGAATCAAATCTCAGTTGATTAGGTGATGTTTTAAAACGTGATGAAATTAGGCATATCCATTTAATGAACTTCACGCCTTTTTAAAGAAAAATCTCAGAAATTTTTATCGTTTATAGGACAAATTGAATTTTAATGACATTATTACATCATAAATAGGAGAATTTTAGGAGCATTTAATATTTGCCCTTTTTACCTCAAGAGAAAAATGGGGGGAAAAACTATAGGTCTGGCCAGACCTATTGGGTATTAAAAAGCACTATAAATTGAAAATCATCAAAAACATAATCAAAACTTCAACCAATTTTTTCAAATTTTTGTAAAATGCTTCTAAACATATTATTCTAGGATATCATGAAATATGAAGTCGCTGCAATTTGATCTTCTATACTTTTATGACCAAAATATAGTGCCAAAGGTCTGGCCAGACCTTCGTGCCGACAGAAGGGTTAAGTAAGTTAACTTAAACGCATGCACCAGTAAAGCACTATAATAGAGCTAAAAATTTAAATTACAAAATCGGGTAATGCACTGAAATTGTTAAGTTTAGCAATGTGTATATTCATGTGATTTCCTTACTAAATGCTGGATTTGAGGGGCTTTGAAACTTGGCTTTCTTTTAAAATAAGTATAAATTTAAGAAGAGCTTGGCTCATAACTTGAACAATCGGACGCGCATCTGTGGCAGATAACTATCAGGCAGAGCCAACAACTTCTTAGCCGAATTTCGAGAATTTCTTCACAAAAAAGCAGCCATTTTCATACCATTCGCTCATAAAGTGAAAGGTCTGTCGCCTGTCGGTCTGTTGCGATGCGTTCTACTGGGTAATGTCATATAAACCTAGCCCCCAAAATTAAGTTCTTCTAAGAAAAACTTTTTTGTTTATTAATCAGTCTTAACGAAACTTCATATATATACCACAAAACATATGTAAAAATAAATGGAAAGTTGCCAAGGGGTCATGATTGCCGTACAAGCCCAACCCTCCATTTTCTTCTAAGAACGAAATTTTGCACACCAATTTCACAAAGCCTTCTAAATACGTTCTTATCGAAACAACAAAAAAAGCAAAAACAAATGGGATCGTACTATGGGGCAATGCCCCTTCACCTCCCTCCAATTAAGTTTTCTATAGGACAATTTTTTTTATTTGTCCATTTATTTTAATTATAACTCACACAAATATTGTATTATCGACGCCACGTACCTATATGTAAAATCGGAAGAAAAAAGGTGGGGTGGGGAGAATTGAACACAAGTCATATAGGTATGCCTGAACAAATTTTCAGCCCGAGAGAGTGAAAGGTGTCCAAATTTTGGGCTGCGTCCGAAATTAGCCTCGGTCCCGTTATTAATTTTTTTAGGCATGCCAATGGCAAGAGCAAGGACACACCACACGCATGATATTAATTTATCAACCGAATTTACTTGATAAATTTTCTTCCTAATCTATTATTCTAAATAATCTAGTAGAGAGCCAAGCAGTCTTTTATAAATGAAAGAAGCAAAAAAAAAAAAAAAATACACATAATTACCATTAACTTTAATTGAAATGTCAGCGCGTGCGAAGAAAATCAATTAATTTTCCAGCAAAACAACGTGCTAGGTGTCCCCAATGTGCCATCGTCTAGTTTAAAAGGTGATGCAACGGCAGGGCGTTATCGCAGTGAAATCTCGAATTTCGTTCCTATAATGAGCTCTGTTGTTGCACTAGCTTGGAAGGACGAAAGGATGCGAATTGCAAGGATTTTTTTAATTATATGAAATTCATTTTACACTAACGTTCAAAATACCGTAAACGTTATTCGAAATCACAATGGAAAAACTCGCGCGCGTACCGTAAACCAGACACGACACGACAAATCAAAACCGCGACACGATACTTTTGACTGTTTACAGAACATCAAATATACGGAAATACACCCATGCCTACTTGGGACTTTTAAAATTATGATATACTGTTCCGTATACGGTAAGGAAGCGAATTTTTATATGGAATGTCAAATTATGTCGTCCTATTTGGAACGACTTGCTAAAACTCTCTAATATTTCATCTGACTACCTACATGAGGGGTGTCAAACTCAAAATCTTTGTTCAGGATTGAGCAGGCCGTAGAATAAAAATTCGAAAAAGCGTATACAAAATTGCTTTCGAAGTGTCATCACAGAATACTTTTAAAATATGAATATAAATCTGAGTTACTAACATCCTCGGGAATTTATTCTTTAAAATCTAGTTATTTCAAAATAGTCTTCAAACAAATTTTACCATTTAAGTACTCCGTCAGCTTTGATTTTTCCGCATTTGTTGGTTTCAAAAGCATAATTTCTTATTTATTGAATAAATTTCGAAAATTACGATCGTCCAGGTCAGAGGTTGAGTTGAACTTACTTTTATACCAAGTTTTTCCAAAATTTTGAGTTTTAACGCTGCCATACAAACCCATCTCCCGAAATTAGGTTCTTCTAGGTAAAACTTTTTTATTTGTCTACCAATTTCAACAAAATTTCACACAAATGTGTTTCTATTGATAACACAAAACATATGTAAGAATAGATCAAATCGGACCATGGGGTCATGGGGCTGCCATACAAACCTAGCCCCCAAATTAGGTTCTTCTAAGAAAAACTTTTTTATTTGTGCACCAATTTCAACCAAATTTCACACAAATGTATTTCTATTGATGACACAAAAAATAGGTAAGAATGGATTAAGTCGGACCATGGGGTCATGGGGTCATGGGGCTGCCATACAAACCCAACCCCCCATTTCGGTTCTGCTAAGAAACATTTTTTACGCCAATTCCGCAAAACATTGAATTAATGTGTCTTTATCAAAGCAACTAAAAAGGTCAAAACTAATGGAATCGTACTATGGGGACATGCCCCCGCATCCCCCATTAAAATTTTCTGAGTAAATATTTTTATTTGCCCACTTATTCCAACCAAACCCCACACAAATACTGTTTTGCCGACGCAACGGAACTTTTGTGAAGACAGAAGGAAAATAATGGGGGGGGGGATTAAATACAAGGCGTAGGTACGCCCGAAAAAAACTGTTAGCCCGAGGAGAGCGAAGGGTATCCAAATTTCGGCCGCGCCCGAAATTAGCCTCGGTCTCGTTAAAATTAAGTCATCTGGTCCGTGGGTCTCCGAAGATAAAGTATCCCAATGCGAGGAGACGCATTATTTTAACGGTAAATATGGTCAGGGCCGTGGAGAGAAAATCCGGGCCCGGGGGACAGTGATTCCGGGCCCACCTCTTCCATACGAAAAAAAAATTATGAATCGAAGAAAATTGATGTTTGACATATCGGCCATTAAACAAATTGTACTGTGGAATCCCTGTAATTCGGCTCCCATCTAATCCGGAACACCTGATAATCCGGCGTCCTCACTGAATCGGCTCAGTCTCAATAATCCGGATGTTTCCTAATCGGGAGCCTCTATAGTCCAGCATCAGTACGATAGACATTTGAAGAGTGTTTTAAAGCGGGCTTTTGCGCATTCAATTGCATTTTTAGATTTAAGTTCTGAGCTAAAATTATGTTTTTTTTTGACGAAGACGATTCGAGAGTTGATTGGCGAATTTTAAGGAACTACAGAAGCCAAAATCATTAAAGGGTCAACTTTCTAGTATGCAGGGTCAACTTTCTTGTATGTAGTTTTGTTACTGAAATCTGCCCGTGATGAAAAGAAAACTTTATTATTTAATGGTTGTGTTCTTTACACAAGATACGCATAGAACGGTACTGATAGCCTGGTAGTCTTCTAGCATTTAGTTCTCCCAAGAAGAAATTGAAAAATTATTGATTCCCTTGTTCCAACGAAATTATTTAGAAAATTATATTCTAGTGGTGAAGTGCGATGCCAACTTTGATATCAAGAAAGCCTTGCAATTTTCGACAGTCATTCTCGATAGGATTGGATCATACATAAATATTATTTCGTAATTCGAATTGAAGACTAAACGCAAAACCATCGTCACTCACAGCTGGAAACTAGAATTGCATTTAAGTGTTAGTCAGCCCCCCGTGACATAACATTTTGCATGGGTGCGAAGAGAGCGGTTGAGAAGAGTATTAGCCACCGTGCTACAAGGCTTTGCATTTGCGAGAATGAAATGGCAATTGTTTGTTATGCCTATTATTTTGCATTAGTTAGAAAAAGAAGGCTTTTTCTAGTTCCTGGCTGGATGTGTTAGATGGTTTTGACTATACGGCAGAGAAAACCTTTAAATTTTTGTTGGCGAGTATGTACTGATAAATAGATTGAAATTAAGATTCAATAATTTAAGTGATCAACATTTGGGTGCTGGTCCCTTGAAAAACAAAATCATTACCAGCACCAGTACGTACACAATATAATAATCGGCCGGAATAGTCCCTCTAAAAAATGTCGCTGTACAGGGCTCCTATTTGTACTCCGAAAACAATTTTTTTTAAAAACGGTACGCTTCTGGATGAAAAAGCCCGAAATTTTTTTAATTGTTTCTGCATAAAATCATGCGTACACTTTCGAAAGGCCAGAGCAGATTGAATTTAGAAATTTAGTAACGCAACGATCATGTTGATTTGTTTACTGAATATGTATTATGATTCGGGCCCCTAGTCCTAAAAGTTCAATGAGAAACTAGGGGCCTAAGCCTAGTGCAGAGATGTTATGCATTTTTGTTAAAACGCTAAAAACAGTACTTATAAGGTTTGATAGTCCAGGACCACAAAATATCAATTTGGATGTAAAAAACACTGAATCACAACTTTTGTGTCAAAATCCGGGCCCCCCCCCCCTATGAAATCCCGGCCCGGGGGGAATCACCCCATTCCCCCACCCTCTCTACAGGCCTGAATATGGTGGCGCTATCTAATATCTCGACATAGAGGGTAAGCATGTAAATCGCGCGCGCGATTTTTGAAAGAATAGCTTCTATGACGGGATATTAAAAAGCGGGATATTGAAAAGCTATATTTTGAATTAGCGGGTTATTGATATGGCGGTATATTAAGTTGGTGGGATTTTGATTAGACGGGATTTTAATTAAGCGGGATTTTAAACTGGCGGGATATTGAAATGGCGAGGTAATAAATGTCGAGATTTTGAAAGACGGGAATATGATGGGCGGGATATCGTATCCAACCCGGGGATACTTAATTATCAGCGACATACGGACCAGGTGACCTAATTTGAAAAATAGCTGATCTGGACTTTCGGTAGTCGAGACTTAAGTATCCCCTGTATGACAGCCTTGTTCTGTAGGGGCTAAATTATCATTTTTATCGAAGAAATAAACAAATATTCCGACGGATTTATGCTAAAAGAAAGTATCGCATAAACTGCTGGGAATCACATTACATTTTGATGTGGCGGGATATTACAATGGCGCGATTTTTAAAGTGGCGGGATTTCGTAATGTCGGTATAATGTTAAACGGGATTTTTTGTCAAAAGCGGGATTACAAACGGGTAGAATTTTGGTTTTCGGGATTATGATAAAATTTGGTCGCATTCTGTTGATGGTATTTTTATCCAAACAAATTATTTGAGTATTCACCCAATGTGGGACACTCTGTTCACATTTAAGGCGAATTTGTGTCGTTTTTTTCGTCAGCAATTTCAGACTTCTAGGAACGTAGAGATTTGAAGAAACCTTAAGCCATTATACAAATTTTCTACAAATTTTTTTTCAAAAAGAGATTTTTTTCGACTGGTATGCCGTACGGCCACGTTTTAGCTCGCTCATCTAGACACTGATTACTGGAAACCGATGATTTGGATTCTAAAGGTGTCGTGGACTTTCTGTAAAATATCATGGGTCTCCCGTCACCGTTTTATCCTTTCGTTCAGAAAAGTTTGATCACTGAATGAAATCCGATTATTTTCATTCTTGTAAAAGTGGCTGACTTGCTTCAAAAAAGTGTTTGTTAAAAAAATTAGGTATGCAACGGGATACCTCATCCCGGAAAACAAAGTTCCGCCCGTTCACAAAACCACTTTTTATACAAAACTCCGCTTTACATTACCGCGACACTACTAAATCCCGCATGGAAAAATCTGGCCACCTCAAAATCCCATCATTCAAAAATCACTTCCTTGATAAATGGCCTCGCGATTTCGATATTGAAAATCTGTATTTTGAATTATCGGGTAGTTGCAAATGCAGCATATTAAGTTGGTTGGCTTTTGACTGAACGGAATTTCAATTAAGCGGGATTTTAACTGAAGAGATAATGATATGGCGGGATAATGAAAGTCAAGATGTTGAAAAACCAGGGAATCTGATGGGCGAGATATCGTAGTCAACCTGTACACAACGCATCTTCCTGAAAATTCATAAGCTTTCTTCCCAAATGTGTCGGTGTTACCCACCATAAAAACCATTTTGCGATGGGTGCGCACTATCACAGTTAGTACAGAGACTTTCCGCTTTCGTACACCTTCGCGTACATTAAACTTTAAAATCCTATCAGGGAACATGTAGCAGTTCTGCAGTATACAAGACATACTGACGACAATTTATCGGTGAAATATGCGTGAAATTACATGCTTCAATAGGTTTGCCTAGTGCTTGAAGCATTATAGCAAACAGTTAATCATCGCTCAGATGGGTAAGTACCGTTGTCGGTACAAGAAAAGTTCATTCAATGTCACCACATCGTACATACATGGTCGTTACCACCGGAGGCATATTTGCCGCACCGTACTATTGACATGAACCCAAGAACAACGCCGTCAACAACATCCTCGATGTCAATAGAAACCCCAGAGCGTGTCAACATATTGCAATTTAAACTTGGTTGGTGGTGTGCGTTGTGTTGTGTCATTATCCTTGACAACATTGCGGTACACATCCTCGCTCGTTGAACTTGAGAGTGTTTGGTACTTGATAAGTCCATAAATATGAAGATGTATAATAGGCTTCATTATAGGTACTTGTCCTGAGTAGTTAATTTTCCTGATTGGGCTATGATAAAGTCATAATTTGAGGAGAGGAAATTCTTAGGAGGAGTGTGAAGATTTCAACTATAAGGCAAAAAAAGAATATTGAAGATGGCTGGCCCAATGTACCATCAAGCTAAGTTTCGGGTTCAGAATTATCTGCATTGACACATTATACAAAATGAACAAGATATTCTACTAATTACCGGCAATTTTAGCAACGTTTGAAATTTCACCCCCTTTTAATGGAAGACTTTCCGTAAATGCCTTCATCAATGGGCGTCGTGTCGTTCCACTTTCCCCGCTATATACGCACCCTAATAAATGGCGGATTTATTTATCACGAACTAAACTCATTTTCGACTGAAAGGTTCACCTACATTAACATTGTTCCGCCTGCCGATAAGCCTCTTTATTATAATGAACGACCTAGGATTCTATAAATTTTGCAAAAAGACTTTCGTAAGCTTTTCCTTCCGAGAACTTCTCGGTAGAAGACAACATTTTCCTCATTCTATATAACGTACACCCCGGGCGGCTTCCTATATACGCCTTCACCGATACTCAACTCAGTTCGTTACGTTTGTATTGACATGTTAAAGACGAACAAACTTTAAGGACGAATAGCGGATGGAGAGAGAGTTCGCGAAGAAAGGACATTGATCGCATTAAAGTCACACTATAGAGTTCGTGACGTGCAGATGCGAGGGCGTGCAGAACCCAGAAGAGAATGTCCAAAGTAATCAATGGGCGAAACGTGCTAAAGTTTCATAAGATTTCTCCTGTCCTTCGGCATACATACGTACATATAGGATAAACGGATACGGTTACAAGTTTCAGAAACTTCATAGTGCTAGGTTTGAAAACACTACACAGTAGTCGTAGTTTCATCTGGACGAGACGAGCGATGGACGAAACGTTTTCATTTCACGTTTCCATGACGATGACTATCTCAATTCCGTTTTACTTTGCCCTGAGACCGGTTGTGTGATGGCTTTTCGATATGCTCCCATATAACTGACCGAAATACATAGTTGGTCCAATCGAATCGAATCGAATGAGAGAGAGAGGTCTCCTATCATGTCATGCCTGCATCATAAAGGAGTCGTTCGTATGGCAAATGATAGTGCGGTGGGCTAATCAGAGACAAGATATTGACCATCAACCGGTAGAGTATGATATTACGAAATGCTATACTTATCCATTATTTTCGATTTCCAGGAGTATCCGGCGGAAAATTTATGAGATCAATTATTTCGAATAGGGCGTAAAGATTTCATGGATCCAATCAAGTGCAAGGGGATCGTATATAAGTCTTACATTTTATCGTCTATCCGGTAAAATTAAGGATTCATCGACTCGGACGGACGTTATGCCATTAGGTTGTATATGTATGCAAGACAAGTTTCAATCCACACGCTGGACGATATTTGTCTTTATAATTTATTCTATTAATCCAAACTGAATTAGACTATTCTATGCCGGCACACCGACAACACATAAACACGCCCATTTCAGCCCAAAATAGATGTCCTTCGAAGGAAAAAAGAAGACGTGTGCACGCCATAATACCATTCAAGCTTAATCTCCTTCTAACATAAATTAAATTCACAAAACAAATGACAAAGTGATACAAATTGTCCATCTAAATGTTGTCCCTTGTCCTCTATTTCAACACGAAAAATGTTCTTATTGATTCGGGGTGTCCTGAAGCATCATCCCCCAAGCGCTGCTGGAGTAGCTTCCTATTAATTTCCCTATGGAAATGTTTCTTCTTGATCATCAGTTGCTTCTTCTCTTATTTTTTTTTTATATTGGCCATCCGGCTCGGCGGCCGGCGCGGCCGATGTTTGTCTCGATACAAACTAATTACAATCAAAATTACTTTACTTTGCAGTTTTCTTATGTCCGTCGTCGTGGTACCCTCTCTTGTATAATTAAATGTCCTTTCGGGCGACGGAATTGTGTTAATTAAATTTTCAGAAAAAGGAAAATAACTACAGGAGACGATGAGAATAATGCTGACGCTCGACGACGTAGGTCATCTCATCAGCCTTCAAAAAAGCGGATAGTATTGACAAGGTTTCGTGTTGCCCATAAAATTTGTTTATTACCTTCGGGGTTGTGTTTTTATGCAAAGGGTTCGAATGGTGTCAAATAGGTTTGGAGAGTGATTGAAGGATGCATTTGGGCTGGGTGTTTGAGTATTTGGATAATTAATGTTAATGTGAGAGGTAACAGTAAATTGAGCTCGGCGTTCTGGTAGTGTTTGTCTTTGTTTTGTGTACAAATAGGGTTACCGTTATAGAAAATATAAAAAAAAATATTTTCCGAAAAATCGTAACATTTTATAGTTTGACCGCACTTACCCTTTTAGGAATACGCATTGTTGGGAACTTTGGACATTTCAATTGGATTCATTCGAGCTACTATTTCATAATAGATGATCCCTCACCTCAGTTATAGGTTACCGTTATCCAGATATTCTATATATTTACGAAAATCACTTTATTGTAACGCTGGAGCATGTACCCGCGGGGACTTTTGGCATTTTTTTTTGTCTCCATAGAAGTTTCAAATTCGACACAGGTGACTTTCTCATGAATTGTACCATTATAGAGATATTTGTAAAAATCGTTTCCGGAGACTTGAAAATTTTAAAGTTTGGCTGAATATAGTTCCAGTTTCGGGACAGTATCTCTCTCTCTCTCTGGTTCCTTTCAACTCCTAGTGAGATGGAATTTCAATGGTCATGCTGAAACATTTAGATCTTCCGGCCATCGAATAACTCACGATGGCTTTCCACTTGTCGATATCTACGCTTGTCATCCCTGAATTCTTGGAAAATGGGCGAATCATCCCCCTTCTAAAACCCAGTAAAAGCGCAAAACTCGCCGAATCCTACCGTTCAATCACAATTTTATCACCCAAAGACACTGGAAGCTTTCATCCGCCAACCCTTGTATCACATGCTAAGCTAGTTTCCTACCAGCATGGTTTCAGGAAGATGTATAGTACCACAACAGCTCTAGATTTGATCACCCATCACATCCACAATGGCCTCGACCAGAAAAAGCCTGTGACAGAACCTTCCTAGTGGCTCTTCACTTGTCGAAAGCTTTCGACGCGGTCATTCACTCTGCGCGCTGTTGGCCGATCCTCTCAATATGCATATTCCTGTACAAGAGGTAAGATGGTTTGTCAACTATCTGGCTGGGAGGCAATCCTATACAGAGTTTCGAGGCAGTTGTTCATCTACCTTGCGAGCCCCCGGAAGGATGGTACCGTACTCACCATGGGGAATGATTTAACAGGTATGTGTGGCCGACTGAATGACTACATTGAAAAACTGGTGGAGTTTTTCAGTGTCCGCAACCTAGTCATATCGCCGTCTAAATGTAATGCAACACTTCTCACCACCTGGACGCAGGAATTTTCTGAGGAGCTTTTGATCGGTACTGGTAAGCATGATGACGACGCGACGTCCTAAGTTCCTTGGGGTCTATTTAGACACCATGATAAAGTCGAAACGTAATGTCGAGGACATAGGCGACAAAATGCACAATAGGAACAACGTCCTAAAAGCACTGGCCGGCAGCTCCGGGGACAAGGACAAAGAATTCATGCTGGTCACTTACAAGGCGATAGGTAGAGCAATCCCTAGCTATCCAGCACCGGTGTGGTCACAAACCGTTGATTAGGTTGGAATATAGTCCTCTCAGCGCTTCCACCACCTATTTCGCATGAGGAGACTAGGCTCCCGAGAGCCACAAGAGTGACACTAGCCCAGCTTAAGTCAGACGCCTCAATTCTTAGCTAGCTTGAATAGACCCGGACATCCAGAACATTTGTCCGAGCTGCGGTGGTGCGCTTCATGATGTGGACCACTTGTTTCGATACCCCGCTGCACTCACTTGCCTTACTCCGAGGGCGTTATGAGACAACCCTATTGCAGCTGCTACGTTCTTGTCGTTTGAGACAATAGGCGAAAACGACGACAGGCCTTTCTGCACCGCTACAACAACAACAACTCCTAGTGAGGCATATGTCATTGATTACGTTTCTTTTCAACCTCTTGTCACCCGATCCCACTGGCCTGTTGATATTTCATTCATTTATTCATCTAGAGCAGTGGTTCCCAACTCAGAAAAGTCAGCGGACCACATAGACCAAAAATTAATCTCGACGGACCACCATTCAATAATAATGAAACAAATTAAGGTCTCAATTTTTTTCGACTTTTCAAAAGCTCACGCTATATTTCCTTCGCGTAAACCGATTGTCATTGGGCTTTAATTTTTATACTAACACCATCTTGTAAGAAGCCATGATTTAATATTTCCTGTGTTTGCCAGGTTGAGAGAAGGGAGAAAAACTGTTTTGTTCGCGTCAACAATTGGCTCACCAGCTGAGATTTTTTGCGCACAGGAATAGGTGTCTTCTGGTTTCGAAGCGCCAACTTCGATTAAAAGTTATCCAGTATACCTCGGTCTTTAGATTCGGATTTGTGACAATGTTTCGCGCAAAAAACATTTTAAATTTTTGTAATCGAGTTCGAATTTTGGTTTTTTCGTTTGAATAATTTCGGAATTGAACTTTAAGCAACGAACCTAAGCACCCCATCGCCATCCCATACTTGCACACACTAGCAAAGTATTTGGATAATCTGTTAGATGATAATGAGAGTGCGTGTTTGGCATGTGACTTTAATTAGTAACAAGAGCATGTAACTTTTTCATAAGAAGTCTCCTCGCGGACCACCTACGGGTCTTTCACGGACCACCCCCGGTCCGCGGACCACCTGTTGGGAAACAGTGATCTAGAGTATGTATTAAGTTGCTCAATATCGGATACCACAACCTTAAGCGAACTCAGCCATAATAGCGAAGATCGAGGCGACATCCGGTATGCGCCAAAGCGGAGCACTAAATTAGTTCTCGGCCCAATCGTATCTATGGCGGCTATGACGGCGGCCATGACGATCGCCATGATGACAGCACCCGAGGTGATAAATGGGGGGAGTCAAACTAGAAAAGCTCTTCTTCGCCTTCTGTACGCCGTGTGGAATAGATCCTCTTGTGGGAGCTAGAGTTAGCGTGGAACGTGGTGTCGCCTTGGTAAAGTTGACCAGGCAAAAGGATCAACAACCCAAACGAGGACTACTACCCATTACGGAACGAGGCGTAACATTGCCGAATTGTTGAGAAGCAGGCAAGTTGACTAGCCGTAGCGTATTCTCGAGGAGGAGTCGTGCGCTCACAAGAGACGATTAACTGCAAGACGGATGGTTGCCGGCGGTATTCAAGAGGAGAAGGTTGCAAGGCAGAGCTGCCCAAATATTGGCCGATTAGGAGGGAAACCATTATTCGGTGAGAGTTTGTAAGATTTATAACGTTTATCGAAATCAATACATTCATGTAATTCAAATCAAGCAATTAGTGTTCATTATTCATATGAAACACGGTGGGATTTTAGTAGTTCTTCTAGGTGCAGTGGTCGGCGCTACAGTGCTAGTGATGGAAGTGTGTTGATGTGTGTTTCGGATTGGGGCGGTTAAATTCACAGACCGTCGATTACTTCGCGTTTCAAATCGATTGACTGGGACTCCGTGTTGAAACGCGTGGCGCCCACGCCCGTCTCCGCGAGTTAGGCCAGAAGCGGAGTTCCGCCGATACTCCCTCGGTCCGAGATACACCAAGTTCGTGCATGATTGCGAAGGACGAATAGACAAGCGTAGCACTCTCCCTGTTAGGAGCCATCGCCTTTAGCTAGTCCCACGATTTTCCCTGTGCCTCAGCAGACCTTCTCTTCGGTTCTTTACGAAATGCGTGATCTAGTCACTGCCACTTGCTCCTTTTGATATCGCTGTCAACCCTGGTTTGGCCAGTGATTGTGAGGAAGTCGTCGTTAGATATAATCTCAGGCCACTGAATTCGTAGGCTGCCGTAGGCACTGAGTTACGATTGAGTAAGGAATCAATGGGGACTTTTGGCTTTATATTTGGAACCGAATAAGCTACAATCTATATCAATGGAAGTTCCCCTTGATGGACCCAAGGCCAGAGGCAGACCGAAGAACACCTGGATGTGTCAAATGAAAAAGCAACAACAACGCACTGGTCTCGGCGATGACACGATCCAAAATAGAGCTGCCTGTAGAAATATGCTGAGATATTATCGCCAAAACGGGCGATGTGCCTACACCGCGGGTCGAGCAACGCGAAGCCATGGAGCGGTATAAAGAACGAGGCAAGGGAGAAGAAGAAGAAGCTACAAATTTATCATAGACGACTTGTCAGTATGCAGTGCAACTCCGATCAACCGAAGTAAAGGGTGCTGATGCCATTTCGGATAACTGAAAATTCGGTACCATGGTCCATGGTACCGAATATTGTCTCTCAAAGTCCAAATCGAACACATCTTAGGATGAGTGTATCAAGTAAGGGATGGTTTGTATTTTTTTTCCCATACGTCTAACTGCAGTGTAAGTAGACAAAGTTTTCTATATTTCATTTTCCCTTTGACGCTTCTTTGCACAGTTTTCGGTTCCGGTCAATGACTGTCGACCGTTTCGGTTAAACCTGAAACAACTGAGAAAACTTTTTTTTTAAACTGTACGAGCTACTAATTTACCGTTATGGAGATTGTTTTTAAAACCTTAATAAAAGATTTTACCTCGTTACCACTTTTAGGAGAGAGCGAATCGAAAAAAAATTATACTTTCCTCAAAATCGCAACGGCTTTAAGTTTGTCTTACCGTTATCAAGATATTCACAAAAATCGGTTTTTACAGGTACTTCACACTCTGCAGAACACCTATCTATACCTATACAGATGGGGACTTTTGTTTTTTTTTAGAACATCGAACGGAAAAGCTATGCAAAAATCCAGCTGTTAACTAATGTTTCGAAGTTTAGTCAAATTTATGTTCAAATTTTTCTGGCGTACAAGGACTTTTGTGGATCCGTCTGTCGCTACTACTGCGACATAGATATAAATTTTCCCCGAATTCGTCAGGATCGAAGAGGTACACTATCCCAAAGTCCTCATGTTTTGTGTTTATTACTTGAGTAGAAAATCTAATCGATTACGGGGATATTTTCCATTAAAGAATCTCAACGATGTTAAAAAGAACTAATGTTTAGAAAATACACCACGATCCCCCGGGTGATCGTGACCCATCGGTTAGGGAAATTTTACGTAGAGTAAGCAAGTAGATCGCATTCCCATTAGGTCTCTATGTTGAACTAAGTTTTAAACGCAGTCCGATTTCGTGTTTCTCTAATAAGTTTTGTTTTGTCAGCTTATCGACGATAACTTTGAGAGACCCAGAAAAAAATGCTTGTATTTTTCGAATCTGATTGACGAAGTAGATTTTACCGAAAATCAACGAAAAGTGAAGAAAAACAACGCTACCAACACATACCATCAATTTTCATCAAATCATCTGACCACCAGCACAACAGCGCACCGCGCACGCAACGTCCCGCAAAGCACGAACATAATGATGATCTTTATCCGTTATGCATACGGCATCCCCCACTCAGTAGGCTCGTATAGCATAAAACGCGAGCCACCAGCATTCAATATTCTAGTCTTGGCATTGAAGCATCCACAACTGAAATTCAGTAACAACACTCGAAAATACGTCAGCATCGAATGGACCGTTCGAACATCGTGTTTTAATTTTTGTATTATTGAATTGAATTTCAATACTTAAAAGTGATGACTAAAAATGATCAAAAGAATACTCTATTGTTTTCACTAAGAGAACTCCACGAAAGAATACTCCGGATCATTATTTCTATCGGTTATCATTCAAAAATCCTTCAAACGCAACAGACATTCAAATTCGTAACACTTAATTTTTTTACTTCACACCATGAAAATATATTCGGCCAATACTGGATTTTCATTTGTTTTCTCAGCCATCTCCCTCCACCACTCCTCGTTTGTCTCAATTTTTATTTTCCATCATCCCCCGTAGGCAATATTGAAGTTAATCCACCAAGAAATTGCAGATGAACTGGATGAGGTGGTGCTTATACTTAAACAAATCTTCCGGTCTTGATTCTCGTCTTTTTTCCTCTGTCTCTCTCTTTCTCTCTTGTTCATCCAAATGTCATACTCTCTATTCCTCGCCCAGAGGACAATAAAACTTTTTAATTAGACCAAGTTTTCCCTAATCTTTTGAAATGAAAGCAACGTCAGAATACATACATACTTATAGCCGACAGTATGTCTTCAAGAAAAAGACATAAGCCATCATGGGTTGAATTATCCGCGAGAGACACAAAAGTATTGTTGAGAGAAATTGATTGAGAATGATAAGAATTTATTTTTCAGTTGATTAGACTTTCTCGATTAAAGTCTCGAGTCGTCTCGTCTATATAATGTCCTAGTTTCGCCCCATATTGACTTCGTTTTAGAGTGGGTTCAGACTATGTATTTTACTGATTTTTTTTTATCGGACTATTTTATTAACTTTTGAGTCAATTTCGTTAAGTTTGTTTCGCGGGAGAGCAATAAATGCGTGTGTATCTACTGTACTTCAGGGCATTACAATTTTCTTCGATTTTCGAAAAAGAGAAAATTTTCATAATTGAAAACTGTTGTGAATTTTAAATGTAGAATAATAAAAAGGGTGAGACAATGTCCTCGTCTAAATATTTGAAGGTGCTTTCGACTCAGCACTCAGCTGTATAGCGTCAACAAGAACATTGAAGATTCATAAATGATAATGAGGTAAACTTTTCAAGATTTGTTGAAGTTTTGATTTTTAGAAGTCCTGGAGGTTATTATAGGGAGGTCAGGTGTTGTTTGAGATTAGACTTTAAGTTTTCTTTTGTTTTCCATGCTTTATTGGAAAATGCTTAAATTAAATATTCAGCAAATTAATTTTACATAACTGATGGTAATCAAGGAAGGGGTTTCACTGCAAGGTCAAATTTCAATTCAGGAGATTAGCCGCGATTAAATTTTGATTTTGATGATTAGGAATAAAATTCATTAGATTTTTCGCCTGGAACGATTGCTTACATTATGTAAGACGAACCAATAAAATTTACAACTGATCATGATCTGACACTTGCCAAGGACCTGATGGTAAACCTAAGGCAAAACTTGTGAAATTTAGGCACTTTTAGTATACATACATCAAATTATTTTGTACATTATTATTTTCTTCAGAAATGAAGCGTCTTCCATTTACCTTTTTGGCATTTTTCTATATATAAAGTGGGTGGACGACTTCCGTTTCATTCAACATATACAATAAGTGGTAGACACAAAGTGAGCCATCCTTGTCCCCATCAACTTGTATATCATACACGATCAACACAAGGACTCTTCCTACTCATCCTCATTGTAGGTACACCAATCTACCGCCTAGTCTAGTATGTATCCGTTTTGCCTTTTCCGGTGTCCTGCCAAAAAAACATTACAGACACGGAGTGGGTTGTGAGACGTTGCGTCCGTCGTCATGTCTAGTCTTACCATCTAATGAATAATGGAAATGTGTTAAGCCCCAATAAAAGTTTTATTGCTGTGTCGTATATCTTTATATCGTTCGGTAAATTTCCTATAAATTATTTTCCGAATTTCTCGAGAACAACTTTATTTGTCTTCTTTCATATGTGTGGTTCGTAAAAGGGGGCGTTCTAGTTAGCACGCTATATAAGCATGTGTAGTCACATATTAAAAGCAAGTACGTAGTACTTTTAGAGTCATGACCACAGCCATTATTCAGCTCCATCGTCATATGTCAGTTAATTTCTTAACTTGTCAGCGATTCCGACATAGGATAAACGTATATTCGGGGCTTCATGGACCGGAATGGTTTATTGTGACGGAGTCGTAGTAGTAAGTCCTTAAAATTTCAACTCAAAATGGAATTTAAGCTGACTATAGTTAAGGAATGATTTACGAACGTCTAGTAAGGATCTAAAGGAGCAATCGAGTTTCCAATAATGGTCAATTACGAAATGCTTTGTCCTTCATATATATGGGGGGCCGATATGATTTATTGCTGGTCGACGTGTAAAACGTGACAGGAGCGAAAGCGAAAGTTATAAAAATAATGGCGAAAACTGTAGTATGATTTTAAAACAGTATTCGGATCGGAAATTCAGAGCACTGGCTTCTCATGTTTTAGAAAATTATTCAATTAAATTAATGGCATTACCTAGGGTCCCCCTCTCGAGGGACATGTCCTGCTTTTAAGTACCTGTATGGGTTTCTTTCCGTGAATATTGCTATAAGGTCGTCTATGACAATTGTTGCAGCTTCATCATCATTTTAATTAACCGTTTTTCGGAATATCTCTATAACGGTAACGTACTCTTAAAAGTTTTTTATTATAATGATTTTGTGGCTTGTACGTCACCTGAACAAAATATATCAAAACTTTCAAATCGAAACGTTCAGTCGTAAGGGCGTTATTAGGGTTTAAATATGTTTTCTGTTCTTGAAGGATTTTTAAAGAACATTACCGTTATAGAGCATGTCCCAAAAATGGTTCATTAATGTAGCTGTTTGGGCCCCAATGGCTGCCTTTCGTGCCCAACCATCGGGGAGGCCTTTTGGCATTTTATTTGAAACCATGAAAGCTAAAAAGCTACAAGCTAACGGCATACTCCTCTATTACAGCATTATTCACGAACTCAAAAAAAAAACTGTTTTTCGAAGGTTAGTATCCTAAAATATGGAGCGTTCAAGTTCAACTGGGTTTGCGCTGCCGGTTTCCCCTGGTCCTGTTTATCAAGAACACATGTCACACTATATGAATATGAAGAGTGGTGGCTTCAAGAACAGAATGAGACCGTTAGCAACATTTTCGATAACTTAACATTTGGTTACTTGCAGAGCCGATTGGGACCCATATTGCTATTAAATTCCAAAGTCCTATCTTTCAACTTTGGGAAGTAAGAGCAAATAGCACGTTCGTGTTTTTTAATCGGACATTTTCCATAACTCGGGAATTTATGAGCGGATTGCTTTGGATTCATTCAGGCTAGTAGAGCACCCTACTGTCCTCAGCACGCACACCGCAGAAGTTAAATATTCCTTTCTTGTCTCCATTGGCCAAAAATTCCATCTTTACTCCCGGGGTTCTATAAATTGAACGTCTCTCTCTCTCTCTCTGGTTCCTTTTAACTCCTAGTGGGGCATAGGGCATTGTCTACGCCTCTTTTCCACCTCTGCCTATTAGCAGCCATAGCCTTTAGCTGGTCCCACGATTTCCCTATAGATTTTCCCTCTGCCTCAACAGATCTTCTCCATGTATTTCTGGGTCGTCCCACACGACGGCTAGCATTGGTTCTCTGGGGATTCCAATCTAGAGCCTGTTTTGCAATGTTTTTTGGTTCTTTTCGAAGTGTGTGACCTATCCACTGCCACTTTCGCCTTTTGATGTCGATGCCTATCCTATTTTGGTGAGTAATTTTGAGGAGGTCGTCGTTAGATATTACCTCAGGGCCTTAGACCAGTGAAAACGTGAGATGCATCGTAGGCACTGATTCACGAAAGTTTACAGTTTGGTGGTAATGTTACTGGTCACCTTCCATACGTGGAACAACCATATAAAAGCATAGATTTTTCATTGCTTTCGAAGATCCAGAGTTTGATATTTCTGGAGATGTTGTGGTTTTGCCAGAGAGGAGTCAAACTGAAAAATACTGCTCGGGCTTTATTTTACGCGACTCTACATCGGCATCAGCCCCACCATCCACTGTCACTACACTTCCAAGGTAAGTAAAGTTCTCGACTTTTTCTATCGGTTGTTCGGAGATAGAAATGGTGTTTCGCCCTCCTGATGACAAGCTCGTGTATTTAGTCTTAGTGGCATTCATTTTAAGGGCAGCACTTCGACTTTCACGATGCAAAGCATCCTTCATTTGAGCCTGATGATCTGGTGTGTTTGAGAGAAGGCAAATGTCGTCGGCGTAGTCCAGGTGCTGAAGGTAATCGAATAATTTCCACCTGATACCCTTACTTTTATGGTCGCGTAGAGAATCAGATCAGATTACGTCGTTGGTAATAAGAAACAGCATTGGTGATAAAATACAGCCTAGTCTGACTCCATTATGCACCTCAAAAGGACTGGACAATTCACCCTTGTGCAAGACATGACATTGGGCTTCAATATAGGACTCCTTTATGATGGAAATAAGTTTCTCCGGTAAGACTCTCCTACGTACGGCTGTCCAGATATAAGCCCGGTCAATGCTGTCAAACGCCTTCTCGAAGTCAATGAACATAAGATGTAACGGGGATCTCCATTCAGCGGATTGTTGATGTGATCGAAAACCAGCTTATCCATTGTTCAGTGTGCGGTCGATCGTTTTCTTGATCCGGTCCAAGATTACTTTGGCCATCAGTTTAGAGACTGCAGCGAGGAAGGAGATTCCACGTTAATTATTGCAATCCATGAGATTTCCTTTCTTAGGGATTTTAACAATGACGCCCTTCCATTCTTGAAGGCGAGTCTCGGTTGTCCAACACTCTTGGATCAGGACTAGAAGAATATCCGCTGTAGCGTTGATATCCGCTTTCAAAAGTTCCATGGGGATACCGTCTGCCCCCGGGGCTTTACCAGCTTCCAATGATTTAAGGGCCTTCATTATTTCCAGCTTGGAAGGTACACCGGTATTAATTCTGGCCATTTGCGGGACACTTCCGGTGGAGGTGGGCTTGAAAGATTGAAGTTGTTGTTAAGTACCTCCATGAAATGCTCTCTCCAACGGCGCAGTTGTTGTTCGTCTGTGACTAGCAGAGACCCGTCTTTATCTTTTACAAGATGCTCATTGGCAAAAGATTTGCCAGTCAATGGCTTTATGAGCTTGTAAAGGGTCCCACTGTCACCACAGTAAGCAGCATCTTCTGCCTCCACCGCTAACGCGTTGATGTTTTTGCATTTATCACGTCTTACGCTTCTCTGCACTCTTTTTTTTAAGAGAACTGTACTCGGTCCTCAGTTGTTGCTTGACTGAACTATCAGTAGCCGAGTTTAATATTGCTCTTTAATTCTCTTCCGTGCAGGTATCAGCGACCATGTATCGTCGCTGAATCATCTAGCATCTATCATCAATTGATTTAGGAGTATCTAGTGTTTGTGCGTTAGCTATCTCGTGCAATGCGTTAGAAACTGCACGTATTATTGATGGATCTTTAAGTTTTTGCACATTGAATCCTGGCAATACACGCTCGTTTTGTGTGCGACGAGTAGCAGCGGTCCGCAAGCGAATTTTCGCGATGGCAAGTTGGTGATCGCTGCCTACATCAGCACCACACTTAGCCCTGACGTCCATGAGACAATTCTCCATGTTTTGGAGATGGCTGTATGGCCAATCTGGTTCTCTGTTCGGCCATCTGGAGATATCCAGGTTGCTAAATGGCAAGGTTTGTGTTTAAACAAGGTGCCGCCAATGACAAGCTGACGAGAGTTACAGAGCTCTACGAACAACTCACCATTGGCATTCCTAACACCCAGCCCGTGAATGCCCATTAGATATTCCAATCCAACATTGTCAGACCCAATTTTAGCATTGAGATCCCCCATAATAATTTTTATGTCAACTCTGGGAGCCTTGTCAGATGGTAAAAGGCGTCCTTAACATGCTGGTCGGCTGACTCAGTCGGGGCGTAGCACTGAATTATATTAATGTTTCTTACTCTGGACTTAAATCTGGCAGTTTTATTCGGTTGGAAATAGACGTCCAATCTATAACAAATTGGCGAGCTTCCTTGTTCAAAAGGATGCCAACTCCAGCCATTCTGGGTGAGGCTTCAAGTTCACTACCAAAGTAAAGCAGGTTTGGGAATTAGGTGATAAGGTCGTTCCCGAACCGGTCCATCAGTCCTAATATCGAAATTCTATATGCGGTCACTTCCCGTTCGACTTCCGTGATTCTCCTACTACTCCACTCGCCCCACATCGTTCGAACGATACAAAAGCCAATCGTAGTCCTTTGTGCCGGTAAATCAGTTCGTGGTATCCGAGACTCGTTCAATGTTTCGAGTGTAATTTAGCTTCAGGTATGCAAGTTACAAGCCTACATACCCTATCCCGCAAGTCGCTTTCTACGACAAGCCTGGAACGCTGTGGCATAACCCCATCACCAGAGTGCAATCAATGCCGCGCGCAATTGTATTATTTGTTTTATTTGGTTTTGAGAGTTTTATTCTCCTCTGCCTCTTTCGGTGGCACTATTCCTGACCCATGCCACAGGGCAATAAAATTGAACGTCACTTACAGGAAATTTTAATCACAAGTTTGACCCCGAAAAAAACATTCGGCTAGGTTTGGTTTTTAGGTTGAGATGACTGCTTTGCCAGAGCGATGCCTTCGATGGGACACTCCTCTTGCGCGAGGCCGCTTTGATAAAATCTAAAGGAGACGTTAATTCGGGTAGTTGATCGCAGTGGCGCAACCAGGATTTGGTCCTGGAGGGGGCTAATTTCATCCATATTACTAGATATTTGATGTTGCTGCCGTAAGTTAGGGTACTATTTGGTGCTATTTTTCAGAGCGCTATACAAAAGTGTGTCGAAGCGCAATTGAATTCACGTTCTTTTTCGAACTAAAACTTTCGTAGCGTCACATGTTAAAGCATTAACACTTTGCCATGATTGATTATTGATTGATTTTACCGGTGCAGAAATTGTGACATCGCACGGCGATTTATTATGCGGATTTATCTAATCGTTGGCGCTATCACCCGTGGTATTTAGCTGTCGAAATATAGCGTAATTTCGCAATCTTTTGCTATTAAAGGTCTGAATAGACCTCGGGCGGAATGAAAATGAAATTTTTGTCCGCTGCGATTTTATCAATAAAAATGTATACTTACTGTCGTGGAACTTGTCGCAAATGCTGGGGAATTCCATAATCTAAAATCCGAGAAGGGTTCCATAATTCTTCTCGGCCATTTTATGTATAATTTTTCGATTCCCCGGTTATTTAATCGTGGAAAATATCTAATGACCGGGGAATCGAAAAATATTACATAAAATGGCCGAAAATAATTCTGGAACCGTTCTCGGATGGTAGCTTATGGAATTCCCCAGCGTTTGCGGCATATTCCACGACAGTAAGTAAACATTTTCATTGGTAAAATCGCAGCGGACAAAAATTTCATTTTCATTCCGCCCGAGGTCTATCCAGACCTTAAAAGGGTTGCAGCGGATTCTTGAAACAAATATATAGAAATTTAGGATCAAAACAAAAACTAAATAAGCAATGGGAGCCCTTAGAGGACTGTATCTTGCAAAGAAACAATTTATTTCGAATGGGAATTGATACGATAGCGACTGACTACATAAGATCAAAGGATGCAACAATTGAATCCAGTTCAATTTTTGTTACGAAAAAATATTTGTAGGTTCAACAATTTAAATTTAAATAATTCTACGAAGTGCCATACGGAAATATCTTTTATCGATGCCTTCTTCTTTTTCTTCTTAAATTGCAATGAACAATTTTAATTTTTAGTCGCTATGCCCCACACTATGTTTCAGCTGTAAGGGTTCATTATTCATATTTTTATTAATATTTTCGAATCTGGCGGATTTTTTTTGCTTTAGCATTGATTTTGAAGACATTTTTCCCTTTTCATGCAAATATTACTTCAGATCAGTGTGTCTTCTAATTTGCACAAAGTATGGTATGGGTGTTGCAACCTGCACAGCCCACGTTTCATATTTTTTGTAAAATTTGCAACGAAACGTATTGCTTAAAATCTAATTTTGCAATTTTTCCTTTCCCTATTTCTGGGTCTGGGAGGGGCTTTAGCCCCCTTAGCCCCTCCCGTGGTTGCGCCACTGGTTGATCGTATATGTGCGTTTTATTGCATTGGACACCATATGATGATTGTAGTATTCATTATTCGCTGGTTTTTGATGATTTGAAACATAGCATTTTTTCTTCCGCAATCCAGCCTTATATTTTATTATTAATCTATTTCGACGTACGTTTCGGTCTTAGACCATTATCAAGAATAATTGTGTTATTTATTGCTTTTCACTAAAAAGTATTTCGTTGAATACTGCATACTATTGGACTATTATTAATAAGAGGTATCTACCTGTCACTATTTTGGCGGGTTGATAATTATTAGTACCTGAAGTTAGCTATTATGCATTTAGGCGGGTTTTTCCTCCATTTTTTAAATTTTTTTAAATTTGAAAAATTGGCATGTATTTATTAACTTTTATTTCCATTTCTTTCCGACCCATATTTAAAAATGACTGGCTAAGTTCACACTCACAATTTTAAAGTTGCTATAATTAAATAATTAGAGAAGAACAAACGATATTAATTGGCGAACAATCAAGAACAAACGTAGCCGCTGTAGAACAAACGGATCACCGAGCAAAAGGACCTAATTTCAAAAAAATGACTGGCTAACTTCACACAGCCAACTATTTAAGCTCAATAGCTTAAATAGTTGGCTGTGTGAAGTTAGCCAGTCATTTTTTTGAAATTAGGTCCTTTTGCTCGGTGATCCGTTTGTTCTACAGCGGCTACGTTTGTTCTTGGTTGTTCGCCAATTAATATCGTTTGTTCTTCTCTAATTATTTAATTATAGCAACTTTAAAATTGTGAGTGTGAACTTAGCCAGTCATTTTTAAATATGGGTCGGAAAGAAATGGAAATAAAAGTTAATAAATACATGCCAATTTTTCAAATTTAAAAAAATTTAAAAAATGGAGGAAAAACCCGCCTAAATGCATAATAGCTAACTTCAGGTACTAATAATTATCAACCCGCCAAAATAGTGACAGGTAGATACCTCTTATTAATAATAGTCCAATAGTATGCAGTATTCAACGAAATACTTTTTAGTGAAAAGCAATAAATAACACAATTATTCTTGATAATGGTCTAAGACCGAAACGTACGTCGAAATAGATTAATAATAAAATATAAGGCTGGATTGCGGAAGAAAAAATGCTATGTTTCAAACCATATGATGAGTCTACGAGTGGTCTTAACTTTGTACTGGTGGAGAAATGTTGAAAGAAGACCGATCTGATTTAGTACGCCCCTCAATGCCAGGAAATGACGTTGCAAACAATATAATTGTTGAAGAGCGTAACTGAACCATTGATGATTTATTCCGTTGGATTCCTGAAATATCTTGGAACTTAGACGAATTTATCCGAAGATTTTCACAACAGAAAAGCTGCAGCCCAATTTCTCGGTCGACTTCTCACAGACAAGCAAAGGGAGTGTTGGCTGCAGGCATTGTTTTAACCTTCAAAATAAGCTCAATGAGGACCCTGCATTTTTCCCAATCACAGTGCTATGTCTATGAACTTCAAGCAGAAAGTGCATAGCCAATTGTTTCGTTGTTTAGTTGGTCCAAAAAATTCGCACGAGCGGACCGATGAACTAACAGCGACATGACTGTCCCCAACCTGGCACCTGGTCGAACAATGGGTTCTTCTACTTACTTTACCCACCGCTCAGCGAGTTTTCTTTAGTTTTGTAGGAGTACAAGGTGTTTAAATTTATTGTTTCACTCAGTTTACTTACACAACCTCCACATTGTTAAGCTTTCAAACTATATTGGAGTTCAAGGTTGTGGCAATTGCCATCTAATAACAAAGCTAGATGCACTTTTCTCTGTTTCCCTTCGACAATTCGCTGCCATGTTGCGTCTGACATTTAGGGTTTCGGCCATGAATCCTCGGTGCATTGTAAATATTCATTTTGAAACTCGTAAAAAAACATTAAAATAGTATTGTTCGTGTTCGTGAACAACTAACTGCATAACATGAACCCCCGTTAACGTGAACAGCCACGGTTTTAATTTGTTCGCATTTTAGCGAGTGTACGAGTCAAACAATTTGAGCCGTTGAAGTCTTTGAAATTTATCTGCAGCCCAATGGTGTTTGGTAGTCTTTTCTTCGAAGCCCAGCCTCACGATATTCCAGTAACATAAAAGGCGTCCAATTGAATCCCAGAAATCCTAAAAATTGTAAGCACGGGACCCCGGTACAATAACAGCTTCCAAGCCAAGTCGCGTTATAATATAAAGCTCAACACAAATTCCTCCTCAAACTGTAAAAAAAATCATCCGTTTGTCCTAGGTTTGCACAGATTCAGATTGAATGATTTATTTCAGAATGCCCCACTTATATAAGAATAGTCAAGGGTACGACTTGCATGTCCTTTTTGAATTGGCAAACCATCATTCGAAAAAAACTGCATGGAACTGCGGCTGAAAAAAATGTCTGGAACGACCCTGAATCAACAGGCGAAAATTATAACAAAGCAAGACCCACTTCTCCGATGTAATGACTGAAGGCAGTTATAAAAGGACACAATAATGCGACCGCACCTTCGCAAAAGCCCCAATTTATATCTGTCCATTAAAATTAGTTCAAATCAAATAAATCATGCCGATGGCAACAGGAAAAAGGACATGATGTTCCACAGCACTTCCAAAGAGAGAGATATGATTGCAATAAAATTGAGTAATTACCACACGCACACTCGTATTTGAATAATGTTAAAATGACAAGTTGCGAGCACGCCGCGATGCATAATATTACGCACACATTATCGCGATTCGTATGCAGGACACTCGTGTTGCCGATGTCCTGATGATGGGCCATGGGCAGCAGCTGTATTGATAGTGTGACGATACCAAAGTCCAACAATGAGGTTGGTAGAACCATACAGCAGTATGTACCTACAACCTATACTCGTTCGTAGTGATGTAGTTGTGGTCATAAGTATAGGCACATAGTCGCGTATACAGGGTGTCCCGCATTAGGTGATCAATACTGTAAGAGTTGATAGCGCAACTTGTTTCAGCAAGAAAATTGCCAATACAATCGGATTTTTTTTTTACCGTTACCTTGTTATCGTTCTTTTTGTGAAAGTCATCGAAAATCGTGGCTTGTCATGCAAAATCATAATTTGGAGCCCTCCTGATGACTTAATCCAAGATTTGATTTCAGTTTCAGAAACTACATAAAATTTCACAAAAACCGAAGTTTTTCCTGTGGCCAACATTATTGCCACTTTCAAGATACAGTTACATAAACTTAATAGAAATTTTAAAATAGATTTTTCATCGAAAATTCAAACAGTAATTTCATAACGGTGCTTTATACGTACAACTCTGCAAAGTTGACAAAAGCTGCTTCAACATGTTGGCTTTCCAAATCCAAATCTATTTTGAAATTTCTATTAAGTTTGAGTAACTGTATCTTGAAAGTGGCGATAATGTTGGCAACAGAAAAAACTTAGGTTTTTGTGAAATTTTATGTACATAGTTTCTGAAACTGAAATCAAATCTTGGATTAAGTCATCAGGATGGCTGCAAATTATGATTTTGCATGACAAGTCACGATTTTCGATGACTTTCACAAAAAGAGCGATAACAAGGTAACGGTAAAAAAAATCCGATTGTATTGGTAATTTTCTTGCTGAAACAACCCATACGGTATTGACCACCTAATGCGGGACACCCTGTTTATAAACGCCAGGATAATGTCCATTTATTATTCTGCGGAAGAGCTCGTTAATTGCATCGTAACGTGTTTTTTGTTAAATTTAATTTAATTAAGTTAAATGAAGGGAAATAAAAGCGATGGGATGTTTTCTACACAGACATGCAGCTGTGCTGCCTGGCATGTATTTTGCATCATCGGACATCCTTGTTTCTGTTCACTATCACTATGTACATATTTCAGAGTGCATTCTGCATATTATATTTATTAGCACGTTTCCGTTATTGTTGCTGATTTATTTGTGCGAAACTTGCGCACATAACTTTATTTCCTTTTAGATAGTGCCTTGGAATTGATAATGATGATGATGATGCTATGCTACCAGCTATACCAGCTATGTGCAGGGCCGGCCCTAGGGATGGGCGAGCGCATAATGATAGATTAAATCCATACCTTACCTGATTCACTAATCTAAAAGCCTAATTATTTCAGAGCTAATTTTGGTACAATGGATAAACCAATATTTCGGTTTTCCGAAATGGCATCAGCCCCCTTTACCTAGGTTAACCGGGGTTGCACTGTAGTATATCAAACTCGCCGGCTACTTCGTGCCTAAATGTACGCAAGGCACATCAAATTTGTGGTAAATTGACATCCCATTTCCTATTATTGTCGGACACATACGAACGGAGCTTTCTTTCCTGGTTGGTGCGTTCGGCTGGGTTCGCTTGCGGGTGATAGAAAGCCGTAAACTTAGGCTTACAGCCGTATTTATTTAATAATTCATTAAATTTCGAGCACCGGAACTACAATCCGTTATCACAAACCACCTACCTTGGAACCTCGAAAAATAGGAACACCTGCTCCTCCAGGAGTCTTGTTATTTCCGCTGCAGTGGCCAACCGTACTGGGAGTATGATCGGAAATTTTGAGAAGTAGTCCAAGACGGTCAAGATATACCTGTACCCCTTACTTGAAAGTGGTAACGATCCTACTAGATCGACGCACACCATCTTCCATGGCACTGTGGCTTCACCTGTTCTTGATACCATGTTTGCCCCGGACGTAGCACGCTCTACATTGATCGACTGACACACCTTGCATTTTCGAACATACCCCCGTATATCAACTGCAATTTCGGCCAGTATCAATTCTTCGCCACCCGATCAAGAGTACGGCTCACACCCATATGTCCTGCCGTCGGTTGATCGTGGTTTCGCTTCAGGATCATCTTTCGTTCCGCTTTGGGAATAACCCGCTTCCATGCGGATGACGAGTCTAACTCCGGGTGTTTTGGTCGAACGTGCTTCCAGAGTGAATTACCCACAATTCGCCAGTTGGGGAAATCATCTGGTTTCTCTCGCACCCTATACATCATGGAGGTGTACCACTTGTCAACCACTGGTATCGTCTTAACCGAGTCCACGGCCGCGACTGAATGGGATAGGGCATCTGGAACCAAATGCTCTTTGCCTTTCCGATGAATGATTTCAAAATCATACTGTTGTAAGTTCACCGACCACGTTGCAAGACGTCCTGCGGGATCTTTTAAATTATTGAGCCAAACCAGGGAGAGGTGATCTATTATCACCACAAACCGAATCCCCATGATATAAGGCTGCAATTTTTTCACAGCAAATTGAACTGCAAGGCATTCCTTGTCAGTTGTGGAGTATGTACTTCCGTTCTGCCTTAGTGAAAGATCTGCTGAGATAACAGATCACCCTCACTGTGCAGCTGGCTCAACACAACATCTGTCTGGATCTGGAACTGCAGATTGTAATCCGGACACGTTAAGATAGGTGCAGACGATAACTTTGCCTTTGCGACAAGGAACGCATTTTCGCTTCCTATTCTTTTTAAGTAAGTTTGTCAGGGGCTCGACTAGGAAAGCAGAATCCGGAATGAACCGTCGGTACCATGATACCATACCTAGGAACTGTCGAACGCCCTTGACTGTAGTCGGGGCCTTTATCGCCTGCACACTAGCCAACGTTTCTGGATCCACGTTTAGCCCGTATTGATCCACCACATACCCGAGATATTTGAGTTGAGGTCTGCAGAACTCGCATTTGCTCCGTGAAGCCCTTAGTCCTGCTTGTCTCATCCGTTTGAAGACCTCCGGGAGTATCTCCAAGTGTTTGGTGAAGTCCTGCGTGACGATTATGATGTCGTCCAGGTAGAAAAATACATTTAGCTCCAAATCCGGACCTCATTGATCAGTCGTTGCCAGAACATTTTGAAGTCCAAATGGCATCCTAGTAAATTCAAAAAGGCCCCTTCCCGGTACAGTAAAAGCCGTATACTGTCCCGACTCTTTCCCGTTGAGCTAGCCGGCCGGCCGTATAGAAACGTTTTGCAATTATCTCCACAAGGGTGGATGAAGTGTAACATTGGCGAAATAACGTCAATTTTTGTTTGAGTGTTGATGGGGGCCACCATCACTAGAATGCTAAGTCCGGCCCTGGCAACGCGAATACAAAAATGGAATTTCCTCTATCATAAAATGAATAACATTTTCAATGAGCTTATGTTCATTTTTTAGTGATGCAACAATGCAGAGCATATATGGATGCATCCGTGTATATTGGTCAATGGAAACATTTTCAGGATTATGATTGATATGCAAGTGAAAATTATTTTTGCGAAAATTTAATCGGATTTAATTTGAATGGACACACGTACGGTTTTTGTGTACGGTAACTAATGCGATTTGTGATAAATAACCGAAAGCGGTTTATGCATATATAAAAGACAAACAAGAGAGCGATTAAAATTTAAATTTATTTAATTTTAGTTTTATGCAGTAATTCAATGTCTTCGTACAGTCTGTTTTTGGCACTAGCAATATTTGTTTGTGTACTGTAAAACCTTAAATAAGCATCAATTTTTAAAAACTTTAGCACGTGTCAATCAATTTAAGACTTTTTCATCGCATAATTCAAAAATCATCTTTATTAATTTATGTGTTTATAAAAAGTTATAAGTTGAAAATAAGTAAAAAAAACACCTCAAATACAGCCTTCGTAAATCCAAAGAAAAAGCAGGCCATTTTTACATAAAAAAAAACAGAAAAAAAGATTTGCTCAGATGTTTGTTTTGATAAAATCTTGGACGGTATTGAAAATGGGCCAAATTGGACCAAACGTTCCCCTGCCACCCATACAAATTACCCCTCCATGATATTTCAATTTGGCCATAACTTTCGATAGAATATCACTATCGACTTGAAATTTTGATAAATTCTGTTATATACTTGACGCAAAGTGGCGTAGGTCCGGTACCCCTACCTCCCCTACAAAGTTATATTCAGCCATATATTTTGATAGAATGTCGCGAAAAAATTTCAAATTAGTACCAAATGGTAACTTAACCGTAAAACTTGTATACTTATCAGATCTACGATTCGAATCAATTCAACTTTTAATTTCTCCTGTTTTCCCGCACATTCGCTCGGGTCTAAACCAATTTGGTCGACATATTGTATAATTTCGCAAAATAACTCTCTGGACATTTTTACATTAAATACATCCACGGTTAGCCTTCCATGGGAATCCCGTTAGTATATATGTACTTCCTGACGCGACAGTCCTACATTGTACCTTGCCCGCATTAGTGACCAATTTCCCAGATGTTAACAGTTTTTTTTTGTAGAAGTGTTGAAATCAACTGTACGCTCTGCGGAGCTTCATCCCCATAAATAAGCACTCGTTTAATATCTGAGAGAGAGTGATATTACAGTCCATTTTATGGGTTGTGAATTCGCAAACCATCATAAACAGAATCCGGTCACAGTTAGGGATTCGAACCCACGAACCTGTACTTCGAAAGCGAGAGTACTAGCCACTACACCAACCAGGCTGTTTGTGTAATTTTACGATAAGTTTTATTTAAACTCAAAATCACATTTTCGGATTCAAAAACGTGATATATTTAGGGCGTAATCTTAGCATAAATACAGAAGCAGTTCCTCTGCAACAAGAAAAGCTACGATTCAGACTCGTTCAAACGACTGTAACTCCGTCATCACTGAAAAAGAAACCGTCGGTTAAAAATCTACCAATGACACCCATTATCGCGTTATGGTATGTGATGTTTTGGTATCCTTAATATGGGCACATGGGGAATGATTTCCCCTTTTTTATAGGTGGAGATTTCTCCAAGAACTACTGCAAGCAGCGTGCAGAAAAGACCGCCAGCATGCAGTTATATGTACATACTTACCGACTGCCGTTATACCCGGATCACCTTTATATATTATTTCACATCGAGCGACAGTTCTGGCTAGTCAGCGAAGATACCAGACGTCTACATTTCTCTCTGTGTTGCTTGCTCATGCACTGTAAAAATTACCGTACAAATTGCCAAAGCGGTTGTGGCTAGTTGAGACGACAATGTCTCATAGCGTTCTGAATGTCCTTTGAAATTAGTTTGTAGAAAATCCACGAATAGAGGAATATACAAAAATTGGCCGTCCGAAATCTAGAAAATTAAAATAAACGTTTTTCGGGGTTTCGTACGAAATCGACCTCGGGTTTAAAATACACCGACAAAATGTATCTTTTCAATTACTCAAACGATATGGACATTTTTCTTTGACTGGATCTAGTAGTTCTTGGATGGATTTTGTACGTTCCAGATCCTTTCTGTGTGATAGCTAGAGCACATTTTTGCTTCAGCTAGTACGTAGTACGCTTTAGTAAAAGGTATAGATTGTGAGGTGGATTTCGTATCAAACTCAAACAATTACAGGGCCTAATTATATCAGGTTCCAGATTTGAAGGGTCGTGAAGGAATGACTGAATATATACAAGTGGTTTCAAGAAAACGAGACAGTAAGAATTCTTAATTCTGTTTAGCCTTTATAATGCTTATGCGTTCTTGTAGGGTGACCAGATGGTGATGTCCAAAAAGGGAGACACATTATAAACTAAGCCATGAAAATTAGTGGATTTAGGGTTATGTCTACAAATAATGTAATATGGGTTTCTATCTTGCTCGGCTCTGCAACAGAGGGATATGTATTCGGTCAAATAGAAATCCCGTTTCGGCCTTAACGGTGCTTATTGTATTGATTAAAAATTTGGTCTCCATATGGGTTACGAATTTGCCATACATTTTTATAGCGTGAGTTTCCATTATAGATTTTCATGAAACATTGTTAAAGATACTGTTTTAACTCCTGATACCGTTAGGGGTGCGCAATCAATATCGCGTTTTGACAGTTTATCCAGAAACAACAAGAGCTACAAATTTGCCATACAATACTTTTCAGTACCGTCATTTTTGAGGCTGCAGTAGCGCTAGCAGCACTCGCACAGACCTCGAAAAGACGGTTCTCTAAATTATTTGGAAGCGAAATGCTAAATTTCCTGGGGTACAAGGACAAGCGGTGGAATTTGAGCAAGAGCTTAAAATGCTTAATTGCAAGCATGTTTGACTTCAACCATTCCCTGATAGTTTTAATGACTCAGTTAGGTTCAGTTCGAAGGATCAGTCAGGTTAAGTATTTTATAAGTTTCAACAAAAGCTAGCGAGAACTAACAATTGGATATCAGTTTGCTACTAAAATTTAAACGAGGGTTGAGTGGAATGCATATGCTGAACGGCCCCATAGACTCAGCGATTTATCGGCCAATCAAAGCTCATTTCTGTGGAGAAAGCACATTTTCTGTGGAAAAAGCTCATTTTCTCTTGCGAATTCGAAAGTGGAACCTAAAAAATGTGCTTTCTCCACAGAATTGAGCTTCGATTGGCCGATAAATCGCTGAGTCTATTGGGCCCTTTAGGTGCTTATTTACTGACCAGTGTAAAGGGACCCATAGACCTAGCGATTTATCGGCCAATCAAAGCTCATTTCTGTGGAGAAAGCACATTTTTTAGGTTCCACTACCGAATTCGCAAAACAAAATGAGCTTTTTCCACAGAAAATGTGCTTTCTCCACAGAAATGAGCTTTTATTGGCCGATAAATCGCTGAGTCTATTGGGCCCTTAATATGAGTCGAAGCTTCTGTGAAAGCTTTATAAAAGCTTCCGTCGAGCTAGCGAAATACTCTTTGTTGGGAATTTTTACAAAGCTTACTTGACAGACAGTGTTAGTCGAATAGGAGAGGAGAAGACGCAGAAATTTAAATTTCGGAAAAGGACGAAAAGTCACTCCCTGGATGCATACCTCTGCACGGGTTTAAGCTGATTAACATCTATTTCGATCTCTAGCGAAAAAGGTAGAATCTCTGAAGATACACCAGCACTGTAAAGGCATATCCAAACATCACTCTTAAATCAAATTTAAAATATTAAATCTTCATTCAGCGCAAATTGTGCGCCCAGAATAAACGTGAATAGACGTCATTCAAAACGACTTAGCTGACATTGAATTTTTCCCGTGTACTTTCAACACAATCTGAATGGGTACATACGATTAAATCTCAATAAATTGCATTACAGTCGCGTGCAAAATATTAAATGTCGAGTTGTCGTCGTCGTAGTCCGCGCTATCGTTTATAATAACAGGGCAATCAGAACGTCATTGCTACAATGAATAATAAAATGTCCGTGCTATGACGATAACATCTTACCAACGTCGATCAGGAACAGAAAAAGGATATTTTCATTTTTTCCTTCGTCTTGTTCTTCTTCATTCAAAGCCAATTCCAATAGCACCATTCTTCGTCCATCATAGTATCCTTGGGTCTTGAGCTTTCACGTGTTCCAGGGTTCGTGTTCGCTTATATTCTTTCATTAGAACATCGCGCACAAAATGTGTATTATCCTGTCACTGTCTTCATCATCATCATCATCTGCCAAGGAAAGGGTACTGCAGTTCGCCTATGTATACGTGCTGAAGTCAGCTCTTTTGCATCTATTTTTCGTGAAGCTCATGACGCTGAAGGACGAACCTTTCAACTATATACGAAGTATTTTCGCTGGTACCGCTATTTTTTCTGCTTGGCTGCTATCCTTACGATTAAGAATGCAAAGTGTGAAATTGAATTGTTCTTGTATAGTCGTCTTAATTTACAATATCACGTTCCGTGTCGGGGTTTGGCGCGTCCTTAGGACGGATATCCTGTCTTTTGCACTTCCTTACGGTTCAGAGCTATTTTTCATATTCCTTATAGCTTCTGGTGCTTGGAAAAGCCAGGAGATGGAAGCATAGTCATCTGGTTAGAGTTCTGAAAAATGCATGGACTGGAAGAATATATCCTTTTGCGCCCTTCAGGTTAAAAGAAATGTTGTTGTAAGGTTGTCAATATTGTATAAATGAAAGACGACGACGAGGATGACGATGAGGACAAAGAAAGGACAATGCATTTTGTTTTAGCGCAGATAGTGTTGATAATTTAGAGAAAGCGTCAATATTGACAACGTTTCAAACGAAATTGAAGTGAAAAGAGAAGTCCTTGGGAGTGCGGGCGACGACTTTAGTGAAATTCATGAAAGGAAAATGTGCATGCGTGCTTACAACATAAGTTGTATGATGATTTGGAGCTTTTAGTGGATCTGTTGTGTATCTAATTCGGTATCACTTGTTATTGGGTTTACTGAAGAGATTTGTATTGGATGGATGTATATTTTGGCTATTTACGTTTCGAGCACTCGCGATAGTAGCGCCACTTGTGGAGGATGCCGCGACTAAATTACGTTCTGTATCATCTGATTCTCTATCATGGACTGATAACGTGAATACGCTCTTGTATGAGCTCATTTGAGGGGAGATTAATCGTCGTTTACGTCAAAGTTCCCTGGTTGTGATAATATTACCTAAGACACAAACCAATGTACCGAATGCGATAACCAGTTGGCGCTAGTGTCGTTAAGGGGAAAATTCGCTAGACAACGGATCTAGGAATGTTCCTAATTTCCACAAACTAAATGTACAGCAAAGTATCTGCAAGGCGCGCATTTTTGCTGGAAGAAAGCCTGCGTAGCTTTCTACGCTTGCAAGATAATCTTGAATCGGATACAAAACCAAATGTGGTGCTCTGGCTCTACACCACGATTGTACGCCCAATCCTGACAAATGGGACACTGGTCTGCTGGCCAGCGCTTAGTAAAGTTTTGGCATGTTCGGCTATCCGCTTTAATAGGGGGAACTTTTGTGTTTCCGATATTTTCCGCTATATGTCCGCTATATGGCGGACGGTAAGATAAGTGTCGCTAGTGTCGATAGCAAGAACAAGAAAATTCTTCTTGCGAAGCTGATAGCGTAATGTTCCAAAGTTTTATATTAGATTACATTAGGGATTTTTTCAAACTTTCCTCGTATGTTATATAGGGCCAGTTTCTCGTACATCTTATTTAATGGTTACTCTTATCATATAGAGAAGATGCAAACAATTTTCAGTAAGCTTTCACATTATATTGAATTGAATTTTTGTTTATTTTGCATAGTTATGCCATATTTTGATGGGTTACGCCATTGTCTGTTCCGAAGAAATCATTGCGCAAATCATAAGATGTAAGAGAAACTGGCCCTTAGTTTTGCCTTACTGGCTTTTAGGAACCCAGAATTATGTGCCCATTTCGAGACAGTTTTAGGTATTGCTTATGTATCCAATGCTTCAATTTGTTAACATTTCAGATTTTATTTTCGAAGCCCTAAAATGTATCCCTCCAGAAGCATCAAATTGAACCTTCGTTAGGGCAAATCCTACGAATAGTTAGCAGTTTTTACTCTAGTTCTGCTACTTCAAAACTTAAAAAATTGGTGGGGGGGGGGGGGGATATTAAGAAGAAAAGCCAGTCTAGAACACAAAAGCTTTTCTGTAATTGTAAGTCTGTATAAAAACACTAAAAACACCTTAGAGGAAGGTACACAGTTGCAGATGAATTAGCCAAACGTCTCTGGACAGCTCTGATATGGAGCGCATGGAGCTGTCACAAATGCTAATCGTGATTGGCCGAACTTTAGAACTTGAGTAATGCCAAAGAAGCTTTGGCCATCCTATGAACGGAAAAGAACGTCTGAGATTCTGACCAGGCCGCGTGAGCAATCTTTCAAACTTCAAACGCTCTCGCGCAGTCGCTAAATGCGTCTCTCATACCGCAATGAAAAATTACACTACAACCTAGGTTAATCAAGTCAAGCCATTTTGGCCTTATATACGATCTTTGAAATCATTCTCCAGCTCACCCGTGAATTTACTGCTTGAGGGAACTACAGGTAACCCTCCCGCAGATGCCTGTGAGTTGTTTCCTAAATTCTTTGCCTCCATTTTTAATCTCGCTAATCCTTCGTTTTCCAACTTGCCCGCTCCTAGTTCGTCTCTTCTTTCTATTCCTGCGTTCATAGTTTATCCCGCTGAAATGGCTGTTATTATTGATAGCTCAGTGGCGCAACCACTGGAGCGGATAAGGGGGTTAAAGCAAGCCCAACGTTAGCAAAAAAAATGTTAGGCCTGCTTCTTGCCCTGATTATTGTTTCTTGTAATTGTGGAGCCTGATGAATGTGAATCCTTAGATGTTACATAACAAGCGGCTATCGCAGCATTTCATTTCCGAAATCATCTGGATCATTGCTAGATAGAGTGCTGACTTTTTCGCCTGAGAAGATAAGATTCCCTGAAGCCATTAGAAAAATATTCGCCCTACTTCAGCAAACCCACATCCGCCGCGATGTCACTCTGTGTCTATCGGCAACCTACGAAGAAAATCAAAATGGTCAACCAAAAAATAACCAGCAACAAAGAAGGTTATTGCGCAAAATAGGGTCCTTCCGATCCTATTTAGCAAAAACCATAGTTGCTGAAACTCCGTGAGAATCAAGAACACGATAAAGTGTAAAAACTTCTTCAGAATGCAATGGGACCTAGAAACACAACCTTATAGCATAAGTACTGGAAAATAGAAGCAGCGTTAATATTCGGTGATATAAATTGCTTTGCCCCCTCCAGGACAAGATCCTCGTTGCGCCACTGTGATAACTAGAAGGAAGATGGTGGATCTGGTCATGACGATTTTCATAATGTTTTCATTAAATCCTTGTCATCCTCATTAAGTATTCCCTTGGCCTTTCTTGTCAACCTAAGCTAAAATAGTGGTGTATTTCCTAAGCCGTGGAAAGCGGCTAATATTTTTTCGATTCCTAAATCGTCTAACACGTCTTCGGATTCAAACTGTCTTTTTATCCTGCTTTCCAGAAATTTTTGAGGGTATCGTCCATAATAAACTGTATCCTACTGTCTCTGAGCTTTTCGCTGAGCAGCAGCCCGGTTTCGCCAAAGGTCGTTCTGCTTGCACCAATCTCCGGAGTTTTACTAACACTGTGGCTCGGGCTTTGGACAACCAATGTCAATTTGACGTCGTGTACACCGCCTTTTTGAAGTAATTTGACACTCGCGACAGTGGTATTTGCCAAACTCCAGGATTTTGGTGTTAGTCATTCCCTTCTAGCCTGGTTCTCGTCATACCTGTATAACCGTGAGTGTCGGGCTATCTACGGAGGTAGTCCGATAAGTACTAAGCCGCACCGCCTGATGGAGTCAGTAGCGCAAGAGCAATTTACTATCGTGTATGTAGTACATTCTCGTATACGGTAACTGTCAACATTTCAGCCGGATCGGACTCGTAGTTTTGTTTTGGTCCGCGGATTTTAGAAAAATGGAAAAAGAACAATATCGGTCGGTGATTCAATTTTTGCTTTTGGAACGGAAATCGCGCAGCGAAATCAAAGAGCGTTTGGATGCTGTGTACACGGTGACTCTTCTCCTTCGATGGCGACCGTCAAAAATTGGTTTGACGAGTTTCAACGTGATCGCACTTCGGTTTTTGATGAGTCACATCCAGGTGCCCCGAAAACGGTTAGCACGCAGGAAAACGTGAGAAAAATCCACGATTTCGTATTGGCAGACCGCCGATTGAAGGTGCGAGAGATAGCTGAGACAGTAGGCATTTAAAAAGATCGCGTCGGCCATATCCTGCATGAAATTTTTGGCATGAGAAAGCTGTCGGCGCGATGGGTTCCGCGTTTGCTCACTCCGGACAACAAGCGCAACCGTGAAACCACTTCAAAGCAGTGTTTGACGCTGTTTAAGCGCAATTCGAAGGAGTTTCTGCGTCGTTTCGTGACAGTCCACGAAACTTGGATACACTGGTATACCCCAGAGACCAAGGTTTTGAATGTTCCTTGGTCTCTGGTGTATACCAGTGTATCCAAGTTTCGTGGACTGTCACGAAACGACGCAGAAACTCCTTCGGATTGGGCTTCACGCGGCGAACGTGCTCCGAAGAAGGCGAAAACTGTCCCATCGGTCGGAAAGGTGATGGCCAGCGTTTTCTGGGATTCACAATATGTGATCGACGTCGACAATACCTGCAGAAGGGCAAAACGATCACAGGGCTGTACCATGCCGAATTATTGAGCCGATTTGACGCTGCCACACTTGGCAAAGAAAAAAGTGCTCTTCCACCATGACAACGCACCGGCTCACACCTCCGCCCTCGCCAACGCCAATTTGGTCGAATTGGGCTACGAACTGCTGCCCCATCCACCGTATTCTCCAGATTTGGCACCGTGCGACTTCTTTTTGTTTCCAAACTTGAAAAAGTCACTCGCCGGGCAGACATTTCAGTCGAATGAGGAGGTTATCGCCGCCACGGAGGCCTACTTTGCAGATCTCGAGAAAACGTATTTTTCAGACGGGTTAAAAAAGTTAGAGCATCGCTGGGTCAAGTGTATCGAGCTAAAAGGAGACTATGTTGAAAAATAAATCGCCACTGTTCCAAAATTTTTCTTTTGTAGGCTAAGTACTTATCGGACTACCTACAACGGTTCTTATTCTTGTACCTTTTGTCTTTCGTCCGGTCTTCCCCAGGGGTCCATTCTAGGACCTCTACTGTTTAACATTTTCATTAACGATTTACCTCTGAAAGTTTTTTCTTTCTGTCTGGTTTATGCTGACGACCCTAAACTCTTTACAGGGCTTCCTTAGAAAATTGTAAGTTGAAGTTTAACCTTCATGTTATTGATATTTGTAGCAGAGCTTCGAGAACGGCAATTTTCGTCCTTTGCTCCTCTCACGTATTAAACAATATTTCTTCTTGTCTTCTCCTCTTCAATTCCCTTGTATACCATGTTTTCTTCAAAACCTTTCCCCGATTGGTCTCGGCACTTCGACTACCTTGTAGCCCTTATCGTGTCGGTTCAGCGCAAATTTATTCGTATCCATTCCATTCAAAATTCTCTATTGTCCTTCAGTTGGTCGTCTTTTGAACGAATGCGTGTCCCAATTCTTGGAAGACGCAAGTTGTTTATGGATGAATGCTTACTATACAATATCTGCAACAGTTCCCTATTCCCTTCTTTGCTCAACGAAATCACTGTTCGCGTTCTCCATAGACGTAACAGGTTTACGCCATTATTCGTTATACTTTTCGTCAGCAGTGAGCTATACTTTCATTGACCAATAGGGGACCACGCAGCCAGGCTGGTTATACCCCTCAACTTGCACTGTCGCATTTGCGATTGCGATAATGCAGATGAAACAGAAACTGCAATTCATTTTCGGTCGTTAGGATGTTTTTTTTGGCAGCCTAGAGGATGCGTCGGAGGCGAGAATAGAGTAGCTGCTTCAATTCCTAAATCTATGTACGTATTTTAACGGAGTTTGTGGTCTCAAAATGACACTTCTTGTTTTAATTGGGCTTCTGGCCAGTCTTGCCTTAGCCTCCACTCTTAACAAACAACCAACCAACCTTTATGTCCTTAATGCCATACACACCATTAATCAGCCAACAAGTGCCCATCCTTAATTCCACTGTCAAATACTCAACATTCGTAAAGCACTTTCATTAGAGATCCGAACGACTGTGTATTCATGAAATTCCACCATTTTGGTCAATTTATCTCAATATCCGCGTGTCCTTTCATGTAATGAGAAAACATTGACCCCCGGGATCAAGCCATTTATCAATTTCAATATGCTGTGCACCTTACATAGCGCTTATGCCATACACTCTCTTCCTTTCACGACTATTAGCTAATCTGCGGCATTGGTCTTTTATGTGCACGGCTATACTGACTGGACACAATGACTAATTATCCTGAAAGGTCCCTGTCACTTGCCACACGATGAACAATGCAGGACAACCAAGTTTAGGCACATTTCATCACCATAAGGACTTTTTCACTGTCAATAGTCGAGTAAACAATATTTTCGATTAGTCAGACTGTCAAAAAATATTCTCGGAATTTTCTGCAAACTCTCTATTTAGATAATCGTATCTTAATCAGTAAAGGACACAACTTGATCTCTTATGAAGCCATAGAAACCTTGAAGAGGAAAAAAGCTAAGCCGCAGTCCTGTACGCAGTATTTCATGAAAAATGACCGCGAAAAAAGGTTCCATTCGAACAAATTGCTTATGGAATGGGATGGCATCCCATGGGTATGATTCATTAAATCACAAGCTTTGTTCATTTAGCGTCCATTTACAAGGACATTAACTTGAAGACAACCGTCGGTATGCTATAATAATAATGCCGGGTAGGGTGTACGAGTATGGGGTATATGTAGGGTAGGCCCAGTTGGTCCCAGTCTGTATGAAATATATGGAGCTTCGGCTGGGGTACCTATACTTTCGGCTAGGAAATTTTTATATATACGCATCATCATGATGAATTTTCCGCAATGATTTATACATTTTTAATACTCTTGCCCGGTTAGGCTCGCCCTGCTCTATAGAAGTTGGGTCACGCTCGACGATTTCTTTATCCATTGTTCGCATATCGCATACCCCCAGACTTATGCGGAACGTTCCTCATACAAGCCAAAACTCTGGAAAACCCATAGCGCGAGTCCTTCACGCACATCTGGTTGGGTTTTTCCAGGCGTAAAATATGACGACGAGGAAAATATTTTATAAATTCATAGTATGGGAGTCTGGGGAGTTTTTGTTTATATCATGAATGGACAAAACTGTAAATGTACTTAGTTATAACTCACTTGGATGAATGAAACATAACGAGACGGTAATGAATCAAAATGCGCCTTTTGTCAGGAAATTGTTCGACGTTGTGTGAGTGTTTTTTTTTGTTTTGTTCGAAATAAAAGGAGGGACTTTAGTTCGGGCGATTGATTTAATTGAAAGACATTTTAGTATAATTTGGTGCCAATGGGGTTTGTCGGTTTGGGTCATTTGGGAGTTATTGCTTCATGTTTTTATGGGAAGGATGGTTGAAAGGAGCAGTTCGTATTGTAATTGTGGAGTAAGGTATACGTTGTGGACAATCTTTTATAGAACATCCTTAATATTGATCCTAATTTGCTCGTTCGCCGAGACGGTGTGGCAGAGGAGGATCAACATTCGAACACGCAGTTCATCTGTCCGTAACTGTGACATCCTTGGAAATGCGACATTTGTCCTCAGTTGTGGGTGACTCTTTTTCCCGGACATTCGTGAGGTATAGATCTACATAGAATCAGTTACAAAATAAAAATTGTGGATGTTGTTCACAGCACAACCCCTCCCGTGATTTCTCAAGGCAAGATTGAAGAATATCATCTCACTACTCTACACTACACCTCTTACGGAAGTGGTAAATAGTGGTGTGCACCAGTACACTTCCACTCTTCTTCACAGCCGGAGACAGAGGCAGACTCTGTCTCGCCGTTGCAGTTACGATGACGACAACATAGTAACTTGTTGTTCAGAGATTCGGAAAACGCAGACACAGAAGAGCCATAGCTGAAAGCGCCCCCAATGAACAGGCTCTAGAGTCTGCTTTGGGGGCGGTGCTCCTAAAGGTTTGTGTTGCTAGAGATAACTCATGGGATGATCGCTCAGCGATCGTAGTGTAGCATTCAAATCCAAGCCCAATTTGCATATTTTCTGGATGGGGCTACATTCCTCGTCTGAACTAATGCCTAAAAGAATGCATTTAGTGCTCAGAACCAGTGGTTTAACTGCGATCACTGAGCGATAATCAAGTCGCTTCTACGAAAACAAACCTTAAGCCCATGCGAAAAAACAGAGAGCGCTCGGAGGAGCAATCCCCTGCCGTTGCGCTAAACGGCATAAGGAAGTTGTTCACCTATTCCAAACGCTCCTACTTTTAGTCAGGTGGTCTCCTCGATCATGCTGGGTTTCTGCCCAAATGCCTTTGAAGCTCCGCTCTCAAATGACCGATATTCAGAAGGCCATACTTCAGGTGACCAAGAAACACAACCCTGGGACCACCAAATCGTCTTCCAGTCGTGCATCGCAAGACTAAGCTGATTGGTACTTACGTGTAAGGACTCTCCCACCGCTGAGTGGATGCGAAATGGCTATAAGGGCACAACAAATTGACTACCGACTGACAACTGATTAGTTAGGAGTCGAAATAATTATTGTTACTCTGTTCATCTCGTTCTTGGGACCGACGAGGTGTCCATGAAATCACAAATTAAAACGAATCAACGGAAACATCGACTACGAGGTTACCGCAGGTGTACCAAATGCTCGGTGGCAAATATCGTCGAGAGATTTACCGCGTCAAAAGAACTCGAAAGAGGCACTAAGTTTTCCGACGAACATCAAGCTTCCGTCTACCAGCTGGAACATTTCCGCACCCGTCAACTATGATCCATATATGAATCGGAGCTCAACTAGACCCACCAAGCAAAGCCCACAGCCATCAGCTAGTCGCGACTATGCTCCTATCATATGTCCGACTCAGATATTGTCTACCATCCTAGACAAAACTGCAGCCACTAGCCATGGCCTCCAAAAAGCTTGTCAGGCTGGTCTTCAAAGACAGCCATTGACGACAGAAGATTTCCTACTTCAGCACGCAGACCTTCGAAATCGAGTCTTGTAAACCGCTCTCTCTCTTTCGAACGAGTGAGTGGCGTGTAGATATTTCAGGCAAAAGGAGCATCGGCCATCCTGTGCAGGACCTTCGCCGCAAATACAGCCACGATTGCGCTGATTCAAGCAGCAGGGCCGCATATATCGTCTAAACATCAAATCAGATACGTTGATTTACGTTTTACGTTTTAGGTCAGTGGCGGCGCTTGTTGTTGACAGTCATGTCAACTTTCTGCCACTAACTCACTTCATTGCCAGAGATCTAGCGGCCATCCTGGTCAAAATCTCTACTGCGCACGGTAGTCAGAGGATGAAGACTGAGTATCGACCTTGATAGACTTCACGAACACCTACCGTCAATTCGTAATTGGTTATGATACTAAACCCCATTAAACTGTGTAGAGTAGTAAGGACGTTAACACGCGAAGTAAGAAAATAATTCGATTATTTTATGTCTAACAACTGGTCCTAAACAAGGGGTGTAAGCCGACATTCGTAATCGCAACAAGAGAAAAGGTTCGAGACCTCACTCTTACCATCAGACTAACATCGGAGACGGAGCCCATCTCTGACTGGCACGTTTTCAGCGAGAAAACCATTTCACACCCCAATCGATACAACCTTGAAGGTAGCCCGGCGCTCAATAATTCAACCGTGCCAAAAAAAAAAAAACAATGCTGTTGGGATGGGGGTTCACCATTACGGTTAATCGTGTGAGCCTCGGAGCTGGCGGCTTCGCATAACCCGAGCCTCGAAGGGGCTAGTTAGGGAGAACGGCCTTGGTGGAAGATGCCTACGAGCCTATATCTAACTAGTTTGTGGATTAATGACCACAGGGCCCGAATCGCATTGGTGACTAGTAAACTGGAGGGGCCGCCTGGATGTGAAAAGCAGCGCTACGAGTCTGTTTTCAGCAGACGAGTAGTCACAGGTCCAACGAACCCGGGATGTGCACATCTGAATTTAACGTTAGGCTTAACCAATAGGGGGCCGAAGGAGGATTACACCTGCTATAGAGAAGTCTTTAGCGAATGGGCGTGCCCAGGGGAATGGGCGTGCCCAGGGGACCATCAAGGCGTTGGTCTCGAGGTGGCTGTAGGTTGTTAAGCAAGACATCGAGCTGGTGATGCAGCCCCAGGGTTGGGTTTCTGAAGGTGAGTGCATTCACCGGATGAAGAAATCTGCGTCTGACAATAAGACCTTGTCAGTAAAACACCGAAGGTCCAAACCGTCCGAAGGTCCGAGAGATAATGCCCTAATGGCTAGGTGCTCCCCTGACGGTATACCTGTAGATGGTATCTATGTCCGAAAACGGGTCCAGATCAGAAGGTTATTTTTTAAACTTAGTCAAGCACCATAGTCAATTGGATACGTATTCTCACTGAGTATAATACACTGATCATACAATCCCTCTCCCAGAATAACTAAAATGAAGTTGGTTTACTAAAAAATCCTGCCGGTTCCTTCACGATCTCAAAGAAACTCTCCTCTCCTCTGCTAAATGCACACTTCGCTGGATTAGTCACATCAGACAACCGGCCGGTTTGTACTCCAGGCGACATCGGAGCACCCCAGTAAGCATCTCTGGTTGGATTTTCAACAAAGGACAAAGTAAAATGGGCGATCCAATAATTGGATCCATTTAAAAGTGCGCGGATTGATGGTGTGTTTTCTACTGTGTTTTTCAGGATCGCCTGGAGATCATCCTATTTCATTTCACTTCTCTTTTCAGAGCAAATTAGTATTCCGGCTATATCTCCCTTGCCTGGAGGAGGCTCAACGTAACCTTAATTTACAAACAAGGCAAAAAACCTACCATCAAATGGATTGGCACCATGCTGAAAGGCAGGGAGATTTAATCCTAACTAGGTGGTCATACCATTAACATCAATGTCTCATCAAGGGTTGCCCAGAAGGCCGTCTGCTCTAACCTTTACTATGGTCGCTGGTGGTTGGCGAGCTACTCTTGTTGCTTGACGTGCAGGGGCTGTTCCCAATTGGCTACGCTGAGGACATCACTATTGTGGTTAGGGGCGAATTCGAATCCGTCGTTCCCGTTTTGATGAACTCGAGCCTATCGTCTTAGTCAGTAAATGATGCACTGTAACTGGGCCAAGTATTAACCCCAGTAAGCATCTCTGGTTTGATTTTCAACAAAGGACAAAGTAAAATGGGCAATCCAATAATTGGGTCCATTTAAAAGTGCGTGAGTTGATGGTGTGTTTTCTGCTGTGTTTTTCAGGATCGCCTGGAGATCATCCTATTTCATTTAATTTCTCTTTTCAGAGCAAATTAGTATTCCGGCTATATCTCCCTTGCCTGGAGGAGGGTCAACGTAACCTTAATCAATATGGATTGGCACCAGGCTGAAAGGCAGGGAGATTTAATCCTAACTAGGTGGTCATACCATTAACATCAATGTCATCAAGGGTTGCCCAGAAGGCCGTCTGCTCTAACCTTTACTATGGTCGCTGGTGGTTGGCGAACTACTCTTGTTGCTTGACGTGCAGGGGCTATTCCCAATTGACTACGCTGAGGACATCACTTTTGTGGTCAGGGGCAAATTCGAGTCCGTCATTCCCTGTAACTGGGCTAGTTATTAACCCACACAAAACTGTTTTAGTGTCATTCACAAGGAAACTCAACCCTACACTTGACCCTCACCTATTCCAAAGAGGTTAAATGCCGTGGCATAACACTCGATGGAGGTCTAAATTGGATTAGCCACTTACACTTAGCAAAACTTGGGTCTCTCGACCAAAATGAGGGAGTGGTTAAAATGTACGCTAAAACGGCCTATAATTACGAATGCTTCGCTGGTATGGGTGGCTCAAAACAATTAAAAAAACACCATGAAGAGCTGTAATAAGCTCCAACGACTGACATGCCTGGGTATTACAGACGCTTTTAGTGCCCTGGAGGTCATCTGAAGTATCACCATTTAGGCAGCATCCTTTAGCGCTCTTAAAGTCCGAATATCGTGTGATACTCGTATCAACGATAGGTGACATATGCGGATCCTGCAACTGATTCATGGCCTATCAATCTGGTCGGTTTCCGATTATATGAGCATGGAACTACGCCATTCTCGTCCTAAATCGGTTGAAATGGGCAAATGTATACTGATCCTAGAAGCAACATGTGGTTTACGGATGGCTCTAGGACCGACCACGGTGTAGGTGATGGGAGTCTTCGGACCTAATACCAGGATCACGGTTGAAATGGGTATTTCACTTAGTGTCTTCCAAGCCGGGATTCCGGCACCTGGGTCGGGCTTTACGTGGTGCCTATATCGCAATGCTCACTGATAACCAAGCTGCAATCAAGACACTTTCTTCGTACAAGTTCTCTTCGAAATTAGTCTGCGTGTGCTTTGACCTCTTTCGGAACGCTTCCTCATGTTCATAAGTCTGTGTCCCTTTATTGAGTAACTGGTCACTTGAGTGTCGTTTTAGCGTACAGTATAAAAGCAGATGAGCTTGCTAGAATGGGCTCTTCCTCTCTACTCATCTCTGAGCTTTTCTGTGGGCTAAACTGGAGGGCTTGATTTTTAAATGGCCTTCGATTCTCATGCTTAGCTAATGGACGAACCATCCAAGTCGATGACTTGCAAAACAGCTGGTCCATTCCTTCGGTTACTTCAACATTAAGATTTTACGAAGGACAAAATTAAGGCCACTTCCTGACTTTCTTACGGAACATTTTTGCGTTTGTTATCATCTCCTTAGGATTGGATTCTCAAGGGAGACCATGAAGGATCTCCCTTCATTTATAAGGCTAGTTATTGACTTTCTAGATTAAAGGACCCCGGCTCAATATTTTAGGTAGCAGTGCCCAACGAGTGGTGAGGTCCGTCTGTATTATTATTAATTCATGGATTAATGCAGTTTTTTGAAGGACTATTCAGATTGAAACACATATTCATTAATTATATGCAGGACAGAAGTCTCTCAGGGAAATTTTTTTCAATTCGTGGTTTTTCGGTTTTTTTTTTAGAAAATTTGGTAGGAATGTGTAGAACAGTTACAGATTTTGGCAGGTGTACCTTAGAAATTGGTAGGACAAAAATAACAGGGTGTCTTGAAGGGATGAATAAAGTCGACCTTTTGTTTTAAACAGGAGATAAGCGTGTGGGTACTCAAATCAAAGGGCAGGACGAGTGCATTTTATATCAGTTACTTTTTCCAGTTGCTAGTAGTTAAAGTTGAGTTTACAGTTATCCCCCTCTGTTTTCTAAACCGCTACATGCAGCGGCGTAACGTACGGTGTTCTATGTGTTCAGTGGAGCACGGCCCCCCAAGCCAAAGGGCCCCCAAAGGCCGAGAGCCATATTAGTTTGAAATATTAATGGTAATTAGTCAAGTGCACTAAAACGTAGGCAGAGGTACCGAACTATTACCACCGATATATGTCTAAAGTTAAAGTTAAAATTTATCAAATTGACAGAGAAATTTGCTAATTACAAATTATAACTTCGCCAACAAGATTTGAAAATCCGTAAAATTATTTGAAAATTCTTCATGGAATTTCGTTAATTAGAAATGGAAATTCGTCGACATGATTTGGAAATTGATCAATTTGGACTTCGTTTGTGTCAAAATTTAAAAAAGCATAGTTCTCAGCTTTTTTAAATTTTGACACAAACGCATTCCAAATTGACGAATTTTCGATCATGATGACGATTTTAAGTCCAAATTGATCAATTTCCAAATCATGTCGACGAATTTCCATTTCTAACTAACGAAATTCCATGACGAATTTTCAAATAATTTTGACGGATTTTCAAATCTTGTTGGGGAAGTTCTAATTTGTAATTAGCGGATTTCTCTGTAAATTTGATAAATTTGAAGAATTTTCATTTCAAAATGATGAATTTCTAAATCACGTTGACGAATTTCCATTACAAATCGACGAAATTTAACTGATGAAATTCCAGATCAAAATCACGAGATTCTAGAAAAAATTAACGATTTTCAAAATCAAGTTTACGAATGTACAAATAAAATTTTCAAATTCCCACGTCTAATTAATGAATTTTCAATTAATATTGACGAATTTCAATTTGAAATTATTGATAAAGTTCTCAATTAAGATGACGAATTTTCTTATAAAAAAAGTCCATGACAAATTAATTTTAATTACCAGTTCTAATTGGTAAATTTGAAAATCATATGTACAAATTGCCATGTCAAATAATCGAAGGTTTCAATAATTTTGACGTATTTTCATATCAATTAGAAAGGTCATTGTTGTTTTTTGTAGTGTGGATCTTATCTGCTTTTTGTTGAGGTAATGAGATCAGCATAACGTGAGTGTTAGTGACTGAGATCATAATCCGTCACAAGCTCGTGAGTTCACGGTGAGATTCGAACTCATGGCCCTGTGCACCGACCGCTAGACCAGCCAGACTACAAGTTTTATTTAGTTAGACCAATCCAAAGCCCGACGTCGGGCTATCGTGCCACATTGATGATGATGAAAATTCTAAAAAACCCTCGTATTACGGGCGCAGTCCTTTGTCCGCTCGGCTTGTTTATTCATGCCGTCAAGTTTTGGTATACTCAAATTCAAATTTCTCTCATCCAAAAACTAAATCCACCACTCAGCAGCAGTTACTTTAATTATATTTAAAAAAAATGACTTTCTGGTACTTACCCCATTCTTTTCACAAACACCGCCAGCATTCTTTAGGTCTCCAGTCCATGCCAAGCCGAGTGTGCCCATTTCAAAATCGCGATATGTAAACATATAGGCAAGACAAAAGGCATCGTAGTCCTCCTCTGAAAATACAAAAAAAAAAAAGAAATTCGCTCATTGACTGTTATAAATTTGATATTCGACATTTTTTCAATTTTCAAAATTTAGAAATTTTAAATTTCTAAACTTCCAAATTTCCAAAATTTGATTTTAATTGAAGTAGCCTCTGCACTAGATACAAATCATCTTATGTCAAAACTGTATAGCTTTCTTTGACACTGTTTAAGTTTCTATAATTTTGTTAGATTTCGTGTAAAAAATAAATAAATTTCCTAATGGTTCGAAACATTTGCGACCGAAACTATGTTAGCGGTAAGAAATTGCGACAGCAAATTGTACATGGTCATCAGGTATGCATTTTAAAAATATTTTCAAAATTTAAATATTTTATAGAAACTGCAAAAAATTTAATTTCAGAAAATCAGAAGAGTTCCGCCCTTTTCATATCAATCAATTCAGAAAAACACCAAAGTAATTTCACCTCCAAGGTTAGTGAATTTCAACTTAAATATTTCTAATCCACCACAATAGCTGATTCAACATTAAATTCGTCGTATAAGCAATGGGAAATTCCACTGAATGTTTCACTCCTTTATTCTATTGTAAACAAATAAGCGGATTTTCCAATGAAACTCGTACTGTACATGTATTTCGGCATAAAATATGAATAGGGGCCCAATAGATGAATTCTGCATATTAGGAACAAGTAGAGAAATTCCTCGTTACAAATATCGTACCTAAGGACGACAGTACGCTTGTTTCCTAATTCCACATGAATGTTTCCATAGTTCTGCAATGATTATGACGTTGAATCCCCATTCATATACAATCGCAACCATTCCAGAGAAAATTCCGACTCACATCATCGAATGCTATACAGTTGGATTGGTCACTGTTTTGCATCGAGGGTATTAAGGACGACAATCGACCCGATTCTCTGTATAATAAATCAATACGACTGTGAAACAATGCCAACTCTTCAGTGGGAAATCCTGAGCGCAAATAAAAGCAAACAAACGGCTAGAAATTCCTATTCATCAATTGTCCTTGATTTCATGAGACCAATTGAATTCTCTCTCTCATTCTCCTGGTTCAATGCAGCGGCGGCACCAGCAACCCTATACACTGCTGAACGAACAAACTTATCGAGAATAGGAGCACTCAAGTGGATTGTTGTTTAGCTTGCGTATAGACGATAAAATCAGCAGGCGAACCTCGCGTCTGCTTCATTTCACTATATCTACCGCGCGGACGAAACTTTACTTAAAGTTGCAGGAAACGAATATCGAGTGATGTCCTAGAGAGTTAGTGTATAGTTCGGAAATGGATAAGGACTTGGGATTCGACTTGTCGAATGAAGTGGAGTGGACTATAACTGTACACTGACTACCTACGTTTTATAAGAAAAACAAATAACGTTTCCTCTAGGTCTACACTGATTTTCAGTAGATATAAGCGAAGTTATCGCCCGGAGGACACTCTGATTGTTTAGCGAGAAAGGCAAATTAAATTCGATTTCCTTCGTTTTCAGAGGCAATAGCAATAGTGCGCGACATTGACCTGAAAATGATTTCTTCGGTAGTGTATTATGTGTGTGCGGATGCCTCTGCAGAATAAATTGCATTGACAGGAATAGAACACGAACGAAGGACGACTGACGTCGTAGTCGTTGCCGCGTTGTCCTCTTTTTCCATTGTGGTCCTTTCTTTTTTTTTTGTTCCGTTCTATGCATACAAATTACATCGTTTCAGTTCAGTTTTACTTCGTTTTTCGTTGAAAAGATGTGTTATTGGGTCATTTCTCCGCACGGATTGAAATAATTTTACATGTATATCCATGCTGTTCGATGCTTAGGGATATGTTTGCAGGGTATACGTAATATGGGACTACAAGTATATGCATAATCCTGGAAATTATGTCGAGATTTAAAAAGGATTTCAGGGTGGATAATAACAGCGAGAGACGATGAGGAGAATCTTTTCCTCTCGACGTAGATGCATATCTGATTATTCAGGTTCAGAGAATCGCTTTTGCAAGTAAACATTTCTATAAGTATTTGCTGAAGGATGTGAAAAAGTATGAGAGTCTTTAACTTTAACTGATGTTGAGTGCTTGACATGTTGACATCATTTTTAAAGTCTTGATGTATGGTGGTGGGAGTGGGATGATCAGCAGTTAGCTACGATTATAGAAATTTGAAACGACTTGCATAGAAATTATAAAGTTCTGTAGGTCAGTATAGGTTTTTGGAATAAGCTAGAAAGTAACGGAAAATCAAAAACAAGAAAATAAAAAGAAAAACTCCACAGCCACTTCAAGTTATCAAACTTTCTAGGGATCAAGGGCTGATTGAAGTTGGCTAAAGATAATTACAGCAGAACAATTTCAAACGGTAAAAAGTAGCTGATACATTAAAATCACCACAAGCCTATACGTCCTGAAATTTGTCACCACAACTACCCGCTATCAAAAGGAAAGGAAATAAACGAGACGCGTCGTAGCTCAAACTCAAAATTTAACATTCTTATTTCAAATTCATTATTCAAAAATCAAAATACAAAATTCAAAATTCAAAATTCAAAAATCAAATTCAAATTCAAAATTCAAAATTCAAAATTCAAAATTCAAAATTCAAAATTCAAAATTCAAAATTCAAAATTCAAAATTCAAAATTCAAAATTCAAAATTCAAAATTCAAAATTCAAAATTCAAAATTCAAAATTCAAAATTCAAAATTCAAAATTCAAAATTCAAAATTCAAAATTCAAAATTCAAAATTCAAAATTCAAAATTCAAAATTCAAAATTCAAAATTCAAAATTCAAAATTCAAAATTCAAAATTCAAAATTCAAAATTCAAAATTCAAAATTCAAAATTCAAAATTCAAAATTCAAAATTCAAAATTCAAAATTCAAAATTCAAAATTCAAAATTCAAAATTCAAAATTCAAAATTCAAAATTCAAAATTCAAAATTCAAAATTCAAAATTCAAAATTCAAAATTCAAAATTCAAAATTCAAAATTCAAAATTCAAAATTCAAAATTCAAAATTCAAAATTCAAAATTCAAAATTCAAAATTCAAAATTCAAAATTCAAAATTCAAAATTCAAAATTCAAAATTCAAAATTCAAAATTCAAAATTCAAAATTCAAAATTCAAAATTCAAAATTCAAAATTCAAAATTCAAAATTCAAAATTCAAAATTCAAAATTCAAAATTCAAAATTCAAAATTCAAAATTCAAAATTCAAAATTCAAAATTCAAAATTCAAAATTCAAAATTCAAAATTCAAAATTCAAAATTCAAAATTCAAAATTCAAAATTCAAAATTCAAAATTCAAAATTCAAAATTCAAAATTCAAAATTCAAAATTCAAAATTCAAAATTCAAAATTCAAAATTCAAAATTCAAAATTCAAAATTCAAAATTCAAAATTCAAAATTCAAAATTCAAAATTCAAAATTCAAAATTCAAAATTCAAAATTCAAAATTCAAAATTCAAAATTCAAAATTCAAAATTCAAAATTCAAAATTCAAAATTCAAAATTCAAAATTCAAAATTCAAAATTCAAAATTCAAAATTCAAAATTCAAAATTCAAAATTCAAAATTCAAAATTCAAAATTCAAAATTCAAAATTCAAAATTCAAAATTCAAAATTCAAAATTCAAAATTCAAAATTCAAAATTCAAAATTCAAAATTCAAAATTCAAAATTCAAAATTCAAAATTCAAAATTCAAAATTCAAAATTCAAAATTCAAAATTCAAAATTCAAAATTCAAAATTCAAAATTCAAAATTCAAAATTCAAAATTCAAAATTCAAAATTCAAAATTCAAAATTCAAAATTCAAAATTCAAAATTCAAAATTGAAAATTGAAAATTGAAAATTGAAAATTGAAAATTGAAAATTGAAAATTGAAAATTGAAAATTGAAAATTGAAAATTGAAAATTGAAAATTGAAAATTGAAAATTGAAAATTGAAAATTGAAAATTGAAAATTGAAAATTGAAAATTGAAAATTGAAAATTGAAAATTGAAAATTCAAAATTGAAAATTCAAAATTCAAAATTCAAAATTCAATTCGTTTTACACAATCTATAATGCGTTTTATTACAATTTTTTTCTTCCCCACACACAGAGTTAATCCTTTTGCTCCGAAACCACTAAAGGACACGCTGTTTCGACAATATTTCAACAGTGGCGACATTCCGGCAAATATAAAGCGGGCTGAACCAAAAGGCGTAATAAGAACGAAAATCGAAAATCGTTCAAAGTCGAAGAAAGAACACTTCCGACGCGAATATCCAATTAGTTTGGGACGTTCCACCGAAAACTTTGGACTATTCATATTATTTACCGTTATTTTTTGAAGGGTTTGTATAATTTGTACCGTTTTTGTTCACCTAAATTATGTTATCTGTTTTTTTTTAGATTAGCAGAAGTAGAAAACCCTTATAAAACTGTGGCCGTTCAGGGTTTGCGTGATCTTTTTTCTGCTGCACCAGAAAAGGTAATGTTGTGTTTCGTGTATCCCGTCATATGAGTAATATGCCCTGAGGCCCAGTTTAGTTGCTTGTGAAAACATTTTAATTTCATCTCTTCACTTTTACTGCAGACAACGAAAAAAAGTAGGTTTAACCTCGAAAAAAAATGAAGCCCCTGTGATGTTCTACTGACGAAAAATTTCCCTAAATTATTATTTATAGGCCAATCAAACAAGACATTATAGAGAACATCGAAGGGGGTGACGATTTCTTTCTTCGGTATTTTGTCAGGAGTAGTTAGGAGGTAGATGTACTAATTTTACTCGGAGCTGAGGGGTGCGCTAACGCGGGGAGAGGGGGTTAAAGGTGCAATTTTGTGCAATTTTTGGTGTTTTGGGCTATATCTCGAAAACGGTGAGTCGCGCAGAAAAAAGTTGTGAGTAAGCATTAAAGCTTTCTAAATATCCTATTTATTTGCCCATACTTACATATGCAAAACTCCTAACGGTTCTTCCGATATTGATCAATAAAAGTAGAAAACATTTTTTTTTGCATTCTATTGACTCTGGTGTCTCTCCGATTTGTTTTTCAAAAAACTTTTGTAGGGTAAAGTTAGTAAGTGGTAAATTTTCCTTAATTTGATATACTTCTTCTTGGCTTGTCTCCTATCATTCGAGAGTTAAGAGAGTCTCAACGAAGTAATATTCTATACTCATCAGAATGAAGACAACCATTGTGAAAAAACGGCAGGGGGGGACGGTTTTTTATTTCATGGATCCATAATGGGCGGTTCGGAGTAAGACATACTACAAGCTCGCAGTCATGAGGTGTGCGCTAACGTGGGGAGGGGGGGCTAAAGGATTCATTTTTGCAGGTTGTCGACTTAATCTTGGAAATATCTCGGAAGCGGTGAATCGTCCTGAGAGTATTTGTATGGCAGTACTAAAGCCCATTATATTTCCAAAAACTTATTTGAACACTCAAATGCCGAATTCCTAACGGTTCCCCCGATACAGGTGATTGAAATCCGAAAATTGTTAAAAAATCGTTATTTTGTTTATTTTTTTGGCTCTGGTGTCTCTCGCGATTGTTTTTCGGAAAACTGTTTCACGACCGATTTGTACGATGTTTAATTGGCTTTCATTTGATGTGCTCCCCGTTGTCCTGTCTTCAATCAGTCAAAAGCTTAGGAGTTAAAACCGAGCTTCCGAATTCAATTTTCTCTATTTTCAAGGATAAAGACAAACATTGTGAAAAAAACGGCAGTGGGGGGACGGTTTTTTATTTCATGGATCCATAATGGGCGGTTCGGAGGAAAACATACTAAAAGCACGCGGTCATGGGGAGTGCGCTAACGTTGGGAGAGCGAGTTCAAATATCTCATTCTTGTGCTTATTAGCTCTATCCCCGCTATATCTCCGAAACCGCGAACTCTACGAAAAAAATGTCTGAACAAGAATGAAAGCTTACACAATTTCCTATAAAGTTCATCTTACATGCATAGGTCGAATTCCTAACAGTTATCCAGATATAGCTAATTTAAAAATCAGAAATTTCACATAGAAAACACCAACACAGTCTACATGCATATAGCCAATCTATAGATACATGTATACCAATTATGTTGTGTGGATGTTTCTATGTGAAATTTCCGATTTTTAAATTAGCTATATCTGGATAACTGTTAGGAATTCGACCTATGTATGTCAGATGAACTTTATAGGAAATTGTGTAAGCTTTCATTCTTGTTCAGACATTTTTTTCGTAGAGTTCGCGGTTTCGGAGATATAGCGGGGATAGAGCTAATAAGCACAAGAATGAGATATTTGAACTCGCTCTCCCAACGTTAGCGCACTCCCCATGACCGCGTGCTTTTAGTATGTTTTCCTCCGAACCGCCCATTATGGATCCATGAAATAAAAAACCGTCCCCCCACTGCCGTTTTTTCACAATGTTTGTCTTTATCCTTGAAAATAGAGAAAATTGAATTCGGAAGCTCGGTTTTAACTCCTAAGCTTTTGACTGATTGAAGACAGGACAACGGGGAGCACATCAAATGAAAGCCAATTAAACATCGTACAAATCGGTCGTGAAACAGTTTTCCGAAAAACAATCGCGAGAGACACCAGAGCCAAAAAAATAAACAAAATAACGATTTTTTAACAATTTTCGGATTTCAATCACCTGTATCGGGGGAACCGTTAGGAATTCGGCATTTGAGTGTTCAAATAAGTTTTTGGAAATTTAATGGGCTTTAGTACTGCCATACAAATACTCTCAGGACGACTCACCGCTTCCGAGATATTTCCAAGATTAAGTCGACAACCTGCAAAAATGAATCCTTTAGCCCCCCCTCCCCACGTTAGCGCACACCTCATGACTGCGAGCTTGTACTATGTCTTACTCCGAACCGCCCATTATGGATCCATGAAATAAAAAACCGTCCCCCCACTGCCGTTTTTTCACAATGTTTGTCTTTATCCTTGAAAATAGAGAAAATTGAATTCGGAAGCTCGGTTTTAACTCCTAAGCTTTTGACTGATTGAAGACAGGACAACGGGGAGCACATAAAATGAAAGCCAATTAAACATCGTACAAATCGGTCGTGAAACAGTTTTCCGAAAAACAATCGCGAGAGACACCAGAGCCAAAAAAATAAACAAAATAACGATTTTTTAACAATTTTCGGATTTCAATCACCTGTATCGGGGGAACCGTTAGGAATTCGGCATTTGAGTGTTGAAATAAGTTTTTGGAAATTTAATGGGCTTTAGTACTGCCATACAAATACTCTCAGGACGACTCACCGCTTCCGAGATATTTCCAAGATTAAGTCGACAACCTGCAAAAATGAATCCTTTAGCTCCCCCTCCCCACGTTAGCGCACACCTCATGACTGCGAGCTTGTAGTATGTCTTACTCCGAACCGCCCATTATGGATCCATGAAATAAAAAACCGTCCCCCCCCTGCCGTTTTTTCACAATGGTTGTCTTCATTCTGATGAGTATAGAATATTACTTCGTTGAGACTCTCTTAACTCTCGAATGATAGGAGACAAGCCAAGAAGTATATCAAATTAAGGAAAATTTACCACTTACTAACTTTACCCTACAAAAGTTTTCTGAAAAACAAATCGGAGAGACACCAGAGTCAATAGAATGCAAAAAAAAATTTTTTCTACTTTTATTGAACAATATCGGAAGAACCGTTAGGAGTTTTGCATATGCAAGTATGGGCAAATAAATAGGATATTTAGAAAGCTTTAATGCTTACTCACAACTTTTTTCTGCGCGACTCACCGTTTTCGAGATGTAGCCCAAAACACCAAAAATTGCACAAAATTGCACCTTTAACCCCCTCTCCCCGCGTTAGCGCACCCCTCAGCACCGAGTAAAATTAGTACCTTTACCTCCTAACTACTCCTGATAAAATACCGAAGAAAAAAATCGTCACCCCCTTCGATGTTCTCTACACCCCCTTTTTAGGCTTTCATTGCTTGGTCTATTAGTTAAACTCTTGAAACTTTTCAGGGCATAATTAGCTCTGAAAGTCCAATACTTAAAATGCACGTCCATCGTCTATATACCTATAATATATGGATACTCATATACAGGATGCTTACATAACACTGACAAACTATTCGTCGGGCCAAAGAGCATAAACAGGGAGAAAAAAAATACCACACCACCAAAATAACCCAAAAATCCACCGCAACGCTGAAATGTCAAAAGTTCAAGTTCCCTATGGCAATTTCCGATAATTTCAATGCCTGCAGGACACTGATAACTGCTCTACTGTTGCAGTCGTGTATGTCCATTTCGATTCACATGTACCTCTGTATGGAAGTAAGCTTGACCACACCATCATTATACTAGGACCAAAATTTATCATTGCAAATATGGCATCCTATAGTCGCCCCATTGCAATATTTGCACTCGCCTTCTCTCCTGTCCTTTCCGAAAATGGTATGCATATATGTACATACCTACTACTGCTGCTGTGCAGGGGGAAAATTGGGTCAAATAGATTTCCCCGCACAACGGTAACAGCCTAATTACATTGGAAAAAGTTTTTTCCGGACTGCTGAAAATCTACCGCGCGTATACACAATTTGAATTTATTTTCGTGATGTTGTCGGGCGTGTATGTATATTTTATGTATGAATGGCCTGCTTTTCCGGGTAGAGTGTAGAAATCAACAGAAAACTTCTTCTTTTGCGGTTACAATATACCATTTTCGTGTTTACATTGAGACTGTATCTACCCGAGCATTCTATCTTGGTAATTTTTACAAGCAAGGATAAACACGGGCAGAGAGAAACTGAATGAATGGAAGCGCTAGACGCGCGGATGTACCGATATCGTTACAAGAGGCGTGTGTATCTGTAGTGTTACATAGTATCTGTGGAGGCTTAAATGTAGCAGGCAACGCATTGTATGCTAAAACTTTGTACTCCAACTTTCAACTATCCGTATGGGGGGAAAGGAACCTCTTGCGGTTGTAACGAACAATTTTGCATTATTTTTCATTTGAAGCCTTGAGTTGCATGAAACTTACTTTTGTTATATAGGTATTATACGAGTATGACTATACGAAACGACTGTATACCTTACGTCAAGGACTCATATGGATGGTTAAATATTCGACGGAATGGAATGGAAAGGACTTTTTTTCCATTTTACTGCTGAAATGGAAAGTGGCTTCTGGCGTTTTCACTACACATACTAGGGTTAAGAGTACAGAAAAATAGCAGTTTCGATATATGGGCTCTAGTTTAGCTCTAATGATGATATATGATCTGAAAGGATATTTGCGGTTTCTAAAATGGTGAAACAAGTTTGAGTGGTGTGGGCAATTTGCTGCTTGTAAATTGCTGACATTTTTTGGCAGTCCTAATGGGGTAGTAGTGTGTAACGGGCAATTTGTGAATTTGGGGAAAGAGAAATTATGAGTTATGTATGCGGGGTATGATCACACGTATTAATGTAAGATATTTGGAGCATATTTCTCTGATCAGTTGTTTTTTTTTAATGTAAAGATGGATGCTTTCGTGACTTGGAAGATGCTATAAGGAATAACTATCTGACCAAAAACAACAAAGTTGTAAAAGTTACCCCGCCAAAGAAAAATTCATCTGCCGCAAAAAGAATACATATCACTCCAATCCGCCGCTCATATGTAATTTTTTTTTATTTGTAAATGCTGGAGAAGTTTAAATGTACAGGACTAGTTCCTAAAGTAATTTGGTGGAAGCCGTCAAAGTGGCAAGTAAAATGTGTAAAGTGAGTAAAATGTTAATGCTCCCACCAAATTACTTTAAGAAGTAGTCCTGTACATTTAAACATCTTCAGAATTTACACCTAAAACAAAATTACATATGAGCGGCGGATTGGAGTGATATGTATTGTTTTTGCGGCAGATGAATTTTTCTTTGGCGGGGTAACTTTTACAACTTTGTTGTTTTTTTGGTCAGATGTCATATATTTTTGCATACTTAAGTAGCCACCTAATATTTTTGTTTTGAGATTCTGATGTCCCAGTGTTCCAATTTCCTAATGTCCTTATGTCCCAACGTCCGAATGTGCAAATATCACAGTGTCCCAATGGCCTAATGTCCGAATGTCCCACTACCCTAGTGTCCCAATGTCCCAGTATCGCAATATCACAATGTCACAGTCTCCCAGTGTCCCAGTCTCCCACCTAATGTCCTAATATCCCAATGTCCTAGTGTCCCAAGGTCCTAATGTCCCAATTTCCTAATATCTCAGTTCCCAATGTCCCAAATGACCCAGTATCCTAATGTAATAATATCCCAATGGCCCAATGTCCTAATGTACCAGTGTCCCAATGTACAAATGTCCCAATATCCCAATATGCCGATGTCCCAATATCCCAATGTCCCAGTGGTCAGTGTCCCAATGTCGCAGTATGCCAAGTGCCCCAAGGTCCCAATATCATGTTATCCCAATGTCACAATATCCCCATGTCTCAGTGGCCCAATGTTCCTATGTACCAGTTTCCCAATGTCCCAATGTCCGATTGTCCTATTGTTCCAAGGTCATAGTAATGTCCCAATATCCTAATATCCCTGTGCCCCAATGTCCCAGTCTCCCAGTGTCCTAATGTACCAATATCCCAATATCCCATTGTCCCAATATCCCGATGTCCTAATGCCCCAACACCCCGATGTCCCCACGTCTCAGTTTCCCCAGTGTGCCTAATGCGCCAATGTCTTAATGTCCTAATGTCTCAAGACCCTAATGTCCCAATTTCCTAATATCCCACTGCCCCAAGATCCTAGTGTCCCAATAGCCCAATGTCCCCGTGTCCCAATGTCGCAGTATGTTTTAAAAAATTGTCAATGCGATGAGCCGAAAGACGCAATTGTTGGAAATCTTTTGTTAACTTGACCAATTATTTTACCGATATTCCATCCACTTATCTAAATGGAAGACATTGATTCTTTAGAAGGACCACAAGAGGATCATCCATTCCAAATTTCATAAAAATCCCATCACGGGTAGAGACAGTAGAAGCAAATCTTTCTGCAACTGTAGACTCCAGTCTGAAATTGGGTTACTCGCTTAAGTCTGTGAGGGTGAAAATTTCACCGTTTATTGCATATATCTTACCCGTTATTGTGCCGATCGAAGATTTTTTTTGGAGAGGCACTAGAACAGGATATGTGGAATATTTTGGTAAAATTTTTTTTTTGGGTGATGTTGCTTGGAAGGCTGTAGCCCTGTCAAACAAAAAAGCAAGTTGTCTCCGGTAATCATTGACTTGTTCGCTTTCGTTTTTTTTCCTTTGGCGGGCGATACGCTCTCGCGTCTCTTGATATCAAGTATCGGTATCATAGCATAGGCCTGTTCGGTACTCAGATTTCAGTTTCGACTTCCGATTTTCTTCAATACCTGGTATGTATCAACATATCCGCAGCACCGGCACTCGTAGATTTTTTTCGGCACCCCGTTTTTTTTTTCAACCATGAGCCAGTTTTTTTATGTTTTTTAGCACATGTTCAGTACCACTTTTGGGTTTTTGGGTTCTTTTCTACCGTGTAGGGGCAGAAATCTTTTTAATTTTGGGCTTTAAATACCGAATCGGCGATCTAAAATTAGGTTTATGTTACCAAGTCGATTGGATCAGTATTTCCACGAGGAAATCGGAGTACCTTTCAGAAACAGATGAAAATTGAATCGTGGCCTAAATCAATTCCGCCAGAAATGAAGCAAAAATAAACACCTGAAAAAAAAACACATTTATCAATGCGACACTTAATTCGAATATCTTAGAGGCGCCACAGACCCTCCTCCGATCGATCGGCCGGATTTTTTTATTGCGAGATAAATCGGAAGGTGTGTGGGACCATCGGATTCAATTTTTTGATTTGACCTGTGGAATGCATTTGCAATATGCAATTATCCGTACAAGCTGTCATGACAATCATGTGTTCGCAGTTGCTGATTTTTTGACATAAACCTGTGATCGTTCTTCATGCTGTGGTTGTGGCGACCATTCTCCATCAAAAGTAGCAATGGATGTTCATTTGCCATCGCCAAAAATGGTAAATTGCCTTTTGCGTTTTTGTAGTCCCAAAAGAGCGTTTATGGCCTTGAAACATAAATTTGAAGAATGGCAGGGGTTACGTAAGATATGTATCTGCACTTTTACAAAATATGCTGCGCCCCTCTACACCCTCGAAAACTACACCTAAGTGCGCTTTTGGCTCCATTCAGAGTTTATGGTGTAAAAACTCAAGTTTTCAGTATCGTCATAAAACAAAATTTATTCAGTTGAATATGCTTTAAGGGTAATTGTCCGTGCCCCTCCTTCCCTTAAAACCAACCCTTGTAAAGTTAGCATTACCACCCTAGTAGCGACGAATTTAAGAGTTCCCTTAAAGCCAAATGTGGAATTTGCCGCAGGGGTCACTTAATGGTAATGCTAACTTCACAGAGGTTTAAGGTTTTTAAGGGGTGTGTAAATTTGTTTGAATGTCCAGATATCTTAAGTTACCCCTGTAGTATTTAACAGAATAAATATTGTTTCATGTTGATTTTTAAAACTTAAGCTTTTGCGCCATAAACCTTGAATGGGGCCACAAACGCACTTAGGGGTAGTTTTTGAGGGTGTAGAGGGGCGTGGCACATTTTTGAAAGTGCAGATTTCTTAAGTAAGTCTTGCGGGAAATTCCTGGACACATTTGGTTTCAATTCATTTTTTAAATTCGTCGCTACTAGAGTGGTAGTGCTTACCTTACAGGGGTTGTTTTTAAGGGAAGGAGGGGCGCGACAAATTTAACGAAGGTGCATCTTAAGTTGTTTTATGATAATACTTAAAACTTTAAAGCAGTTTTGACGACATAAACTCTGTATGGGTCTAAAAGCGCACTTAGGGGTAGTTTTTCAGGGTGGAGAGGGGCGTGACAAACTTGCAAAAGTGCCGATATCTTAGGTAACCCCTGCAGCATGCAAGTGAATACAATCTGTTTCATTAAGATGCTTTAAACTTGCTTTTCAAGGGCATAAACACTCTTGGGGCTAGAAAAACACTTAGGGGTTATTTTTAAGGGAAGGAGGGGCGCGGCAATTTTTTTGCTTTTGCCATTGAATCACTCGACATTTAATGAACTATAGCAATCATCGAAATATGTAAGTGGTAACGCTAACTTGACAGACATGAATTATTTAGTTATTTAGATAGGTCTACTGGAAGCGTATAAACTAATAGAACACTGAGTGAAGACTGTTCAGGGGCGTAGCCAGGTTTTTCTTTCGGGGGGGGGGGGGGGGGGGCATCTCCCGATATAAGGTAGTACGTCAAATTTCCAAAAAGTAAGTTTCCAGCGTTTGATGGGCGGACAATAAAGTGAACCTAAATTTTCGGAGCGGAAACTACCGCAGGGCCATTCAAAAGGGGCAGATTTTACTGAAAAAATCTTTACGCAATTTCATACAACGGACACAGAGTTTGGGAAAATCATAAGTTTTCATCAATTTGTTGATCTATTGCACCACTGGATTTTTTCTCAAATCTACTGAAATGTGTAGCAAAAAAAAAGGAGAAAATATCCAGTATTCTTGTTCACCATCCACCGTGTTTTTTGTTTTCTAAAAAATATACCACGCCCTTTTACTATTTGGCCATATCAATCGTTATCTGGTAATTTATTAACTTTTTATGCAATTTTAGCACAACAATTTCTAAGTTTTGGTAATATGAGGTGAGATGTCCCAGACCAGGTTTCAATGAATCTTCATCTCTTCATAGTGCGAGTCCTCTATAATATTTACTGCAGCTCTATTTCTTAACTCATTGCCGGACACAACGCCAAAATTTGACACGATTTGTATGTCAAATGCTCAAAATTGGACGTCTATAGACGTTCTGTCCGGGAAAGGGTTAAAATTAAAATTCTGAATATTTGAAATATGAAATTTTTATATATCTTGAAAAAAATGTCGGAAATTTCGGGAGGAGTTCAGACCCCATGGACCTTCACCTGGTTAAGTCCCTGAGACTGTTTCATGGTGACTTCGAATCTCGTTAATCTTTTTCCTGCGCTACACTTTTCCCTCATCTTGACTCCCTGTCAAATGCCATTTAACAAATTAGGCAAAAATATTTCGTTTGTTTTTTTTTTCTTTTTAATTTAGCAACTCTGGTCGTAGCCTAACGATAAAGTGGGATTCTGGCGGTTCAGGGCCCGTGTTTTACCGAACTACACTATGCATGAAAGGTACCCCTAGTTTTCATCTGATTGAGTAGCTTTTTGGTGGGGTAGTATAATGGCATTCTTTCTTGGCGATAAACATAAATCAGCAAGCCTCTTGATGTAACTTTGGAGGGGAGTTATGGGCATGCCGTTTTGTGTTGTTGTTGCAAGTTGACCCCACCGGATTGTTCTACACAAGGCTCCGGCCAGAATAGCAGAATAACCATTGAAATATGCAGAAAATTCACAATAAGCAACAGTTCACAATGAGACTTTTTTTTTGCATACTTTCGTCTATATTTTCCTTTTACGACTTAGTGAATTTTTTGGAGATTTTCCTGCCAAAGTGGTTATCTCCATGATAATATTGAAACATGTAACAAAAAAAGTCACAATGATCAAAATTATTGTTAATGTATTGTTTGAACGAATTGCCGGATTTCAGTAAATTGATTCCACCGGATTGGTCTACATGCAGATTAAGTATTGAAATATGTGAAAAATCACTGAACAAAGTCGCAAATATGAGTAAATATGCACCACATGATTGTGCCGCTCTTCGGATAGCGGAATAAGCGTTAAAACATGCACAAAATTCACAATGTACGAAATCATAAAGACAGTTATTTTTCACATAGTTTGTATTTATCTCCTGAACGGATAAGCGGATGCCGGTAAATTTGCCACGCCGCATTGGTCTCTACTCAATATAACAGAATTTTAAAATTCACAATGAGGAAAAATGTTCAAAGGCAACTGTTTTTCTGATTGTTTGGCCACCATTTTGGAACGGTTTAGTGTATTTTGGTAAATTTACACCACCGGATCAGTCTCGTAAACTTACAACAAATTGAAAATGAGTAAATTTTGAAGGCAGCTATTTTGCACATACTTTCGGTTATATCTCCTTAGCGAATAAGTTTATTTCAATAAATTTGCCCGATCATAATGTTCTCTACTCCAAAACATCAGAATAACTATTGAAATATGCATAAAATTCAAAATAATCTTTTGATCACTTTTATTATGGATTAGAGTATTTTCGTAAATTTTCCCCGTATTTTTTTTCACCTAAAATAGCTGAATAGCTACTGAAACATCCAGAATCACCTGAACGGATGAGCAAAATTTTGAAGGGAGCTCTTTTTCTATCTCATCGCCACTTTCACCGGATTAGGGGATTTTAGTAAATAGGCTGCACCGTATTTGCCACTGTCTCTGTACCGAATACGAATACGCAGTATAGATACTACGAAAAAATTGGGAAGAACATTTCAACATTCACAATGAGCAACATTCACAATGCGTTCTTTTTCACAGATCTGCCTGAATTGCTTGAAAATATTTTCGGATTTTCGAAGATTTTCCCAAATAGCAGAATAAGTATTGAAAACTTTGGAAAAAAAAATTCACAATAAGCAACATTATGAAGACAGTCCTTTTTCGCATATTGTTATTCTGTATCACTTGAACGAATTTCAGGATTTCAGTAAATTCATTCAACCGGACGTGTCTACAACCAGAATAACTCTATTGAAATATGCAAAACATTCACAATAAGCAAAATTAAAAAAAAAAATGCTTTTGTTTATATCTCCTGGACTGAGTAAATTCGAACCACGCAATGTGACTCCTATCTGGATGTATCAAATGGGAAAGTTACAACAACGCATTGGTTTCAGCGATGGCACGATCCAAGATCCTGTGGAAATAGGCTGAGACATTACCGCCAGAACAGGCAAAGTGCCTACACTGCAGACCAAACAATGGAACAATGCGCTGTAAGAAATAAGGAAGAAGAAGGATTGGACTCCGCCTCGAATAGAGGAATTGAAAGAAACACAAAATTCACAATAATTAAAATTATGGAGACAGTTTTTTTTATACATTTTGGCATTATCTCCTGAACGGATAAGCGGATTCCGGTAAAAACGCTACGCCGCCGAATCGATCTCTACTCCAAAAATAAATTTGAGCCACCGGATTGGTCTCTACCCGAAAACATCTGAATAACTATTGAAAAATGCATAAAATTCACAATGATCCTTTGGTCGCTTTTCTTAAACAGATTAGCGTATCTTTGTATTTGTTTTATTTTTTTTTTTCACCATAGCCGAACAACTACTGAAACATGCAGAATCACCTGAGCGGATAAGCAAAATTTTCAAGGCAGCTCTTTTTCTATCCTTCAGCTACTTTGGGTTATGTATGTTATATTTTTAGTAAATTTGGACCGAAAACTTGGGGAAAATGCACAATCAGCAAAATTATCCAGACAATTGTTTTCGACAACCTTCTCCCAGCATTTCTTAAACGAATCATCGTTGGTCTCTTCCCAGTAAAGGGTAGATTCATTGAAACGAGTGAAAAATTACAATTAGCAACATTGTGTTGAACAGATAAGTGGATTTCAGTAGCCTAAGCCCCACCGGATTGATCTCTACCCGGAACAATAGAATGACTATTGAAAGACAGATAAAATTCACAATGAGCAAAATTTGTAAAACAAATCTTTTTGCAAATATTTCGGGATAGTGCAAGAACGATTGAAGCAGATTAGCGGATTTCAGTAAATTGGCTTCACTCCATTGGTCTCTACTCCACATAGTCAAATAACTTATGAAACAGGAATATCACAGTAACTTGGCAACTCTCATCAAATTCACAATGAAGAAAACTTTCAAAGGAATTGTCTTTCAAATATCTGTGTCTATATCTCCTGACCGGATAAGCGGATTGCAATAAATTTGCCCTACCAGATTCGTCTCTAGCTGAAACGTCATGAAAATTTACAATAAGCTAAATTTGCGAGGTACCTCTGCTTCTCATCTTGCGGCCACCTCTGTAAATGATTAGCAGATTAAGGAAACGGCATACGAAAAATTTACAGTGAACACAATTTTGAAAGTAAATAAATTTACGCCACATGCCCTAAATATCGGAATAAACATTCAAATATGTGGAAAATTCATTATTAGTGCAATTTAGTGAATTTGCCCCACTAGGTCTCCAACATCACCTGGAGGAATTAGCGGAGGAATTTCAATGAATTCGCTCCACCTTGCTCTCTACCCTAAATACCGGAATAGGTAGTATTGAGACATGCGGAAAATTCACAATGCGCAAAATTATGAAGACAATTCTTTCCTATTCCCCTTAAACAGATTAGCCGATTTCGGTAAATTCCATCCTATACTCACCCCATCTAGTTGACCAACACGTCAAAAAACAGAATCGTTGTTGAAACTTCTGCAAAATTCGCCAATACAAATTTTTTCCATAAATTTTGTCTATATGTGTTGTACGGATTTCTCGATTCCAGTAATTCCATTCCCATCCTCAAATTGATGGCCGTCCCAAACAGCAGGATAGCTTATGAAAATTCGGAAAATTTACCAATAAAAACTATGGAGGCTGTTTATTTGCTCCTTCGTTTGCCTATATTTCTTGATCGGACTACCGTATTTCAGTAAGTTACACATAATCCACGATCCAGTTGTCTGGAACGGAGCCCCTCTTTAGCTTCTACCCCCAACAACACAATAACTCGTGACTCGTCTGAGAAATTATTATAGGGTACCTTACTTTCTCCAATTCGTCTATATCCGTTGAGCGGATATATTTAAATTCCACAACAACCCACAGAGTTCTACCCCTAATAGGAGACACATTTGAACAGACACCACTTTTGATCTATTTCTAATCACAATAATGATGTAGAAAAAATATTTTCAGATTCTCGCCGTTGTTCCCCAACTGATTTTGCCTATAAAGGAAGCCTTAAAAACAAACGAACCGGCCGTTATTGTTCGCGTTTTGAAAGCAATTCAACAAATGGTTATTAAAGGTCAGTAATTCGCATACTCTTGCTGTAAATGTTTGTTTTATTAAAACCTACCTTAAATCATATTCTTTCTAAAGAATTTGCCATCAAATCATATCCACACCTAATTCCTCAGTAACAGTCTCTCATAAAAACAAATAAAAAAGCAATACATGTAACCTCCAATACAAACTACATCACTTTTGAACACATAAACCCCACTACTATGCATCATATTTATGGTTTAACCATATCAAAATAAATCCTTGTAATTTATCGTTTCCGATCACCGAAACTGCCACCATCCCCCCTCACACACATCCCACGTTACCCCGCGTGGATATCATCATCGTATTTCTCATTATATTTACGCAGGACCTTGTGTTGGCCAAGCACTTGTTCCATATTTTCGTAAAATTCTGCCTACATGCAATATGTTTTGCGATGTAAATGTTAATTTGGGCGACGGTATCGACGAGAATCGTGACACGCGTCTCGGTGATGTTATCGAGGACACGTTGGAAATCCTTGAAAAATACGGTGGACCTGATGCTTATATTAACATCAAATATATGGTGCCGACATACGAGAGTTTCGTGATGAATTGAAAGCAAACAAGTTCATATACCTATGCATGGAAACAAACTGGCGAAAGGATCTCGCAACGAAAGGATTTATCTGTCTGTTATAATTATGACTTCATGGAAAATATTTTGCGTGCTATAGGCATACAAATTTTTGTTAAAAATAGGCCAATGAATTTGTGTTTTATTTTTTTTGTGTACATAAAAAAGCTTTATATGAATAAAATAAATAAATAAAAAAAATATGTTTGCATACAACTGAATCCTTGATATGGCTGTATCGCTCAGCTGAATAAATAAATTGAATAGGAAAACATTTCTGTATATGTAGTGAGTAAGACCATGCAACATATGCACTGGGGATTGAATATAGCTAAAAGTAAACCTGCTAAAATGAATAGTCAACTCACAAGTATGAATAGCGCAATAAATTACGATAATCCTATGGGATGAGTACACTTATTCATCCAAATTAATTTTAATAAATTTTCATGATTGTGTCGTGCTCGTGCAACAACAGTTTAAATCCTTTTTGTATACGCGCAATAACAAACATTTCTATCAAAAATACATAAATATCCGTGGTCGGTCGATTTCGAAAATTTTGATGAGTAGTTTTGTGAAAATAAAGCAATATCAATACTTACCCGAAAATAGCTCTAAAAATTTCTCGACTCCATAGTTGCCGGGAAATCGATATGATGGATCTTTCAATGCATTTTTATTGTGGACCTTTATACGTTTTATCATGAACGTAATATTGTCGGGTTTCCCGTCGCCGTTGAAGTCTGAAAAAAACAAGGTCCTTTATTAATGTGGTTCTACATTAAAAAAATCCAATCTTGGGTCTGCAGTTAAAATAATTAGAGCGGACTTTATAGTCCCCAATTTAGGTAATAAAGATTCCCTTAATAAATAATAAAAGTATGTATAGGGGAATGCTTATTAGCGCATTACCTCACTTGATAAAATAATTAAATTCTAATTAAAGTAACTTACAAATCTTCACCATACTGAAACGAACCAACCAGCCTCAATTCACAAAAAATCCACCCATCTACACATCTACAATTAACCTTCTCCTACACTTATAGCCAAGCCCAACCCATCAAAACTTAAAGAATTAATCAATATCAATACAACCCCTGTAGTAGTCTGGCTGGTCGAGCGGTTAGTGCGCGCACCTTCGGTGCACAGGCTCATGAGTTCGAATCTCACCGTGTTCCCATTGTGTTTTTCGAACTCACGAGCTTGTGACGGACTATAATCTCACTCAGATGTTAAACGAGTACCCATTTATGGGGATAAATAACACTGCTGAGCGTGATGCTGATCTCATTACCTCATCAAAAAGCAGATAAGATCTTGGAAATAGGATGTCACTAACACATCCTGCGGCCTTAGTCCAATGTTGGATTGTCGCGCCTGTTATTTATTATTTTTTTAATACAACCCCCCCCCCCCTCCCCCTTTTTGAAATTGAAATTTGCATAAAAAGAACTTTTACTTGATGATGATTACTTGAACAGATTTTGATTAACAGGTTGATTCTGGTGGTGTGAATCTTGAACCCGGATCAAAAAGGAATTCTTATAAACTAAAAAAAAACATTGTTGGAAAATAGACTCATTTTACAATTCTTCCACCCTCTCTTCGTCAATGCGTTCATAGGTCGCGTGAAAAGTTGACCGCGTTTGCAAATGGCTCCTCTTTGTATTTTTTTTCTAAATGCAGACTTGGACAGCAAGGTTTCTAGATTCGTTATTCTTTAATTTTCTTTTCATTGGTGGAACGTATCAAATACTGAATTAGGCAACATGCGGCCTGCGAACTGATTGTTTGACACTTCTGGTGAATCGAACAGGAATTACACATTTTACTAAAATTGTTTAAAATTAAAGTACCGTTATTATTATTATTTTTTTAAACTTTGTTAAAAAAACAAACAAACAAGCATCAGACAATTCTATAAGTTTTCCCCTTAGAGAAAGCATAGTAACCCATGCCATGCGTTAGTCCAGAGTGGCCATCAGAAAATAAAAATGGCACCGTTTTCACACTATTGCAGTTCATAGTATGCGTGAAAATTTTATTCAAACGTCAATTTTTTGTTTACAATTGAGAATATAAAATCCGCGTAATATTTATTACTCTCTTAAAATGCCAACGTCATATTTAACCCTTCGTTTGGCGTATAGATCCAGACAGACCATTGGTACTATATCTTGATGAAAAATATCGTTCAACAATATTTTCCACCCCTTTCCATATACATTTCAAAGGAACCGACGGCCACAAATGCGATCAAACGTTCGGCGAAATGTAAACTACATATGTCTAAAGAAACGAAAAAAACGGCGCATCATCGTAAGACATAGTATGTAAACTGTTTGAAGATCCAAAATTAAACCTCTTCAAAAATAAAGATTGATTTCACAGAAAATTCAGCTACGCCTTAGGCATAATAGCTCGTAGGCGACGACAGAAGGGTTAATAATAGCATCGACAATATTTTGACGTTTGAATTATTTCGTGGAGTGAAGTGTAATAAATTTGGAGTCAAACACATATGGGTTGTGTGATCACTGATCACATAGCCATTCTGGACTAACGCATGGCATGGGTTACTATGCTTTTTCTAAGATTTTCCCATACTCGTGAATATGTTCATTAAAATAATAAAAACATTTACTTAGGTAACGGTATATTGGGCGGCTTGGGTTTAGTCAATTTTATCATAAATTAAAAACAATTTGGGATTTTTCAACTGTTAAAAATACACATCTGTCTCTACTGGAAAACAAAAAGGGATGATTGATGTATGTATGTATTTAATTAATCATGAATGGTGTGCCGGTTAACGGTTAATCGACTATATCAATCTTTACATTGAGCTCTTGTAGAAAATTGAAAAAAAAAAACAGTTAAAACCCAAGGGGATTTTTTTTAATTAATCCATTGTCCTCTCTTGAAAACTAAAAAAATAAAACCCTATTGAATGCGCATTTTATAAATTTTACCGTTACTTAGGATTCTATATAGAATTAAGTTTTACCGATACTTTGCACTTCACCTCTATTTATCTTGAAGTATCGGAGTCGTTAGCACTTTTTTTAAAAAATGATATTCAGCAAAATTTTTGTAATTTTTTTATGAAAAAAAATCTTATACCGTTGAGCATTCTTATTTTGACAAATTTTATTTGCAATAATATAAAATTTTAAAAAATCTTTTGAGAATATTTATTGCAGACAATGTTTCAAATTATTTTACCGTTACATCTATCCCAGTTATTCGTAACTCACAAATGCCGGCAGACCACTTATCCTGACAGTTAATTGCTTCAGACCGCCATTAGGGTGGATGGAACAGGCATTACTTGAGATCAATCATAAATAAAATCATCCTGGCAAGCAAGCGTTTTCTATAAATTTGAGCCTCTTCTAAACAATTTTAATTGATATGTGCACCACTGCTGTGATTTTCAAATTTATAGCGAAAAAAGGATTGTAATCTCAATTACAATCTTTTTTTCGCGAAGCGAAAAGTGTTTCATAGACTTTGGCAATCTGGCAAATAACGAGAAAATTCACTTTGAAATCAGGATCCCATAATGGACAAATATATTTTAACTTGACTATTTTTCGCATGACCGACATTTTGTAATTTTTGGGTTCATTAATTGAAAAATTTGCATAACTTTTGATAACCAAAAATGTTCGGTTAAATAGGAGGAAAGTATGGAAAGTCGTTGTTGCAATGCGAACAATACCGAAATGTGCAGCTACTGTAATAGGTCTATTTTCAGAACCTTGTTTGTTTTGTCTTGAAGGAAATACGCATTACAGAAAACAATTGTTCTGCAAATATCGTTTAATTTTGATTTAATCACGAAGAGTCAATAAATTCTTCTGCGGACCACCTTCGAACCTCTCACGGACCACCTTCGGTCTGCGGACTACCGGTTGGGAAACAGTGATCTATCTGGAAGTAACAGTGCATTTTGGAACGGTTTGGTAAAATTTAGTCAGTTCAGAAAATTGAGATAAATTCAGAGCGTTTGGGCAGGGTCATGCCTGTTGCAATTTCTTTGTTCATGTGAAGGCTGAAACTTCTAAATACAGCATACACCTATGACTCTAAAATGTTCAGCAAGCAAGTTGGACCCGCATACTGCCCGAGAATTCAAAAATTTTAAACTTTAATAAAGTGCGAAAACATAATGGTGACGCCTACGCGTCAAACTCCCACAAATTCAACAAAAAGGCAAATGTCCCGTGAAGGCACTTGGGCTGCATCAGCCAGACTCAATAAACAAAATTCTGCACTAAGGCCATACTATACATAAAAAAGAGAGGGGAAACCGTGCAAAAAAGGCATTCTTCTTCCCTCCTCCACATTTCTAGTATTGAATTCTCTTTGGGGGATCCAAATATAATAGCGGTAGAATCGCATGGATGGGAAGGTGTAGAAACGCGGGCCCACACCATCTGGTGCCCTTATAGAGCCGGTAAAGACTGTTAGGCTCAAATGACCTGGAGAAGGATATGTCCCTAATGGACGGTTTCCCCTCTCTTTTTTTATGTATAGTATCGCCTTGGTGCAAATTTTAGTTTGTTGAGTCTGGCTGATGCAGCCCAAGTCCCATCACGGCACTTTTGCCTTGTTTTTGAAGTTTCGGGAGTTTGGCGCAGAGGCGTCACCGTTAGGTATTTGCGTTTTCATTTGAGTTTGACTTTGTAATTATCGGGCAAGATGCGTGAATTTTCTATTGTCTATGATGATGGAAGCGGAAAACTCGCACAAAACCCACCCAGTTACTCCCAGTAGCTGAGCTGGTCTGCGACCACGCATCGCGCGCCGTGGGTTTCCTGAGAGGGTTTTCTCAATTTAAGTTGACTTGGCCTACACGGCCTCACAAATCTCTCGTCTTCCAGACGGTCATAATTACACCCATTTCGATTATTTTTTATGCATTTTGCATGAAGTATTGAGCCTGTTTACACCTATTTAGGTAGCAGTTGAGAGTCCTATATTTTTTTTCGCAATAACTTCATGCAAACTTTAACCATTGACGGAGGGTGGCAATTTGTCTGCTGTAAATGGGCGCCGTAGAGTGTGAATCAGGCCCTAAATAAATCATAAAGAAGTTAACTGATATTTCATATTTTATTCTGACTTATTATTTAATTCGGAGAATACTTAATACTTCCATATTCATATTAATATCTTTTACTAAAAAATGATAATTACGAATTTCTGAGTAGATGTACATACATAAATATATAGTTTTCCTTTTCTCGTCTGTTTTGAACTTTCTTACCTGTAAGCTTTAGAAAATTTCAATTAGTAAATGCCAAGGCTCGGGAATCAGGTTCAACATCTACTGACGACGACGACGTAGGGTTTCTCTTTATACTTTCCCTTAATTAGTGCTATTTTGAAAGACTCTATATAGAATTAAGTTTTGTATAAAGTATGTATTGTAAAATTTAGTGTTCATAAATGAAAAACGCCTTTGTTCATGTTACATAAATAAATGAAGTTGGGTACTACATACAATGTCTCGACAGACATTGTTGTGCACTGAAACTTTTCAAGCATTATCCTGTTAAGCAGGTGCTTGCTATAATTCAGGAATAATGCCAAAACTTATGGTGCTTCGGGGAGAAACTTTAATAGAAAATGACGTGCGCTCTCGCACAGGTGTATGGATATAATTAAGATAAAATTCTCCTTTACGTTTGATGATGAAAGAGAAAATCAATATTGCATCTCACATTAAACTCTGCAATATGGACTCCTTGAATTCGTTTTTTATTCAGGTGGGTAATAGTTGGTGCTGTGTTAAAATCTGAAAGTTAATTGAAAAAGTTTTCTACAGGCAAAAAAAGATTATGTTCGTCATTTGATTCAGCTCGAGATCGCGAGCAATATGCAGGTTCCAAGATTTTCAGCTCAAAACACGGACGGGCGAATGATAATAATAAAGCAAATGTGTCCATGCACTAGGGATGTCAAAAAGCGGACGGTTAGTCCGTAAACCGGTACTTTCAGAACGGTTAACCGGGTTATTTTCGGTTTTTTCCTCCTCCCGGTTTTAACCCGGACGGTTGTTTGTCCATCCGGTTAAAACCGGGGAAAAATTCCTCAAAATTGATACATTTTTTTTTATATTTTCTAAGCAATTCTATTACTTGTCCCCTAAGAAAAATTTCGTTTTCAAAATTCAGCCCTTGAACATATTTTTGACACTCTCCTTATTGCTACAGGGTTCACCAGAGAAACTTATTAGTTATTATTATTACATATTTGAAAGGTCACAAAGAACATTTTGATGATACGTTCATAATACGTACGGCTTGAAAGAAAAAAATTCTCGATCATGTTCAAATGAGCGACTGTTAGAAAAGAAGCTCTCGACGAGGCCCGCTGCTCTCTAGACCAAAGCAGGACTAACTGACAAGAATGGGAAACAAACTTCCTCCTCCAGATGCGCCTCCTCCCACTCCTCTACCCGCCCAACTCACTACTCGAGAGTTTTTTTTTCAAATAAGTAAGTTACCCTGTACGGACCTGTGTCCAGCATATTATATATATTATGCGCGTTGAATGCTCCCAAGAAAGCAATGCATTTCAAATGGCTGACATGTTTTTGCTGTTGCTGCTTTCAACGCGTCTAATCTGTTTCAAGCAATACGAGTGTGTATGTATTTTTTGACATGTATATGTCTTTGCGGAGGCTACCTGAGAAATACTGGGTGTCGTTCCGTGAAAAAGCGTCACGAAAAACTGCAACGAAAACCTTTAGCGCTTTAAATCGACCTTCCCGTAGTTCGATCTTCACCAAATTTGGTATACATTATCCTTTGATCGCTCTGACTCAGAATCGACAGTCACGATTATGATAAGTTGCGGGAATAGCGGTAAATTCGCCATTGAAGCGAACGAAAATTCATCCTTCAATTGGTTCTCCTGGTTCTCCCCGTAGACCGATGTCGACGAAACTCGGATGGAAGTTAAATGCTGCGATCCTTAATATTTTGGTGCCAGCACTTTTTATGAGGAAGATGTCCTTGGACACAAAATGTCCTTTTTTCTGTGGGAATGCATTATAGACGCTATGTATAAGGATATGGATATCAAAATAAAGAATCCGTTGTGAAAAGTCTTGTAAAATCACGACAAGTTGATTTTGAGTTTTGGTAAAGGATATTACCACCAAAAAGGACATTTTTCTAGCATGGGAAACAGAGTATGGGCATTATGGGTGTCGTTCGAAAGGTGACATTTGAGGCACTGTATGTGAACGGTTTCAAAATATTTAAAAATGCAAAGAATCAACAATCACTGACGAGTTGCGGGAATAGCGGTAAATTCGCCGTTGAAGCGAATGAAAAGTTATCTTTCAACTGGTTCTCTTGGCTCCCCCTGTGGAGCGATTTGGATGAAACTCGGATAGAAGTTAAGTGGTGCGATCCTTATTATTTTGGTGTCGGCACTTGTTATGAGAAAGATGTCCTTGGACAAAAAAGGTCCCTTTTTCTTTGTGAATGCATTGTAGTCGATATGCATATCAAAATACAGTATTTGGTGAGTTGAGCCCTTTAAAATCACCACAAGCTCATTTTGGGTTTCCAAAGGATATTATGTACATATGTACCACCAAAAAGGACACTTCTCTAAGGAAACTAAGAATGGTCATTATGGTTGTCGTTTGAAAGTCGATATTTGGGGTATTGTATGTAATCGGTTTGAAAGGTTTTTGGGGCTTCTGGAGTGACAAAATAACGGCTGATGCAATGTCGATTATTTTGTAAGCAATAACGTAGACATATACATGATCTAAGATTTTTCCCCTAAGGGAAAACTTCTCGGAGTTTTTACTAAAATTTTAAGCAAATCAAGACTCGGTTAACCGGAAAACCGGTACTTTGAGCCCGTTTAAAACTGGACGGTCTAACCGGCTTTGCAAGAAACCGAAAACCGGGTTATGGGCCGGTTTTTGACATCCCTACCGTGCACGCTTCAATGTTAGTGTAGTGTAGAAGGACAATTAAGTGTCGAGTCGACAAGATGAGAATGAAAGTGAAACAACCGCATAATGGGTTTATTATAGTCACAGGAAAAACGTCAACGATCGGGAGATGCTATCGTAGGTCCGGTTGTAATTCGTCACTACCATCTAGATAGACAGGCCGAACAGCAGAAATTTGTTCGTCCACGAGTGGACAAAGTGCGTTCGTGACCAGTGACAGTTGACATTTCTAGAGCTCACAAACTCCAGTGCTTCGGAACCCAAAAGTTTAAATGTGCCGAGCGTTTATTGCGAAACAAAGGTTATGGTTTGCTTTCGTGTGTTTTTGATGTGCAAGTGATAAAATAGTATACATCAACATCGTACCTACCATATTTATCTCAAAAATCAACGCACTGGCATGTGTATATCCTAGCAAGTCACACGAAATGACAGGCTGACAGCCACTGGTATTTGGATTGTGGACAATTTGTGGATTGTACCGAGCGGTACTTTGGCAGTACTAAGCGCGGACCATGACTCACCATGGCAGTACTTGTGTTGCATGACGACTGACAGGTCAGCTGATAATCCGGCCTGTCTATCTAGATGGCAGTGAATTCGTTCGTACAATTCAGAGGCGTTCTTACAATACAATGTGAAATGCAGCCGTACGGTCGTTTTCGTATATGTATTATGTAATGGCGAATTGCTTAAACTGCTTGAAAATGCGTTTAAGCTTTGAACGAGCTTTATGGGTTTAACGCAATTGTAAAAAGTTGAAGCAGTTCGTTATTCACAATAGATCCTAAAATTGCGGTTCGGCTATTTTGCGAATGACGAATTTAAAAAGCTAAAAAAGCTTTTAAAAAGTTTTTAAGATAAAACTTAAGCCGTTTAAGCTATTCGCCATCGCAATTCGTAAAAGATTCTAATCCCAGCTTAAGATGTTTACTTGCCTTGCATAATGATTATTATTACTTGTCTCGGCTATGCCCGCCTCAAGCATACTGTTTTACAGTCCGTTCACACAACGGGCGATCCGATGCGATGCGATAAGAAGCGAAAAGCTTCCCATTCGATCGTGCCGATCGGCTTCCATTACCATTGGGATATTTAAACAATACATACATACGTGTCGGATGTTGAATAGTGGTATATATTTGTAGATATTAAATAAATTGATAGCCGTATGTAGGTAATGTAATAATGGATTGGTCTACTAAATAGCCTTTGTGGAAATTTACAGTGCTGTCCAACCCAGTTCGTAGCGTACGAGTACCCCAAAAAAAAGGGCAGTATTGGGATTTGACAGTTGTTGTATAAATCTATGAATGGGTCAAAGAAATAACATTTGTGGAAATATGCAGTGCAGCATAACCCGGTTTGTAACGTACGCTTACGTATATGAAAGTTTCATGTATTTGCAATTAATTATTATTGAAGGTAGCGGTCGATAGGTCAGTTGTGGGAACATACGATGATGAGAAAACCGGCAACCCCGAAATTTTTTTTTCTTGTTTTTGACCTCAAATTCGGAATTAGCAACCCAAATTTACCTTAGTGTTTCTGCCACGCCGATTGGATGAGTATTTCCCCGAGGAAACAGGCGGGCAACCCCAAAATTATTTTCTTGTTGTTAACCTCAAATTCGGAATCAGCGGCACATAATTCTTTTAATGTTTCTTCCCACGCCGATTGGATGAGTATTTCCCCGAGAAAACAGAGGTACCATTCTGGGGCGGGCAACCTCATTTTTTTCTTGCTTTTGACCCCGAATTCGGAGTCAGCGGCCCATAATTCTTTTAGTGTTTGTTCCCACGCCGATTGGACGAGTATTTCCCCGAGAAAACAGAGATGCCATAAACACCAAATCCAAATGCCGCCCTTGTTTTGAAACGCGTAAGCTAACACTGCAAATTTCCAGTCATTACCTCTTTCATTCCATTACCTATCTACAATTTATCTACAACACTACATAGACATAGCGATAAGTATGTATGTAGATATATAGAAAATACCAATGGCAGGAACACTAGAAGCGCCATGTCACGAAGTCGATCTGTAATCAGCAGGCAAATCGTACGAGCCAGCGCCGTATGAAATCCCCTTTGAAAATCAGGTTTTCTTGCCATAGAAACAAACCGCGTCGGCTCGCAACAAATCGCATCGCATCGCCCTGCCCGACATCGCAATGAGTGTGCACGCATCGCATCGCCCGGCCCGGAAAAGCTCGGCGTCGCACTGTATGTGCAACCTTAACATTTCTCTTCCACAATACCTTTCCTAAAAGCCGAAAAGCTCCAAAATTATTCTTCTGAAAAACATACAGAAAACATGAATTTACTCTCGTTTACATCCTAGTGTCTGACATTCTGCGAGTAATTGTGTCCTTCAGTATGTAATATTTCATAACACCACCAGCTAATTGAATTTCGAAATACAATAGCTACGCAGTAGAGCCAACAATATTGTACCAATTAGTGTTTGTTGAACAAAAACATTGTGTACTGGGATCGAGACTATTTTGGCCCTTTATATGGATGCTATATGGTAGTAAGCCTCCACACACACCCCGCAGGGTTATTTCTACATTCATATCTTCTATCGCACCGGGTTAAATTTACTATGGGCAAAGTTGTGCAGAACAGCAGCCGGATAACGTTCTGTTTTTCTGTGTGCTGCCCAAAAAAAAAAACTCATGAAAAATGCTAGTCATAAATATATGACTTTTGAGTGAAAGTCGCGAGACGAATATGTGAATTAGTTTGTTGGTTCGAAAAACTTTTTTTCTCTGACTCCAGCTCCTGTTTTTTTTGTGTTTACTAACACACGTGTATCGCTCTCGCTGCATTCGGGCAAAAGTCATTTTTTAAGGACTTTTTTCCTGTGCCAGCTATTTCAATTTTCTATCCATTTACGCGGGAGTTTGTCGATCCACGTATAGTCCTTTTGTTGCTAGAGGCAAACGAATATCATAATATATAGAGCCTTTTAGCAAGGATGTATATCAGACATCCTTTCTCTATTTGGTTGTGTGTCGTCTATATGTATAGGATTTGACTTGAACGGGCTTCATTCCAGAGTTTGTTTGCTGCTAGCACAGTAGTGGTCATAAAATATTTTTTTCAGCTGTTTCTCTCATCCGTATACAAATCAACAAAACAAGGCTGGTGCGGATGAATGAGAAGATATGAGCGAAGTGAAACCTATCCAAAAGTGTATTGTGCTCTGAACTAGCATGGTCCTGCGAAGCAGTGTCGAAAATATATTCAAATTTTCCTCGACATGGCTGCGAGCAAGGAAAGGTGGTTGAATGATTCGGCATGGGACTAACTATGGGAAGTCAGCAGCATGAATTATGCATCAGCTAAATTAAGTTTTATTCTTCTCACTTTTTTTTCATCACGAGTGGTGGACTCAGTAAAGTTAATGGAAGAGCGAAAGAGTGTAAGCTTGGTAAGTAATCTGTTATTTTTACCCGGTGCAAAGATAGTGGTTAATGAATTAAGGATAAAAGTTAAAAGATACAATCGTAAGATTTTTTGGAAAATTTTTAATCAAAATTTTTAAAAATTAGACAAACAAAATTATAAATTAGGTTTTAATGTTGATGAAGCATAAAAATTGTCCTATCATCGTGAATTCTGAAATCAGCATATCAAAAGTGCGTATTCCGAAGAAATGCGATTCGAATTCATCTCATCGGTTGAATATTCTTCACTTCACTGTCATTTCATTTTAATCAATTCCATCCGTATGTGAAAATTTATAATCTCCAATTCAAAATAGACTTCTTAGTCAGTAAGAGGTGCTTAGCACAACAACCGTAAACCTACAGGTGGACTAAAGTGAAGTGATGAAACTTAAATCTGTATGCAACAGTTTGCTTCGATACTCATTCATTAGCATGGACTCCGTCTTCGAATGAAGATGAACCCAATATGTGTCAGGTGAAAATTAGGATAAAATCTATAGAATACATAGTACGAGCGGTTGTGTACCTTCCACCCAAGAATAACATGTAATAGGAATTGAGTTGATACCATGCAATGGAGAAATGAATGCGATATATGCATGAAACATAACCCATAGCCTTGGGAACAGGGGATTGTCTGTTTGAATTTAGAGCAGCGTTAATCAACCTTTTTAGAAAGTGTTTGTAAAAACTTAATTTGCCGTAGGACTACCGATAGTAGTAGCCAGATAGTAGCAATATGGGATGATTCATATACGATCAATCCTGCTTATATGTAATTGCAATTTCAAAGGTGTGAATCCACTGCAACAACTTAACATTTCTATTGAAAGTCCTAGGGCAAATGAATCTTATGCACTTACGTACGATGCGATGATATTCGATTCAGAGACATTGACATGCCTAAGGGACAGACTATCGTAATTAATATATGACGAAATTTCATCAATTCTGTAGGGGATTCTTGTATTGCTATCTGGCAAAATATATAGTTATGGTTTTGTATCTGTTTTGATATGATTTCTTGAGAACGGATGTCAATCTCGAGAAATTCGTTAGGGAGTGTCAATAATATTGGAAAGGACAAACTGCACAAACATTGTAATAATGGAATTCTTGTTTGCATTGTCGAAATTAAGATTGAATTCACAATGGTGTACCAAGGGGATAACTGAAGATATTTTCGTCCTATCTAAATATGAGTACATATACTAGGATGATCTTAAGCCTGTCTATTTTTTAGAATGCCAATGTATGGACACAAAAGAATTTCGTGCTAGTTACACCATACACCACCAAGAACGGTTTGACCGATTTCCATAATTTTGGGTTTGTTGGATTAGGCTCTGTCCGGAATAGCAGAATAACTAGTCGAAAAATTCACATTGACCACCAAATTCACAATGGGTTCTTTTTCGCGTGTATTTTTTTTTTAATATATCAGTCTCTACCCAAAGTAACAGTACTAAATAACTATTGAGACATATGAACAATTCATAATGAGAACAATTATGAAGACAATTTATTTTTCACATACTTCTTTCTGTCTTGAACGAATTACAGGATTTCGGTAAGTTGACCCCACCGGATAATTCTAAACAACGCTTCGACCGGAATAGCAGAGTACCCATTCAAACAAGCAGAAAATTCACAATCAGCAACAATGCACAATGACTTTTTTTTTGCATATTTTTGTTTATATCGTTTACCATCCTATGTTGAATTACTTATATCTTCTTTTAAAACTAATTCTTCTTCTGGACCTGATGGAATCCCAAATTCGTTTTTAAAAGAAACACAATTCTCCATATCTAAACCTCTCGCCATTTTATTTAGTAAAAGCCTACATGAAGGTGTTTTCCCAGCTCAGTGGAAATCGTCGTATGTAGTTCCCATACCGAAAAAGGGCGATCCTAATTCTGTGTCTAACTATAGGCCTATCTCTCTTCTGTCATCCTTTTCGAAACTTCTTGAAAAGATTGTTTATAAGTTTATTCATGAACATTTTAGTTATCTTATTAAGGATCAACAACATGGATTCTCCAAAAACAAATCCGTTGTCACTAACTTAGTTGAACTTGTTAATTTTGTGTCAAAAAGCATTTGACACCGTCAACCACAAAATTCTTCTTAATAAATTAATTGCATTGGGATTCCCATCTTACCTTATTGTATGGCTCTTCTCTTATCTTAATGATCGCTCATCTAGAGTGGTTTTCCAAAATTTCACATCTTCCGAATTTTGTCCTTCATCTGGTGTGCCACAAGGATCCATTTTAGGTCCCCTTCTTTTTTTACTTTTCTTAAATGATCTGCCATCATGTCTTAACTGCCACTCTCTTTTTTACGCCGATGATAGCAAACTATTTTCAGCTGTCTCATCTATTTCTGATTGTATAGCTTTGCAATCTGATTTGGATAGGTTTACGTCCTGGTGTATCTCAAACGAGCTGGATGTTAATATTTCTAAGTGCTCCGTTATGGTATATTCATTGAAATCTACTCCTTTCATTTTTCAATATCAAATAAACTCCATTCCCCTCCAATGTGTTTCTACGATTACCGATCTAGGGGTTGTTTTTGACTGTAAATTACGTTTTACTGATCACTACTCGTCGATTATCAGCAAATCGTCGAAACTAGCTGGGTTCATTTTAAGGTGCTCATCTAGCTTTCAATCCATTAATACTTGTGTGAACTTATTTGTGACTCTAGTACGCAGCATATTAGAATTCGCCTCGGTAGTTTGGTCTCCATATTCTTCTGTTTCTCGTGATGCATTAGAAAAAGTTCAGAGAAAGTTTTCTAGAACCTTAATGTTTAAATATAACTTTGCTTACAGACCTTATCAAGATCGGCTAAATTTCCTAAATCTACCTTCACTAAGCAAAAGAAGAGATTGTCTTGACCAGTGTTTCCTCTACAGGTTATGCAAGGGTCTTACTTCTTCATCACTCATGGAAGATATAAAATATCGGTTTCCATCTTACAACACTCGATCGGTTGCAATTTTCAATCCTCCGCAATCTTCACTTTCTATTTATAAAAACTCTCCGTTACTTAGAGCTATGAGAAATTACGACCGATCGGAGTTTGGTCCGTTACTTTCTTCTTTTTACTCTTTTAAAAAATCCGTACTACATAAACTTTAATTATTTTTTCATAACTTTTTGAATTTTAATTGTTTTTTTTTTATTGGCGTATTGCCCGATAGATCTGTCTTTTACTAAATTGAAGGGCAATTTGCGCCGAAATAAACACCGGCACAACCCCTTTTGATGTATTTTTACTCAACTATACAATGTGCCGGTATGACAGAAAAATAGAGAAAAAAAAAACAATTTTTTTGATATCAAAAACTCAAAAACGAAATTTTTGCACTTATGTCGGTTTTGTTTTACAGCGATAATATGTATTTCTTGAGCTATTTTGGAAAATTACCCTGTTGAATTGGCCCTCTGCCTGAATATCAGAATTAAACTAAAAAATTCACAATGAGCAAACTTATTAAGATTTGTTTTTCGTATATTTCTTTCAGTATTCTTTGAACGAATTGCCAGATTTCAGTCAACTGATTCCAGCGGATTAAAAACCGTTCTTTTTCAAATATTTTGTCTATGTCTATACTGAACAAAATTACCCCTACCGGATTGGACTCCACTTAGAATACGGGAATAGTTATTGAAATATTCACAAAATTCACAATGAACAAATTTTTGAGCACAGTTTTTTTCACAGAATTTGTATTTATCTTCTGAATGGATAAACATATGCCGATAAATTTGCTATGCAGCTATACTCAAAAAGAAGAAAGAAAGAAAAATAAACATAATAAAATTTACAACAGGACAACTTTTCGACGCAGCTGTTTTATGATCCACCATTTTGGAACGGTTTAGTGTAATTTTGTAAATTTACACCACCGGATTGGTCTCAATCAAATAGCTACACGTAAACTTACAAAAAAAAAAATGAAAATGAGCAAATTTTGAAGGCAGCTATTTTGCATACTTTTGCCTCTTACTGAATATGTTGATTTCCATAAATATGCCCAACCATATTAGTCTCTACCCCAAAATACCACAATAGCTATAATAGGCAAAAAAATTGACAATGATCCATGAGACGATTCCAAGTTCGCCGGGCTAGCTTCTAACGGCTTGAACCCACCTAAAATTTAAATTTCATTTTCCCTCCCACAACTTCTCTAGAGGATTTTTTGTATAAATAGGTTCGTAGACTTGCTTATTTTTGTACAATTTTCGTAAAGGGTTTATCTGCAAAAGGAAACTTTGTAAACAAAATGCAAGTCCTAGGGCGTTTTGATACAATAAAGCAATTCGATTTTTGTCCAAAATTTTGAAAACCAATTTCGGTGCTGTAATGCTGTTGATTTCCCGGAATAAGGCGTTGAAAAATAACCTGCGGGAAATTTAATGACCAAACGCCCAATTTCGATCGCAAATATTTTGGAGTGGTTTCCGATAACTTTCATCCACCTGTCACATCAATTCCAATTTATCTCGGACATGCCAATATCGGGATTTAGTTCCTCTGATTTGACTAGCACTAACTTTATTCTCTAAGAATTCTCGAGATAACGCATTATTCACGAAAATTTACCACAAAAGTTACACTCATCTATAACAGATCTGAATAATTGGAGTTGATAGGCTGCGCAGAGCAGTCTGTAAGAAAGTTATCGAATCATATGTTAACGAAAATAAGCACCATTCTTTGGCCCAACATTTTGCAGAGCGGAGTTACTTAGTTAAAATGTATTGAAGTGAAAAAAAAAACATTTCGCATTCAGTTTCGAATTTTTACGTCAGATTAAAGGCTTTTAGGATTCTGTGTGCCATATGTAATTTTTAGGGTTTTTTAGAAATTTTTTTTTTCAAAAAACCCTTATGAAATCGATTTTGTCTGTCCGTCCGTCTGTTCACTAAATACCTCGCGAACGGCTCAACCGATTGTCATGAAATTTGGTAGGAATGTGTAGAATGGTTACAGTCTTTGGCACATATACCTTAGAAGTTGGTAGGAAGAAGATAACAGGGTGTCCCGAACGTTTGAAAAAAGTCGACTATTTTAGTTTTTATCGGAGATTGACATATGGGTATTTAAATCAAAGAACTAAACATCAGTTAAAATTTTCCAGTTTCGAGCAACGGTAAAAAAGTTATTGGCGTTTAAAGTTAAACTTCCTTTTCGAGCTCCGTTTTTCTAAACCGTTCTAGGGATCGATATGAAACCTTGCACAGAGATTGGTCAGTATGGCCTTATATACGTTAAATATTAAAACTGTTGACTTTTGCTAAGGAAAAGTAAATAACAGTAAATTTGTAAAATTTGAATTTGATCGTGTGTAGCCCCTTTTCGGTTTCCAAATATGAAAATTCTGCTAGGGATGTTTGGAAAATTACATAAGGAATATGTCTTGGAATTTTCATTCGAATATCTGTATCCAAACCGGAAATATAGCCAAGTTAGTATTTAGTAAGGGCCTTTCACAATGCAAGGGTAGCCTCTTCAGCATTTATTCAATGCATATCTTTTAACTTTATGAAACAATGAACATGAAATTTGGTGGATATGCATAGAATGGCAATAGTGTTTGCCACAAATATTTTTGAAGTTTGTAGGACCAAGGTGTCCCTGAATAGCTGCAAAAGTATACTTGTTCAATACTCATAGGAAAGCTTGCATGGGCTGTTATGTCAGGGGACACAATGGAATCATTTCATATAAGTTGCTTTTCCTTGATTAAAAAAGAGTAACAGTAGTTTTACAGCCAATAATTCAGTTTGTATATAAAGCCAAGCCGGCCTTACGTTTGCCTGAGTTTCTTTTTGCTCAAAGGCCATCAGAAATCTTAAATCGAAAAATGCCTGTAGATTTGCCTTGGAGTACCTACTTTTATACAAACTGGGTAAATAGTAAATCTATTTTTGGATTGGTCTAACTAAAGGTGGAACGCGTTTATTTAGACCAATCCAAAAATAGATTTACAGGAAGCATTCTATTAATGCTGTGCACAATTCTTATCTATTGCTTATAAAATATATGTACAAAAAATATTCACTATGCATCAAAATTCTAAAAAACCCTCGTATTGCGGGCGCAGCCCTCTGTACGCCGGTATTTTTTATATTTTATTTTGAATTCTGTACTGAACTTTTATTTTTTGAAATCCAAGCAAACTCTATACAAACTCTTGCTGAACTATACGGTGAACTGCGCTTGACATTCTTAATGACAGAGGGATAGGTTTCTACTACATAGATACACTATCATGGACTTCGGTAACTCAGTGGATAAGATACCATCTTTTGAATTACTGCAGTGTTGGTTCGAATCCTACTGTGATCATACTTTGTACTTTTATGTGTTGGCTTTATAAAAGTGTGCCTACGGCAGTCGGTTCCACGATGATTTTTTTAAAGCTACTCGCTCTTACAGCGACAAAGAGCTGTTGAAATTAATCGATTCATGAAAAAACATCTCTTGAGTACCTAAGTGGCGGAAAATTGCCCTCTTGCCCAGGCCGGCGTAAGTGCTAAGGCGGGCGCTGCCCTAGGCTCTTCGGATATAGATTTATAACGCATCCCTTAACGACTCCACCGCATTTCCAGCGCCGGATTTAGCCTCTATGGCGCCCCTGGGCAGTAACGAATTTGCCGCCCTCCACTACTAGATAAGCTTGAAGGAGGCAGTCACCTCACAAAGGAAATGTAGGCAAAACGTAGCGGGTATGTGAAAAATTGAAAATTTCATATTTTTTACTAGTAAGCATATTTTGATTGCTTGAAATTGTTATATGTTGCTTCCCAGGGGAGGGATACAGGTGTTCCGTGCACCTCCCAAAATTGTTTTAGGAATGATTGAAACTCCAATGATAACATAGAAAACTGTACAATTCTTATTACATTCGGCTTTTCACTTTCTTTAGAAATGCGTTCATGTTTTCTAAAATTTTTTCTTTATCAATTGTTTTGGAAATAATTTGCGAATTACCCCAACAAATAAAGTTTCCTATTTTAGGATCATATTTAACCAGAAAACGTCATACCGGAAAAAACAAAATTAAGAAAGCTTACGGTAAATTTTGAACTCACCTTCACCTTATTTATTTTCGGTGATAAAGATAGCAAAAACCAATTGGGAAACCACTTACTGATGTTTTTCAGCGAAAATCATTCGGTGCCTAAAAAGTTCTAGATTTTCCTGATTTCAACTATTTTAAATTATTTTTTATTTTCGGTGGGATTTCCCGTTTTTCTCTGAACAAAAATTGCAAATTCCAAAATTTAAGCGTAAAAGTTCTTAAAAATTTTGTTAAACCTATTTACCCGATAGAAACTCAGAAATTTGATAACCAATGCCGCATTTCTAGTATCGAGACTATCTCTCCCGGAACCAAATCCTTGCTTCCCAGCGAATTTGATGTGGGGACAAATTTAAGAAGTAATTGAACACACGAAAATATGTGGTTAGATGAGTTACTTGCTTGGGCGCGTTTTGAACTTTCCAAAGGATCGACATCACCAAAAATATTTTTAGTTTTTTTTTCTTCAAGTCTGGGGCAATTTTAGAGGCTTGAAAACAAGAGCCAAGTACTCGCGTATTTCTATCATTTAATGTAGGTTCAGGCATAATGTTTAAAGTGAAGCCAAAGATGATTTATACTCCTACTTTAATTGAACTAAAGGCCGTCACGCCATTTAGAATGCATGATTGTATGCTTCAAACAAAATTTTGCGTAGTCCCAATTTTTGAAGGTGGGAATTTGCCGCCCCTCAAATTCTGCCGCCCCGGGCAGTAGCCCAGGTTGCCTATGTGGGAAATCCGGCCCTGCGCATTTCAGTCATTACAAGTTTTATTTAAGCAAAACATTCCCATTATTGGTATTATTTCGACCTTTAACTGGTCTACTTGACCGATGAAATTAATGTTGGTACCGTAGGATAGATAATTTGATTAGAAACAAAACTTCTATACATCACTTTACTGTAGGGTCAACAGTAAAAATGATATTAACGAAAAATGCAAAATTCGCTTATAAGTAGGCAATATAATTCAACTTCCCCCATCCCCAGGAATACGAAAACTCAATTTTAGATAAAAGACATGTTCCCTAACATCTCCAGCAAATTTCAGGCATTACGTATTTTTTTTTAAGTAAACGGCCGTTTTGTACTGTACTATAAGTAAAATTTAGCATACCAGGATTGAGATGCGCCTACTGCAACACGAGACGATTTAATGTTGGCAGCGAAGCATATAATACCTACAGTATATATGGAATAAAATGGAGTTTTTCACACATAAACTCGGAACTGAGAAATCGCCATCCACGACATTTGTGATGTTGCAGAAGACGCAAGACATGCATTTGTGAACTCGCCTAGATTTGCTGTGGGGCGCAGACAACTCGAATGTAGAATTAGGACAAATATTAGATTTTTCAATTAAGTACAACTTTAAAATTTTCTTAAAGCTCGAATATCTGAACTTATATTAATACCAAGAACAACTCTCCAAAAACACTTTAATTCACGTTTACCTGAAAATTGACTCGAATAAAACCAATTTGTTTGCAACAAAACAAACCATCATCATTCAAAAGTCATCGGAAATTCACAACACTATAACAAAACATTCATTCATCACAATATAAAATTTCATCAATATGTACAAATATTTGCAACTTCCATTTATTCGTTTGATTACAAACGAAAAAACACGAAATGTTTATAAAATTTCGGATAGGAATTCTCCAGTTCCAAGCCCAGCACCCGTATAGGTTTGTTGAAGTGAAAGGTTCAGAGAGAGATGGAGAGCAAAAAGGAAGTAAACATAATAAATTTCTTCAATACGGGGATACCTATAAAACAGTCTCTTTTGAAAATGGGTAAACAAATTTTCATGCCTGCCTTGTTTACACGATGTTTGTAGACCTACCCCACCTACTACCTATGGGTATCCTGCATCATCTCCACAGTCAATATTACATCAATTGACATGGCAGGAACCACCAGAATGGGAACATGCGAAAATGGATATAGGTGCAAAAAAAAGCCGTAGAGTATTGAACGAATTTTTCTGTTTTTTGTTTTGGAAAGGAAATTAAATCATGAACTGATGACTGTGCAAAAGGATATAATATCAAATTATAGTATTATAAATGTATTAAATTAAAGCGTTTTTATTGCTAAAAAAATCAGCAAATTCCCTTAAGAGTCTTTTGATTGCTGCGAGTTGCCGGAGTTTTTGAAATTCTGAAATGTCTGTAGACTTTATCCATCATATTTGAATAAGATATGAAATTCCCGCACGGACGAAATTAAAGTTTGTTAAACAGAATCTCAAAAATTAAAATGAACACATAATCCCCGAAAATAGGCATACATATATGAATCAGGAGTATTTATTTTAAGTGATTCCTCAAAAAAAAATTAGAAATGTACAAAAAATTTATTTAATCACTAGAAATCCAGTCACTTACCTGTATTTCGATAAATCGAATTGGCTCGCTGTACATGCCGTGTAATTGCCTCAATACTCGCCTCATCCGAACCCATCTTATTGAAAAACGTATGATCCGCTTGTAAATACAACATACACGTACTTTTCTTCTCATACAACGAACGACTCGTACCGTAGTCCGACAAATCGTTACGCACATTCAAATTCAAATTGGTATGATGATAATTTTGACTGGTCAATATCACATCAGGATTATAATTATTTACAATAATATTTGGTTTTTTCGTTGCACCATTTTTCGTTATGATCTCGACATGGGTCTTATGACTTGGACGTGATGTACTAACATTGTTACCGTTATTGTTACTATTAAAATTACCGTTAGTGTTCCCATTGTTGTTATTATTATAATTATTATTAGTATTCACATTGTAGTTGTTCGTATTATAAAATCTATTATCGTTTGTATTACTATTAGAGCTAGAACTAGAACTATCATCATTATTATTAAATGTATTAACTAGAATGTTTCTATTGTGTTTATTGTTGTTGCTGTTGTTGTTGCCGCTCAGAATGTTGGTGGCATTGCGCTGACCATGAATGAAACGGCTCCGTAAATTAAAATCACTATTTGGATTATAGTCGTTAACGATTATGTTACGATTATGATTTGATTTTGAATATAAGTCACTGTTAAAGCCAGGACCGAGATTTGATGTATTTTGCGGATCGTTGGATGTGGTTGATGTGGCACTTGTGCCACCTTTACTACGTCCGGGCAAATTGTTTGATTCATCGTTGTAGGGCACTTCCAGATCGAGGGGAAGGGGTGGATTACGATTTTCTGGTAACTGTAAAGATAAAAAGAAAAAGAAATATGAAATTGTAATACGAAAAGTTATTGATGATTGATTTGATTTGATTTCTTTATAGAAGTTGTCAAGTTCAATATATTCACCATTTAATAAAATAAACGAGATCGAGTTCTAATCGTGCGAATAGCACGAGGGAGGGTATAGATGGGTCGGACCTGGCACATCTTTAACATTTTATCAAGGCATCCAACAGCTACCATTTGATACTAATTTGCAGTTCTTCGCGACATTCTATCAAAAGATATGGCTGAATATAACTTTGTAGGGGAGGCAGGGGTAATGGTAGCCGGGCCTGCTACACTTTCCATTAACATAATTGACATTTTGATCAATAACATTGATCAAAATTTCAAATTGACAGCGATATTGAAACGAAAGTTATGGCCGAATTAAAATAGTGGTAATTTGTATGGGAGGTAGCGGAACCAATTTTCAATATGGTCCAAGATTTTATCAAAACAAACATCTGATTAAAATTTCAAACCACTAGCTTCATTATTTCGGGAGTTATCGTGCGAACAGACAGACAGACATACAGTCCTAATAGATAGGATAGTTCCACTTGTAAAATGGCTGTATCTCGGTAAGTGATAACGATATTTTCTTCAAACTTGGTGACAACATTTTCAGTAGCCTGCTTGTTCCTTGAATAACAGAAGGTCTCAAATCCGGAGTCTCGTTAGGATTTTCTTACGATAATTCTTAGAAACAGTTAGAAATGGTGAAGTCAATAGGATAGTTCCAGTAGAAATAAAACATCAAATAGCGATGCGAAAGGATAATTTTACTTTGAAAAAAGTTGCTGGTAATAAGTTGAACTTTATTTAAGTAATTTAAGCTCAAAAAGTTAATCTGGGATAAATTGTATAGGTTTCAACGGTAAATTAAGTTATTTTCGTACTCAGCTCTTGATTTTGATCTTGATTTCTTGACTTTTGACTTTTTGTAGAGGTGTTCTCAGCAGCACGCTCAGCAGAGTTATTCATCCCAATAAAACGACCCTGTGCAACAAGGGTTAGCGCTCTAACCACTGACTACACAAACCGGACTTTACCATTTATTGTTACTGTTAAAATTACATACATACGAGTACATACATTAAATTCTTCGTTGGCACAGTTAAATCTGTTACCACCCCTACTACCGCAGGGGTAGGAGGTTATGATAATGGATTGTGTTGGGGCATTTAATGCTTAATTTGTTTTCGTTTGTAGATTTTGTATTTGGCGATTTTAACCTTGTTGATTCCGTTTTATTTTTGGCGGCAAGATCATCTTTTAATTAAATATGACCGAGATATTTGCAAAAATTTTTGAAAATGTCTTCATTTGTTTGAAATTCGAAGCTCTTTTAGGACCGATCGATTGGGACTTTCAGCATTTTGATTGACCCTACAGGAGTTACGGATTGTGATTTCCAGCGAAAAATTTGTGCAGAAAACTAGGATTAATTTTGGCTCGATTTCGACATAATTTGAATAGATTTTACCAAATCGCAGATCTTTAGGGGCAGTCTGAATTGAATTGTATTGATTTCGAGCTAAAATTAACCCTAGTTATCTACACTTAACGTATAAAAACTGTTAGAAATAATGGAGCTAGAATAAAATGGTGTAAGAAGGATATTATCGTAATTTCGTGCGCCAATTTTTACAAGAATCATACAAGCACCTCTGCTTGGCAGAAGTTGGAGAAAATTGAGATGAAAAAATAGGTTGTTTTTGGGTCAAATCACACAAATTTGACTTTGAAGCTTTGTAAAAACCAAACCTCTTACCCGATTTTAGTGTGGTTAGTTTTACTTTTTAGATAAATTTATTGGCTGTAATAATCATCTTAATAAAGGGTGATTTTTTAGGAACTTTCTTTTTGGCAACAATGTTTTTGGCAGTTCACGCGGGTTTCGTGTCTTGTGTTACTGTCAAACATGTTCAGTGTGGTCTATAATTTAACCATGAATCGACTTACATACAAACGAACAACGCTTGAAGATAATTGGATTTTATTATCATAATTCATGCTCGGTCAGAAAGTGCATTCTTCCATTTATGGTCAGTTCGGGCAACCTTCTGAAGCGCTACCGTCCGATGATTACGAACATTTTGCCCAAAATGGAAGAGCTTGACTGACATGTGGTTTCAACAAGACGATGTCACATGCCACACAGCACGCGAAACCATGGCCCAATTGAGAGGCGAGCTTGCTGGACAGTTTATTTCATGTTTGGGGCAGGTCAATTGGCCGCCTGGATAGTGCAATTTAACGCCTTCAGACTATTTTTGTGGGGCTATGTTAAGGCTCATGTGTATAGCGATACGCCCGCAACGGTTGACGCACTGGAAGCCAATATCGAATAATTTATTCGTGAGATACCGGCCGATATTTTGGAGAGAGTATGCCAAAATTGAACCCACCATTTGAACCATTTGAGGCACAGCCGTGGTCATCATCTTTAAACATTAAATTACATATATATATCGTTCTATCGACTCAAATAAAGATTTCATACATTTTTCTGAATTTTATGTGTTTTTTTTAAATCAAATCCGAAAGCTCTGAACAAACTCACCCTTTACTATTCTAGCTTTGGAGATATTGAACTTTAAGTCGTGGAAGAAAATGATTTTTTTCATAAATATTCAAATGCCTGTGGCAGCTAAAGGGTTAAGAATTGGGGTATGTTCCGTACAACTTTTTTTGCTGGATATAATAATCACGATGATTCCTGTTGGCGGGGCGGGGAACAATGGCGTATATAGCTTTGCGGAGAGGGGGATCATTTTGCAAGAAAACTTATACTTTTACGGTTACCAAATATCGAATTTCAGAATAACAATTTCTGTATTTATTACACTTCAAATTAGCAGTTTTTTATAGCAAAAAACTGATTCCTGAAAATATTGTATTGATAATTTTGGCTCTTTTACTACGGTGAGTGATAATCCACAGTATTCCAATTTTCGTACAAATTTTCGCTACTGTGATTAGAGTATCATAGCTTTATATGTATTGGGTTAGATCAGTGGCTCCCAAACTTTTCGGAGTCACACCTAGCATCGCCGCTTTTCTGGCCGGTACACCCCAAAACAGGGATTAACATAAATCATATAGTTATATGTCCAGAAAAGAGAAATTGTGAAGACGAGAGCTCGTTGAGAATGCCCAGTATATGTGCATAAAGCACAGCTTTTGTGTTTTTAAATCAGAAATTCGTGAGTAGATATTTTTAAAATTTTCAAACTTTTGAGACACCGTAGCATCTATATATATTTGCTATAAATTTCGAGGCTTCAGCTATCAGCCAATTGTTTGAAAAGGATACCAAAAATGTGAGTACAAATAAAAATTTCGACTGTCAAACATTCGTTTAAAAAAAAATCGTAAAAAAAGCGATTCAAGAAACTTATTTCTCTTGAATCGAGTGATTTGGGAAGCTCTTGGTCGCTGTAAGGCTTCATACACACGACGCGAAAACGGCTCGCAAGCTCGACACATCGAAATGCATTGGCTCTTATGGGAAGCTCATGACGAGCGACAGCAAGCGAGAGCCGTGCATAGTCAAAACACGGCTCGCGAGCCGTGAATTTGCGGATTGTGGTGCACGATATGTGAAAACACGTCTCGCTAGTTATGATTTGACAGCGGCACGGCGCTCGCTGTCGTGAGCTTCCCATAAGAGCCAATGCATTTCGATGTGTCGAGCTTGCGAGCCGTTTTCGCGTCGTGTGCATGAAGCCTAAAAGCCAGTAGCTCCGAAACGATTCATATCGTGTAACCGGCTGCAGTAGGCCCTTCCCTTTAGCAAGGGACCATGCAAGCAAGCACAGGTCCAACCAAAAATGTGAAAATAACGAAGAAAATTTTCATTTGGAGGCACATAATGATTTTTTTTTAAGAAGAACTTAATTTGCACGTAACTGAGCGAATTATACCACATTACTCCTTGGAATAGGGCGGGTGCTATATCATACATAACACACGTAAAATTTAGGCAACTTATACTACGCGTTTTAGGTTTCTATAGCATTTTCAGGTCAAGTAAATAACTTTCCGAGTCAAATAGATAAATGTCCGAAACAAATAGGTAAATTTCCGAATCAACAAAAGACGTTTGCAGAACAAATAGATAAATGTACGAAACAAAAAAATGAATTCTCAAATGAAAAAAATTAATAAACAAATCATAAAAATAAATTTCCAAATCAAAAAAATAAATGTCCAAATCAGAAAAATAAATGTACAATTCAAATAAAAAATTGTCCAAAACAGAAAAATAAATTCACAAATCAAAAAAATGTTTTTTTCATCAAAAAACATATTTCACAAATAAAAAAAACAATGCTTCGTATGAAGGAAACGATTTAAAAAGATAGTACTTAAATATTGTAAATAATGTGCTTTTATGAATTTCGTTGAGCATTGAAAAAATAATTAATTAATTATTTCTATCTAAATTAGATTTTCTTAATTCAAAATGACGTATATATATAATTGTCAATTGTACTACACATGCTTGGAATAGGACGATATAAATTGTTTTCTTAGACGTTATTTGCCATCTCTAAACTACCATAACTTCCTCAAAACTCAAGTCACACCAGCTGAGCTTTCTAAAATTTTTATAGAGGAAGACAGAGGTGACCTCAGAATGATGGAGGTTTAGGAGCACAACGGAATCTATACATTGACAGTGTCTTCGAGTCTGTAAGACCCAGTGTCGGTACTTAAAAGTTAAAATTATTAGGTCTCGATTGAATTTGAATAAAAGCTCCAAATTAGAAGTGTTTTTATTTTTTTTTACAAGAGAATGTTTAGCTTTTTATTGTCATGATCAATTAGATTGCGTTACTAAAAAAAATATTTCTATCGCAATAGGTGAAGAATACCAAGGAGGAGGGAGGGTGGTATTCCAGGGGAATAAACCCGAGCAAATAATCAGGGGAAAATGCGGGAGAGTCTGCACCCTAAGCAGACACATTGACACAGCTTTTTGTAACGGTGACCCGATTCAGACAGGATTCTGTTGAATTATACGAATTGTAGTGTTCAGCTGATGTCGTTCTATCGTACACATTTCAACTTTAATCGACAGTCTCCGCTGTTAAACGTACGTCAAAAAAAAAAACTTACGCCTACTTGGGACAAGCAAAATTGTGGTATTCTGTTTTTTTATTGCGCGCTACACAAGCGATTTTTCCATTAAAATCTCATAGACTTCCACTTCCAACCGCCCGTTTATATCTTGGGGTGTCATAAATTTAATATAATTTAATTTTTCTTATTAGAAGAATATTATTAACCTTTGAAAATTTATATATTTGATTTGGAAATGTATTTATTTGATTTACTTTTTTGGCATGTAAATATATTTATTCGATTTGGAAATTTATTTATTTGATTTGTAAATTTATTTTCCTAATTTGGAAATTTATTTTTTTGTTTTGGTTATTTATTTTTTTCATTTAGAAGTTCATTTATTTCGTCCGGAAATTTATTTATTTGATCCGGAATCGTGTTTTGTTGATTCGGAAATTTATTTTTTTGATCCGGAAATGTATTTCGTTGATTCGGAAATTTATCTATTTGTCTCGGAGAGTTATTTACTTGACCTGGAAATGCTATAAATTCAACACCTCGTATTAGTAGTGGGCTCTTCGCAGCAGTGGCGTAACGTTTTTAATTTTTGTTTTTGTGTTCGAGTTCAAAGCGAAAAATCTTTCTTTATACAATCGAATTTTCGACTAATTTGTCCATACTGACTGCAATTGTTGTTCTCCTCAATCGTTACTTTGTTTTAAATAATTACATATATTTAAAACGAAATTATAGTTCTGCAATCCTCACAGCTGTTTTTTTTCGAGTCAGTGTATTAAAAAAGGGTTTACCAGCGTTATTGCACTGGAAGAGTAAACAATTCTCTTTAATCGCCTCCTACTAGCTGCAGACTTTCTAGCCGTATGGGTACATGATTTTCAAAATGGTTTGAGTGATTTTTCCTCACCGTACCAGTACCGATATGAAACATAAATTTCTAGAGGATTTGTTAGAAAACCAAGCAATTAAACTAGATGGAAATCCGTCAAGTTGAGCAAAAACAATCATCAAAATGATTTGAAAATTCGTTAATTTGAAAATTTGACATGGAAATGAATCAATTTGAAACGGAATTTGTCAACATTTTTAGGAGAATCATCAATTTGGCATGGAATTTCGTCAATATCATGTGGTATCATATGGAAGTTTGTTTACGTCATTGGGAAATTCCTTAACATGGCTTTGACATTCACAAATTTGTACTGAAAATTCGTCAATTTGACATGGAATTTCGTCAGTTAGAATAGGAAATACGTTATCATGACTCTGAAACTCGCTAATTCGACATGACATTTCGGAAACGTGATTTTGAAATTCGTCAATATGAAATAGAAATTCGCTCTTTTGTTTAAGGATTTTCGTCAATTTGATCTGAAAATTCGAAAATTAGATATGGAAATTCGCCAATTTTATATGGAATATCGTAAATTAAAAATGGAAATTCGTCAAAGTTTAAATCGACAATTTCATCGAAAACTTTATCAATTTAATATGGAATTTCATGAACATCTTTTTGAAATTCGTCAATTTGTGATGGAAATTCGTCATCGAGATTTGAAAATTCATCAATTTGAATGTGTTTGTGTCAATATTCTCAAAGCATAACTTTTAACATTAACTTAAGCCATAAAGCGGCGATAATAGTTCGACACTTCCAGCGGCTTGACTACGTTTTGTGTGCTCTTGAATAATAAGGAATAATAAAAATAAAAATAACAGGCGCGACAATCCAGCATTGGACTAAGGCCGCAGGATGCGTTAGTGACATCCTTTTTCCAAGATCTTATCTGCTTTTGTTGAGGTAATGAGATCAGCATCACGCTCAGCAGTTTTATTTATCCCCATAAATGGGTACTCGTTTAACATCTGAGTGAGATCATAGTCCGTCACAAGCTCGTGAGTTCGAAAAACACCATGATCCACGGTGAGATTCGAAATCATGACCCTGTGCACCGAGGGTGCGCGCACTAACCGCTACACCAGCTAGACTACCAGACTACAGAATAAGGAATAATAGTTCGAACAAATATGGCTCTCGGCATTTGGGGGCCTTTGTTCCAATGATCACATGGAACACCGTACATTACGCCTTGCTTGCAGCCTCACGAGGAATTTGCGTCTTTTAAACGTATTTTTTTTTAAAGAGTAACGAAGCTACAGTCCCTAAATAAAGAAATCTTTAACGCTCGTTTAATAAAGTAATTGATGTGCTTTTTTATTTTAAAAAAGCATTATTCTAACGTTTATACAAAAATGTCCAAAACGTGTTAGTTTATGTCCTGCCTTGCTGTATTTTATTTCGCCTCTTCTGCAGTTTCTATGGTTTACTTTCCACTAAATGGAAATTGATATTGCATTTTTCTTTGGGCTTTTTATATCTTTTTATACCCTTCCAGTGGCGCCGGAACGAATTTTTTATTGAGGGGGCAAGATTTTTTTTCTCAAATTCATATTAAAAACCATATACCGGACCTTTGCTCTAGCACATTAATGTCCTATGAAACGATACCAATTATTTGGTATTACCAACTAGTTATGAAACATATTAGAACAACAGAAGAACCCACCTTGAATAGTCTCCAAAATGAGAATAAGCCTTATGTTTCATTTGTTACCCATTTGGATCCCATTATAATTCCAAAGTGTTGAAGATTATAAACTTATAGTTTCACATATAAAATTTAACTTTACACGATTTTTCCAAATGTTGTTTTCCGGTTTCCTCGGGAAACGAATTCTTTCATGATTTTTGGCAGATCTAAATTCCCTGTGAACAATCAGAATAATTATATGTATTTATCAGACGTTTTTGCATCATTCTTGAACGTATAGACATATTTTAAGACGTCGCAAAGCTGTGAACAACCTTTCTGATTATGCTGCTGGAAACGTCAGCATTCTTGTTACTAGCTAGCCGTATTACCTCGCTGTATTCGATTTACTTCGAAAGTGATCAGCAATTTCTACGCAGCATCTAGGTTAAGGTCTCGGCATGCGGTATATCCTTCAAAAGTTTTAACTGTGAGCGAAGAACATCTAAATCTTCAGCATGGCATGGCAGCCCAATCTTACTGTGAGACTGTCTTCCGCCGCGCGTCGGTACGGTTTTCTGACAAGGAGAATGAATCCGTTTTCGTTGAACAACGTTCAATGGATTCTCTCTTCGATTATTTTGGAAGTTGGGTTTGCCGTTAATTTAAGATGCTCTTGTTGACGAAGAAGAAATGAAAATGGAATGATCATGTACATACTCGTACGTTCATTGGATGGACTGCGAACTACACTCGGCCGCAAAACTATCGACTCAACCTGAAAGCGCGTGTATTTGTACGTGTTTTTTGGAAAGTATGACAGTTATCCATAAAAATCGTATGTCGTTTAAAAGTTTGAAACTTTAGCTAACTGTTAGTAGCCTTTTTATCAATATTTGCTTCGCACTTTTTAAATTATTGCCACTTGTAACAAAAAACCCAGAAAAATTGAAATTTCAGGTAAAGGTCAGGTCAGGTAAACTACCCCTATAAAAGCGCCCGTAATCGGTTTCTCATTATCAGTTGCATCAGGAAAGTTAAGTAACTTACATCTGAAGTAATTTCAGTCACTGTTTGGTCATCAATGGATACGACGCCAGATCAGGCGGCACAAGTTGTAGCCCTATTGTCGGAAAATCATAGTCAGCGAACCGTCGCTCGCCGTCTTGGAATGAGTCAGTCTGCTGTCTCGAGAGTTAGCAGGAGATTTTGAGAGACTGGTAGCTTTAATTCGAGACCAAGAGCGGGCCGCCCTCGATCCACTTCAGAGAGAGACGACCGTTTCATTGTTACAAGTACGTTACGAAATCAGTTCCTCACGGGTGTTCCTGCGCAGCGGAACCTGGGGCGTGTTCGCGGAGTAGCTGTTAGTGTCTGCACAGTAAGGAGACAATTAAGGGAAGCGAATATTAATCCAAGACGGCCTGCCAGGGGCCCCAAATTGACTGCACGACACCGACAAGCGCGCCTCTTATTTGCTCGAGATCATCTTATTTGGAGCGATAAGGAATGGAGCTCAGTATTGTTCACTGACGAGTCGAGAATGTGTCTACATGGCAGTGACAGCAGATGTCAAGTCTACAGGCGTCCAACTGCTGTTTCACTGAAATGGTTGCATACGGCGGCGGTTCCTGTATGATGTGGGCTGGCATTTCCTTGTAGGGAAAAACGGATCTCGTATTCGTGCCCACAGGAGGCCCAAGAGGAGGGCTGACAGCTGAGCGATACGTTACCGATATTTTCCGTGTCCACATTGTTCCCTATGCAGCATTTATTGGCGAGAACTTCACTTTGATGCACGACAATGCCCGGTGTCATGCATCGCGCCTCACTCGGCAGTTCTTGAATGAAGCCAATATGTCGTCACTTAACTGGCCTGCACGCAGTCCCGACATCAATCCCATTGAACACTTATGGGACGAACTCAACAGAAGAGTCCGAGCCCGAAAACCAGTCCCTTCGTCCACTGAAGAATTGAAGGCAGCCCTATTAGAGGAGTGGACCGGTATTCAACAGCAACTTGATCAGATCAATGCAGAATCGACTGGAAGCTGTCACTAGAGCAAGAGGAGGCAATACCAAATACTAAAATAATAAATGCTTAACTTATTTTCCAACAGTTTTTGTTTTATTTGCATAAAACCTAACCAAAAACCATTTTCATATTTGCTCATTTTCGCTACGATTTCGCTCAAAGAGCATCAATTTTAAAAGTGCTCACCAAATATTGGTTAAAATGGTACCAACGTAAAGCTGAGGCCTTAAGCTTTTCAATGGCATACGATTTTTATGGATAACTGCTATAGTTTTCGAAAAACACGTACAAATACACGCTCTTTTAGGTTGAGTCGATAGTTTTGCGGCCGAGTGTAGAAACTCCATTATGGAAAAAAATATCCACTAAAATTATTGAATACTCGTATGTATAAAAAATATAAAGCAAATTATTCTTAATTTTTAATATAGTGCAAGTGCAATATGTAATACTAACTGCCCCTTAGTCAGAATATTGAGGGGGCAGTTGCCCCCGCTGCCCCCCCTGTTCCGGCGCCATTGACCCTTCGCTCATAGATTGAAAGGGTATATTAACTTTGTCATGAAGTTTGTAACGCATTGAAGCAAGCATCTCCGACCATATAAAAAGTATACATATATGATCAGCATGACTTGGGGAGTCGATTGGGCGATGTCTGTCTGTCTGTCTGTCTGTCCGTCTGTTGCAGCGCGTTTTTCTCGGCAGCTATAAAAGGTAGAGATCTGAAATTTTGCACAAATGCTTACTATTACGGCAGGCTGTTTGCATATGTTTGAATCGCTAAAATCGGACAAGGGGGTCATGGGGCTGCTATACAAACTTAACCCCCCCATTTAGGTTCTTCTGAAAAAAAACTTTTTTATTTCTGCCCCAATTTCAACCAGACTTCGCTTAAATATGTTTCAATTGATGACACAGAACATATGTAAGAAAATATGGAATCGGACTATGGGGTCATGGCGCTGCCATACAAACCCAACCCCCCAAATTAGGTTTTTCTAAGAAAAACGTTTTTATTTGTGCACCAATTTCGACCAAACTTCGCTCAAATGTGTTTCTATTGATGACACAAAACATATTTAAAAATGGATGGAATCGGACCGTGGAGTCATGGGGTTGCCGTACAAACCCAACCCCTCAATTTGGTTCTTTTAACGAGTATCCTTTTTACACCAATTGAAGACAATATTGTATTCATATATCTTGATCGACAGAAAATGCAAAAAATGAGAGGAACAGTACTATGATACCATTCCCAAGTGACCCCTTCCCCTCCTTCGTTTCAAGTTTTCTACGAAATATTTTTTATTTGTCCAAGTGGACAACCAACCAAATCTCACACAATATTGATTTATCGATGCCCAGAGAACTGTGAGATTGGAAGGAAAAAAATGGGGGAGAAAGTATTAAACAAAAATCATAGGTACGCCCGAAAAAAAAACTTTTAGCCCGAGGAGAGCGAAGGGTATTCAAATTTTGGCTGCGCCCAAAATTAGCCTCGGTCTCGTTTTATTCGAGTGGTAGTCAAAAAGCTGCCCCTGAGCTTTGTTTTACATACCTAAAGTAATAATAACAAATATGTGACCGAAGGAGTGGGTGGGGTTTGATTCCCTTGACCGTTGACCCCCCCCCCCTTTTCTACGTCACTGGGAAATAGAATAATCAATAAATTTAAGTTTTGTTTGCATGCAACAATGCTCTGCTGTCGATGTGGTCTGGGAATGGAGCGTACATTCAAGGATCCGAATATCAAAATTGGAATATTTATTATTATAAAATTCTAGAAACTGAATGCCCGATGTCTGTACTTGGCTTCGACAGTGAGAATTTTAAGGAATTGTCGCAGGTTTTGAACTGTCACTGGTATTGTCAGCAAACATCAAAGAGCAATGGTGACGTAAGGGAGCTAATGTTGCAGTTTGTTTTCAAAAATGAAAGCGAAAATGATCAATATCTTATCCCTGTGTATTTCATGAAAAATTTCTTATCGCAATAAAATCATGTCATCGTTATCCGACATTATATCAAATCGACAGTGAAACCCATTCCGAGTGATGGCCCTTAAACAATTAAGGTTCCCTTAAAAGTAGTGACCCTGGGCGAACATAATAAATAATTTAACTAATCTTTATACTTTAGCTTTTCATCTCCATTCATAACCTGACGCTTAACTACATAGTTCTCACGAGATGCTTTTTAAAGTAGCTTTTAATTTGTTGTAAAATATGTTGCAAATAGTTTTTCAGCAATTTTCTAAAGAATGACAGGCTGGTATTTCATTATACAAACTATTTTGCACTGTGTCCTTTTCGAATACTACACTCCCAGCTACTATATGCCATTCCTGAAAATTTAGGAGTTCCAGTTTAGTGTAAACGAGACGATACGTAGGTAAAGCCAGACCCTATAGGCATGACCAACAACAGCGCCAAGAATTGCAATAACAACAATCAACGACCCAAAAGAAATATGTAATGGGACACTACAGAATTGAGCACCGCGCGTGTAGTACATTTGACTTTATACAGGATATGTGAACACGGGTTTTTGCAGGCTGCTGTATCCGCATCGAGGAGTTTTACTAGAGTAGAGAGGTACTCAAAAGACATAGGTCGAATTAAGGTCTTATAACGAGGAAATTGAAATTCTCTTTCTTATAAAATACTTACGTAGAACTCTGAACCACACCATACCAAATACGTATTTAAGAAATATTCAATTCAAAGCATACGTGGGTGTAAACGAGCGTTTTAAATTTAAGTGAGTTGACATTTATATCGAAATATTTCAAAAAGCTATATTTAGAAGCTTTTGGACTTGGGCGGAAAAACATAAGAATTTCGGTGTGGTCCTTTGAAGTAAATTTTACTGAATTAAATAATGATATTACCTAGCATGTAAGTGAAATGCTTTTAGTTAAAATGTTTTTTTTTCCATGTCAGGGTCTTAATCGTGAGTAGGTACAGAAACAGTGGCTACTTACGCAGATTCATCCATATAAATTTCCTAAACCTACTTCTACAGTTACTCGTCTAATTTCTTGAAATGGTGGCGTACGCATTATCTCAGTGTATTAAATTCCCAACGAAAAGGACTAAAGGTAAGCTTCGAAACTTCCAAGAAGTTAGGGAAGGAAATATTTTTTTCTAATTACTGAATCAAAATTCTGAATTTGAAACGATACAAATCATATTTACGGGTAGCTCCCTCTTCCATTAAAAAAAAAAACAATCAGTCTCTTTAACTACCAGCCTAAATAATTGCCATCATCACCATTTTCCAGGACACTACTTTGACCAAACTTTAGTTTAGTTACCTACACTCATCTTATGTCATCAATCTAGGCTCCAGCACTTTTCTACTAATTTAGAAACAATACATAGTGTTTAACTTAACTTATCGTTGTAGACTGTCGGTCGACTGCGGGTGTTTTACTACACTATCTTTGTGTATCTTTGTATAGTTGAAAGTTGAATATTTAATGGGAAAAGTTTTCTGTTTAGTTGGATCGTTGAAAGACAGAGAAATTTGCGAAAGAACTTTGTTGCAAAGCAAAGTTGACCCAATGGGTCAATATTCAAATTTTACCAAACTCCACTAGAGAATACTATGGACCTACACTAAAATACTGGCATGAAACTACGACAAAGTTGTAGAGAAATATAGGTACAATTGGGTATTTGTAGAATAAATTAGTCCTTTGCCCATTTTAAATGAATAAACAATAAATTCTCTAGAGGACGAACGAAAGACGCGTTTTGTGTTTGTTTTTGGTGTTGATGCTTTTGTTTTTAAATTCTGCACGAAAAAAAGGTAACGGTAACACGTACTGACAAGTAGTGTATGACACGGTTTCGGTTTCAAAGAGAGTTTCAAAAGGCGCGCTCTTCTAACGGTGCCAGATGATGAAATGGGGTTTCAAAAAGGTTTAAAAAAGTGTATAACGGTAAAACTCTTTATAAAATGTAATACATCTTCTAAATTTGTTGAGAGAAACAAATTTCGGAAAATAACGGTTTCTTTGATTGAATATTCCGGAGAATTATTCCGGAAATGATGGTTGCTAGTTCGCCCAATATTATTAATTGTAGTTGTTTTCAGCGAAGGAACCTGTAAAAATGATTAAAACAACGGAACTTAGTTGGAAAAGCAGCTTTCGCTAGCTAAAAAACAACTTTTATTTCTTGCCACGTCTGTACCAGTGATACAGCTTGCACGCACTCAGATTGATGATCTCTGAATGACTATCTGACTGATGCGAGTAGCCAGCTAGACAAGCGCAGTATTGCTCGCTGGTACACGCACAGTCACATAGAATGCTTGCATTCTGTACAGTAGTCATATCCAGGTCCGTCGCAAGGTTTTCCGGGGCCTGGGGTGATCAACCTTTGTGGAATCATTGTTGATATTAAAAATTTATCTCACCGATCCCTATGCAAAAAAAAACATTAAAATAATGTTCTACCTCACTCTACAATGTCATTGTTGAGTGAAGTAGATAATGGTTTTAATCTGTTTTTCATGGGCACCAGTGAGCTAAATTTTCAATGTCAAACCAACAACAAAAACTTTACACTAAATAGATTCGTCTCACTTTTTATACCCTTCGCTCATAGAGTGTAAGGGTATATTAACTTTGTCATGAAGTTTGTAACGCATTGAAGCAAGCATCTCCGACCATATAAAAAGTATACATACATGATCAGCATGACTTGGGGAGTCGATTGGGCGATGTCCGTCTGCCCGTCTGTCTGTCTGTCCGTCTGTTGCGACGCGTTTTACTCGGCCAATTTAAAAGCTATGAAGCTGAAATTTTGCACAAATGCTTATTTTTGCTGCGGGCAGTTTGTATGTTTGAATCGGTAAATCCAGACAATGGGGTCATGGGGCTGCCATACAAACCCAAATTAGGTTCTGTTAAGAAAAACTTTTTTATTTGCGTACCAATTTCAACCAAATTTCACACAAATGTGTTTCTATTGATAACACGAAACATATGTAAGAATGAATTAAATCCGACCATGGGGTCATGGGGCTGCCATATAAACACAACCCCCCATTTTGGTTCTTCTAAGAAACATTTTTATGCCAATTTCACAAAACCTTGAATAATTAAAGTGTCTTTATCAAAGGAACTAAAAAGGTAAAAACAAATGGGGCCATGCTCCCGCATACCCCAATAACATTTTATGAGTAAATATTTAAATATTGTTTTGTCGACGCAACGGAACTTTTGTGAAGACGGAAGGAAAATAATGGGGGGGGGGGGGGGGTTAAATACGAGTCGTAGCTACGTCCGAAAAAAACTTTTAGCCCGAGGGGAGCGAAGGGTATCCAAATTTCGGCCGCGACCGAGATTAGCCTCGGTCTCGTTTCTTATTCGTTGGTCCAGTGCCAAAGACCGACGCTAATTTCGGGCGCGGCCGAAATTTGGATAGGTACCCCGGGCGAACCTATGACTTGTATTTACTCTGAAATTTTTTTTGGAGGATGCGGGAGCATGGCCCCATAGTACGGTGAAATTTGGTTGAAATTAGTACACAAATAAAAAAGTTTTTCTTAGAAGAACCTAATTTGGGGAGTTCGGTTTGTATGGTAGCCCCATGACCCCATTATCCGATTTGACCGATTCAAACACACAAACTGCCTGCAGCAAAAAGAAGCAGTTGTGCAAAATTTCAGCTTTATAGCTTTTAAAGTGGCCGAGTAAAACGCGTCGCAACAGACGGACAGACAGACAGACGGACCTCGCCCAATCGACTTCCCAAGTCATGCTGATCATATATGTATACTTTTTATATGGTCGGAGATGCTTCCTTCAATGCGTTACAAACTTCATGACAAGGTTAATATGGTTATATGTGTAAAAAGCCATCCTCTCCGTGCACGTCTATGAGTCACATGTGACTCATAAATATGTATATGTATTTTCACTGCTAGACTTGGTGGTTAGGTAGGCAAAAACCGATCAGACAGTGAAATCTTAATTAGCTGAAAGAATTTCGGCTCCAGTATTATAATTCTTTATAACTGAACAGTTTCCACAAATTTTACCTCTGGTCTCACCTCACCCATAACATTTGCATCAATAACCATCATAGACTCATGTTCAGCATTCGTATAATGCTCAGGTGAAGTTCATCCAAAAATTAACCGAGCGCTAGCTGGGAGAAAAGCATGCAGACATCCTTACAGGAGTACATATGTACGTAGTAGAATCCAAAATTGTTGAGAAAAACACACTTACAGTTATCCGATTGAATTCATTTTACCGCTATTCGATAGAACAACTCTCCGGTCATAACAGGAGTAAACATGAGTTCAATTGTGCAATCAAGGGCCCGGCTAGGTAATTATTTGTGTCGCATGCTGATTTCGTATTTGAAATGGAGCAGATCAAGTACCGCGCGGTCATTGAATTCCTTTTTTTGAAAGGATACACGGCGTCCCAGATTCGAGATGAACTCATATCCGTGTACGGCAACTCTTCACCATCCCAGGCGACTATTTACCGGTGGATTTTGGAATTCAAGCGAGGAAGGACGAATGTTTTTGATAACCCCGCACCGGACGCCCAATAACTGAGACCACCGAACAAAACGTCCAATTAGTCGAGGAAGTTGTATTGAGTGATCGGCGGCTAAAGTTATCAGAGATTGCAGAAAGGACAAGTCTATCAAAAACCACCGTCGAAAGAATTATTACCGACTATTTGGGGATGAGGAAGATCTCGGCAAGATGGATCCCGAAACTCCTCTCAGCAGATCAAATGAAGCAGCGGATGAAATGTTCGAAAGACTTTTTGGAGCTTTCGCGCCGACTCGGATGCAATTATCAACAGTTTGTGACAGGAGACGAAACCATGGTCCTTTACTGTGATTCCACGACCAAAAGGGAGTCCATGCAATGGAGGAGGCCTTATGAGGAGCGCCCCAGGAAGGCGAAGGTGCAGCAGAGCCGGAAAAAGATTATGGCCACCATCTTCTGGGATTCCAAGGGAATTCTATTGATTGACTTCAAGGAAGAGGGCACATCAGTAACAGGGAAATATTATGCAGATCTTTTGACCCAATTGAGGGCCAACATCGTGGAGAAACGGTATGGAAAACTGGCGAAAGGGGTACTGCTTCTTCACGACAATGCACCAGTTCACACCGCCGCGGTGGCCAAGGCTGCTGTGGTCAAATGCGGGTTTGAAGAAATTGAACACCCCCCGTACAGCCCAGACCTGGCCCCAAGTGACTACTTCCTGTTCCCAAAATTGAAAAAGGGCCTCCGAGGACGAAAATTTGAGACTAAGAAGGAACTGAAAGATGCTGTTTTGGACCATTTTGAAGACAAACCCGCGGGCTACTTTTTGAAAGGGATGTAGGATCTTATTAAACGATCTCATCGTTGTATTGAAGTAAAGGGGAGTTACATTGAAAAATAAAACTTAAATGAATTCAATCGGATAACTGGAAGTGTGTTTTTCTCAACAATTTTGGATTCTACTACGTATATAGCTACGGTTGGATGTGTCTGTGAAACGTGTCGTCATAAGCAAAAAAAGGATAATGGATAATCTATGAACGCAAGGTTGCCATATGCTGCTACAGTACCTCCACCTCCAGCTTTCAAAGCACGTGCTATTCGAAAACAAATGTGTCTGCGGTGCTCATGGGAAACAAACACGTAACAGGCAACATTATTCGGGTAGAATAGATATGTATGTTGGTTGGATGTTGTTGAGTCTCTAAATACGGTCACAGGACATTTTTATATATGGGACAAGGACATAAGGTACAACAAAAAAGATGTTAATGTCGTATGGTAAGATGGTGAAACAATGTTTTCGGAAAATGATGTACATTTTCGGGGACATTGTTATAAATGTGAAATAAATTGAGCAAGTTTAATTAGATTTGTTTTTTTATGTTTAGTTTCGGCACACACAAATACACACATATAAATACATAATAAATATAAATATAAAATTTAGGGCGGAGTTCATAGTCCCCACTTAAGTAATAAGGAATTCCTTAAGGAATAAGGGTTTTATCTATATAAGTGAGCCCGTATGGGAGCTTCATATTCATAGACATCACTTATTAGGGCAGTGCCTCATTGAGTAAAACTATTATTATTGGGCACATCTATTAAAAGTGACAAATAAAATATAAAAAATTGTCAAGTAGTTAAACATCCAAATCTTTTAAAGAATTGCAAAGTATATTTGAATAAGGATAAATTAATATAAGGTTACTAAATATGTACCTTAACGGATAAGGGAACCCTTTGGGCGTCAGTCCCTTAAGCGTTCCCTCAAGTACAAGTGGGGACTATGAATTCCGCCCTTAGATTTTTTTCTATTGAACGCCGTTAAAAGCCCGACATCGGACTATCGTGCCACATTGATGATGATAATGAACGCCGCGCCGCGTTGTGCGAGGTACGTTCCATATCCTTTGGATCCTCAAAAATTTTACTAAAGATAGATTGAAGACAATTTTTCAAGAAAAATTGGTGAACGCTCAGGAAATTTACTACAAAAAGCTCAAAGTTAAAAGTAAGTATGTAAGTATTCATGTACGATTGGAAAATTGGATGTATGTCAATATTTTTTTTACTACGCATCTTATATGATATCGATAATGTTCTCTGCATACCTTCTTGGGGTTTTCCGGGTGAAATGAAGCCAGCGTCTAATTTAAAGTTATGCTAATTCTAACTCTATTTTTTGGATGTATCAAGACCGTTACACAACATTTCTACTATAGTAAATGTTGATACACTTATGTGAAATAAGTATATATCCTTGCCAGGCCAAACTTTTATCAACAAGAATTACGCCATTAGCGTAGAACATCCCTGAAAAGCTTTTATAACTAACAGCTAGTAAGACATCATGTCGTAATGTGCCATAGGGATAAGATGCGTACATACACATATGTACATACATATGAACAGCAAGAGTAAAATAAATGCATTGGCCTGGCAAATTTATCTTAAGGAAAACAAGTTGAAGGTTGAATGAAAATGGAATATGAGAGTCTCCCGTTTTTTTCCAGCTGCATGCCTTTTTCCCCCCATTAAGTACATATACGCGCCACTTACATACGACATTCGTTGTCGACAAGTATACATATGTAAAGAGATCCTTGATATGGTAAAAGGTACAAGCTCCAGTTGGCTTCCATATATTCATAATGGAAATGTGGTTTCGTTTACTTTTGCATTCTACTTATGTGTTATACGCTGAGGGATTGAATGATGATATGGCTGAGGATATGCGCATTCATGAATTTTGCTGGAAGATGTAAGAGCTGGAAATGCATATCTCTCGAAATAAGGCAAAGGTCAACCGTTTTTGGATAGTTTGAAGAAAAATATTTAAATTTAAATATGAGTTTGCTCGGATCAGGAGCGACTCTATCACCAAGCTCTAATACTGTTTTATTGTACTCTGGAAATGATGACCAAAATGCTCCTCGGCAGGCAGGAGTCGGAATCCTCTTGACTAGGGATGCACGTCGATCCCTTATCGATTGGAAACCAGTTTCCGACCGTATTATCACCGCCCGATTCAAAACCAGAGTACGAAATATCACGATAATTCAGTGTTACGCACCGACCGAACCAGCTGATCAAGCTGACAAAGACGTTTTCTACCAAAGACTTGGCGACACCTTTGATAGGGCTCCCAGAGGTGACATTAAAATCATAATGGGGGATCTCAATGCTAAAGTCGGGTCAGATAACCAAGGATTGGAACACCTTATGGGAAATCATGGGCTAGGCGACAGAAACCAGAATGTCGAGATGTTTATAGAGTTTTGAAACTCTCGTCAGCTCGTCATTGGTGGAACTCTGTTTAAACACAAAGATTGCCACTTATCAACCTGGACCTCTCCGAATTGCAGAACTGAGAACCAGATTGACCATTTTGCTGTTTCCAAAACGTGGAGAAACAGTGTCTTAGACGTTAGGGCGAAACGTGGTGCTGATATTGGCAGTGACCACCATCTTGTCATCGCAAAAATGCGCTTACGAACGGCAGCAATCCAGCGTCCTTACCGTGCAAATATTTGCCCTAGATATACTGTGCAGAAGCTCAAACTTCCATCAACCAAGCGTGCGTTCTCCACCGCTTTGCGCGAAAAAGCTAATGCACCACCACTAAATGAGAATCTGACAATTGACGATAGATGGAAAGTCGCTAAGGACTCATTTATTTCGTGTGGCGAAGAAATTTTAGGACGATTGGATCGCGGTAGGAGACCATTTATTAGCGACTCCACTTGGTCTCTTATCTCAGCACGGAAGAGAGTTAAAGAGCAGATCAACTCAGCTGCTGACGATTCAGCTAAGGAACGATACAGAGCTGAATACCGTTCGCTCCAAAAAGGCGTTCAAAGGAGTGTTAGGCGTGATAAGCGCAATAATATCAACGCGCTTGCGAAGGAGGAAGAGGATGCGGCTATACGCGGTGACAGTGGAACACTCTTCAAGCTTATCAAGCCATTAACTGGCAGATCTTTACTAACGGAACATCCTGTGAAAGATAAGGAAGGTGTTCTGCTCATTACCGAAGAACAACAGCTGCAAAGATGGAGAGAACACTTTTTAGAGGTCCTTAATAACACCTTCGGGCCTGCAAGTGCATCTTCATTGCCAGCAGAAGTCGTCTCTCGAATAGACGGCATTAGTTCGTGATCTGGTCCACCATCCAAAAAGGAACTAATAGACGCTATTAAATCAATGGACGCCGGTAAAGCCCCTGGGATTGATGGAATTCCGTCTGAATTCTTGAAAGCGGATATTATCGCTTCAGCGGATATTCTCCTTCCCTTAATCCAAGAGTGTTGGGAAACCGAAACTCTTCCCAGTGAGTGGAAAAAGGGCGTAATTATTAGGATTCCGAAGAAAGGTGACCTGAAGAATTGCAATAATTGGCGTGGGATCTGCCTACTTCCTGCTGTTTCCAAGCTGATAGCTAAGATTGGTTTAGGACGAATCAAGGACAAAATCGATGACACATTGAATGATGAACAAGCTGGCTTTCGCGAAGGGTTTTCCTGTAGCGACGACATTAACACCCTCCGTATTATCATCGAGCAATCCGCGGAATGGAGATCCCCATTACATCTCATGTTCATCGATTTTGAGAAAGCCTTCGATAGCGTTGATCGTCTCTGCATCTGGAATGCCTTACGGAGACGAAATATCCCAGATAAGATAATCTCCATCATCAAGGAATCCTACAATGGAGCCCAATGTCACGTCCTACATAAGGGCAAGCTTTCAGATCCTTTTGAGGTGCACAGCGGAGTGAGGCAAGGCTGCATTTTGTCACCTATTCTCTTCCTTGTTGCCATTAGTGATGTACTCGGCTCCGCACTCCAATTACATCGTAACAAAGGTATCAGATGGAAATTGTTCGATCACCTTCAACATCTTGACTACGCTGACGACATTTGCCTTCTATCAACAAACACGGATGATGTCGCTCAAACGACAGAAGCTCTAGATTGCGCGAGTCGTAATGCGGGGCTGAAAATCAATGCTGCCAAGACTAAGTTCTTGAGCACATATCCAGGTGGGCAAAGCGAAATTTGTATTTCAGGACAGGCAGTCGAAAAAGTTGATGAATTTTGCTATCTCGGAAGTGTAGTTACAGCAGATGGTGGAGCGGATACTGATGTAAAATCACGGGTAAACAAGGCTAGGGCGGCTTTCTTCAATTTGACTCCTTTCTGGCTAAACAACAATATTTCCAGACGTGTCTTCAATTCTAATGTGAAATCCATTCTGCTATATGGCTGTTCAACCTGGAAGGTGACTAAATAGATCACTGATAAGTTGCAAACTTTTGTTAATCAGTGTCTACGGTGCATCCTAAATATTCGTTGGCCGGAGATCATTTCGAACGAGGATCTCCTTACTATAACTGGCCAGGAAAGGATAGGCACTTCGATCAAAAGACTTAAGTGGCAATGGATAGGTCACACCTTCCGAAGAGGGTCCAAAAACGTCGCAAAAAAGGCTCTAAACTGGAATCCACAGGACTCCGGAGCAAGACGCCGTGTTGGGCGGCCAAGGAACACATGGAGAAGATCGGTAACTAGCGAGGCGAAAACGCTAAATCTTACATGGTCGCAGCTAGCGCCGTTGGCGCAAAACAGAACGAGGTGGAGAGTAGGCGTGGTTAATGCCCTATGCCCCACAAGGGGTTGATAGGAACTAGAGAGATGAGTTTGCTCGGATAATCATATTTTTTACCCCTGAAAAGATAATCATACGTCGATTCGACGTGTTGCTAGTTAACATCCTTATAACTTCTTTGTTAAGAGTAACATGTTGCTAAAAGGTAGATATATAATCATTTATATTTAATATTAATCTGTTAAACTCGTGGTTTTGCAAAATTATCATTTGTTTGTTTATATAATATTAATTTTAAAAAAGTGGTACTAGGAGAAAGTGGACTGTCTTTCAATAGATTAAAATAAAGGATATCTTTATCGAAACAGGCTTTTAGTGGTTATATCCAAGTGAATACACATTCACATTATGAAGATTTATAAAAATGTCAATTCGGGGCAATTAAAATATTTTTCAGTACAAATTTGTTAAAGATAATCATACGTCGATTCGACGTATATTTGACTTAGGATCCCCAATATCTTAGGCTGTGTGGCACCCAAGCCAATAATTTTGCCACGTAATTACGCCTACAGACATGAATTGAGTTAAATCTTGGAACCAACAAATTATGAAGCTTCACTAATGAGTTATAATAAAAAGAAAAATTTCTGTACGTCGATTCGACGTAGATTATCTCTCTAGGGTTAAATCAGCTGGCAGCTCTTGTCCGTTGCAATAACGGATTTGCTCCGGCATGGTATTTTTACATCGTAGAACCGGTTTTCGTAGGACCGAATTACGGACGAGATAGAATGTCGTTTCTACTGAGCGTTACTGAGCATTCATTGCCAAATTCTATCATAAGAAATTTTGGTTGTACTGTCCTTGTATAATTGAGATCGGATTACTTATGGAATCAACCATGTCGATGAATTTAATTTGCAGGCTTCAGGCTCCCAATTATATCAATTTTGAAGTAAACATACCATATTTCAACTCCCCATATTCACCCGAAAACTCAGGCATATCTCACTGTGTGTAAATCTAAATATACTGCAGACAAAATCACATCAACCGACTCTACACCCGTAGGTAATACCATACCGAAAAGCAAATCATCAGCTTCCGAACAAACACCCATACTATCCATATCCTTGCAGCTATACATTTTCGATATTATCGCAATAAAATGATACGCTCTGATAAGTAACGGTAATGAACCGAAATTGCGTATATCCTGGGAACCTGGGGGCTGCGACTCACACAGATGCAAGAGAGAGTTCGATGACTGCATTGCAAAATTGAAAAACCATGTCCATAAGGACATCTGCTGAATTCGACCGGGTGCTATGTATTTAATAAAAATAATAATGATTGCCACCATGTCCTATATAGGTATAATTGTGATTAAAAAATTGTTGTAATTATTAACATTCAGGAAAATTCAATTTCCCTGCGAGTAATGTATAGGTACGTATATGAGCGAGCAGGTTGGATTGTGGAATTGCTGATAATACGGATATGCAAAACGTTATTTGTAGTCATGAATGCAGATAAATGCCATATAACTTCTATAACGTACGATTATGTTCGCTGTAAAGCAGAAGGAAAAATGGTTAAAACTACCGACGAATACGCAAAAAAAAAATTTTTATTTAAACGAAATAGGATCAGATATTTTGTTTTCAATTTAATTGAAATTCAGGTCAATTGAATGGTTTTTATGCACCCGAACACACCATGTAATTATGTTGGACAATAATGCTTGAAATAGATTAGACGCGTCAGCAGAAGCATCGGCATCGCGAAACGTCAAGCCCAATGCATTTTACATTGCTGACAAAAATGTTGAGCAGAATACTTGGCATGCAGCATATTTTTCAGCTATGAAATTCTGCCGATGCTTCTGCTGACGCGTCTAATCTATTTCAAGCATAAAAAAAAATTATGGACGTTTTGGTTCTATGCATGATTCGATGCAGTGGGGGATTTGAACATTGCCGCCAGTAGGCTATTAAAGTGTTGCCTTACCGGTATTAAGGCTTAGAAAAAAAAAATTGAACAAACATTTGGGCTTATTACGGGATCCACTCTCATAAAGAGAACTTTTGTGTTTCCGAAAATCGCACAGTATGTGTCGCTCGTGTCGATAAGTAGACATAGAAAATTCACCCTATGTGAACAGAACCCTTAATATTTTTTTGCAGAAAAATGTTGTACACAAAAGAACAAGTTTGTTTGAAATTTTGCACAAAAGTCCCTCACGTAATTTTCAAAAAAAAAATGGATTCAGCAGTATTCAACGGAAAGCCTTGACATTATGCCAGAATGAATTCGATCGTAAAAATTGACGATCCTTTAGTGTCTGGCAGCAACGCACATTAAACCCCAAGGGCTATTCTGTGTTCATGATCACTACTACTATCAACTTTTAGTTTGAATGCATGAAGGACCTTTGTTATTAAATTGATTTTTAATAAGTGGCATATTTTTATAAAATTGCATGGCTTTCATAGCCATAAAAGTCGAATCGGCAAATATAAAACGAGAACAATACATTGCTTGTCTATTTTTCGATCACTTTACACACCAATTTTGTTATAATAAAAATACGAAAATGTGACCCACTAAAAGGCCCTCTTAAATTATGATTTTCAATTTTCACGCACGACTCGTGCTGGCAAAAACTCACAATTTTATAAACCTGTAAAATCCCCAAACAACAGGAAATTGTAAATAAATTGAATTGAATTAAATTTTGTTTTTTTTCACATTTTTATGTCTTGACTCTGGCACATAAATCGAAAATCGTCACGAAAATTGCAACGAAAAAGCGTCACGTTTTTGGCATTACAGACTTTTGTGTGTGAGTTTTGGGTGCCATTCAAGGTTCAACGGAAGTTGGCCTAGGTGGTACCCTGTGAGTTTTGGGTGCCATTCAAGGTTCAACGGAAGTTGGGCTAGGTGGTACCCTGTGAGTGTTGGGTGCCATTCAAGGTTCAACAGAGGTTGGGCTTGGGTTCAATTTACGTTCAACTTGAGTTCAACTTGGGTTCAACTTGGGTTCAACTTGAATTCAACTCGAATTCAACTCGAATTCAACTCGAATTCAACTTCAATTCAACTTTCAACTTAGGTTCAACTCACGTTAAACTTTTGTTGAACGACCCAAAAACTGTAACTTTCAACTTAGGTTGTATAAATCATTTCGAGGTTGCATCAGTACTGTACATTAGCATTTGTTGAAAACATGAAAATGTCCCACTGATTTGCGGACTTGTACGCAAGCTGTTTTTACCAAATTGTCGAATTTGGGGGACCACATGGCTCGTCGCCCCCGAAAGCTACGACTTTAACATACATACATACTAAGAAATTAAATTACAAGAAAACCGAGAATAATTGTTCAAACGTTTCATAAATGTTTGCGCAGGCCCTAAATTTGCTGGGGACCATTCTCTATTGTTTACGCAAAAATTCCCTCAGACTTCACTTGTTTTTTATTTAAGAAATTCACAAAAATTTCCATTCGAACTTTAATTATTTGGTTTTGTACAAAAATGGCCTTCTCTTCTTTATACAAGCATGAAATTTTACTTAAGCGAGAGACGTAGGAATGGGAGTGCGATACTGACAAATTTGTGTTTAGACGAAGTTTACTTAATAAATGAAGAATGCGCTTGAGAAAATAATTGTTCTGAGAGAGGGCGGATGATTGATCCCCTCCTAGTCTAGGCCACTGATATGCATAGCATTTTTAATACTTTTGGTCAAAAATTAATAGATATATTCTAATTCTAAAAATGAATACGTGTAAGCTTCGAGCTTTCGGCTACGCAAGGCCTGAGCGTTTTCACAAATACGTCCACATAATTTTTCTCCTGAAGAATTTTCTTGGTCGATTTCCTATTTGGGGTGATAGTTTCCTGGACTATACTCCAATTGTGTCAAGAACTATTCGGTTATTTAGTGTGGAAGTCAGCGAAGGGAGGGGTTCTTAAATTTGCTATCCATTCAAAAGATATAGAGGAATTGAAGGAAATGAGGTACTTTCATAACTTTACACATGTGTCAATAGCTCCCCGCAGGGGGGTCGGTGTCCTTGTGACATCAGCCAGAAATGGATGCATGTAGTGGGACAAAGATCTTTGGTGAGTTACGACACCACGGACCTAGTAGCGCAAGGGGGCCCCTGGTACAGTTGATACGCCATGGCGAGGATCTGTACAAAGACAATTCGGGCGGTAACGTTCCCGAGCTCCTGAGTTATGTACGGGTGGCTCATGGCGTGACCTACCTCCTCCCATGACTTACGGAAGGGAAGTCACTAAAGGCCAAGCACGATTATGGTGTCCTCTGAGTGTGTGCATCGTATGGTAAATCGTGTGAGCTTCGGAGTTGACAGCTTCGCATGACCCGAGTCCTGAAGGGGCTAGTTAGGGAGAACGGCCTTGGTGGTAAATGCCTACGCGCCTATATCTAACTAGTTTGTGGATTGATGACCACACTGCCCGAGTCGCATTGCTGACTACACTGAGAAAAAAATTACATTTTGATTTTAAAAGATCACTCACTTGTTTTCAAGTTTCTTGAAAAATTCTTGATTTTAGCTGTAAAATTTCGTATCAAAATATGACCAATTTTATTTTAAATGTTTGGTCTCAGAACAACCTTTAAAACAAAAGATATGAATTATTTAAAATAAAAGTTTCTTGACTTCTTCATTTTATTAAATTGAAACAGTTGATTTGAAAATGCTCAGAAAATTAATTTAAATAATTATACAATTTAAAATAAACTTTGTGGAATTTTAATAGAAAAAATGTCCAAGGAATAAAACGAAGTGCACTTAGTTTTAAAATGTTTCCACGACTTTAAGATGGAATACTTCTTGATCCTAAATAGAATCAGATGATATATTAATTGACATTATTGACAACCATATCTTCTTAGTAAAGTGACGCCACCAAAAGAAAGTAGATTTCGTTTGAGTGTTTTTCGTGATTATAAAAAAATTGTTAGAGAAGGTGATATTTATATTGTAAAATTTTCCAACCGGTGCAAAATAGTGGTTTGCAGATTTCATGTTAGAATGTCATCCAAAATACATATATGTTGGTAAAAGTAAGTATATGAGCAAGTGAATTTCCGAATTTCCTAGAGATATCTTTTCTTTTATTTTCGGGAACTAGAAATTCAGCATCATCGAACACATCGGATGTTATGGGCTCAAAAACTCGAACCGTGGTGGTGGAACAAATATACTATGTATATACAAAAACATTCAATAGGTTGTCAATTATAGTTAAAAGATAATTTTCAGCCAAAATAAGTCTGAAGTATGTTTAAGTATTAAGTTAGTATGGGACTTGCAAATGTTCAAAAGTACAAAGTTTATAATTATGAATAAATATTTGTTTTATTATTAGTATCTCAATGTATATCTGCCGATTTAATAAACCGTTTTTTTACTAATCATATCTTTTAATTTTCGACAAAGAAACATATAAAATTTCAGCATTTGAAATTGGCTACTCTGATCGATGCGTGGAAGAGTAACCCATTTGGGTTCAATCGCTAATGTAATTTGATTTTAAAGGGTTTAACACTTAAATTTATGTATAAAACAAAATGTTGTGGATTTGTTTCAAAACAGACAAAACTTGATATAAGAGTATCAGATATCTTGAAACTAAAGTTTCGCCTTCTTAATTTAAAAGGACGGCAATTTGCTTCGAAATATTAGTAAAACTTTTGAAATAACATGTCGGTGTATTTGATTTGAACAGTGTGTCATTTTGCGCAAAAATGAAGGGTAAAAATGCTTGATTTTAAATGAAAACCCTTTGTTTTCATACTTTTTTTTTTCTCAGTGTAGTAAACTGAAGAGGCCACCTGGATGTGAAAAGCAGTGCTACGAGTCTGCACAGGCTCGTAGTCACAGGTCCAACGAGCCTGGGATGTGCACATCTGAATTCTCACGTGAGGCTTAACCAATAGGGAGCCGAAGGAGGATCACACCTGCTATAGAGAAGTCTATAGCGAATAGTGAACTACGGGGATGGGTGTGCCCAGGGGACCATGGTCCTTTCCCACCAAGGAGTTGGCTTCGTAGTGGCTGGAGGTTGTTACCCAAGTCATCCAGCTAGTGATGCAACCCTGGGGTTGGGTTCCTGAAGGTGAGTGCATTCGCCGGATGGAGAAATCCCCATCTGACAATAAGACCTTGTCAGTAAAAAGCCGAAGGTCCAAACATTTAGCGGGACCGAGAGATAAAGGCCGAAAGGCTAGGTGCTCCCCTGACGGTATACCTCGTATGTAGATGGTTTGCTTTTGTCAATAGCTATTTGACAGAAAGAATTTGCTGAAATACGATAATCCGATCAAGAAATATAAACAAATGCAGGTAAAATTAGCTGCCTTCAGATTTTGTCTATTTAAAATTTTACAGATTTTATAAGATATGTTGTTATTCGGGGTGGTCATCATTACTGAAATACAGTCAACCGAGCAGAGCATATCGACAAAATGTAGGAGTAAATAAAAGAAAGTCAGGGGCTGGTTGGAATTACTGAACTAATACTAAGGCGCTCAACAAACGAAAATGAACTTCCCTAACATTCTCTTGCCAATTTTCCTTTGAGTTATTTTGCTACTAAGGGCGCAGAGAAAATGCAGAGAAGGCATTGCCCCACCATTTATATGTTTTCAATTAGAATAAAATAAAAAAATAACCGGCGCGACAATCCAACATTGGACTAAGGCCGCAGGATGGGTTAGTGACTGCTTTTGTTGAGGTTATGTGATCAGCATCACGCTCAGCAGTGTTATTTATCCCCATAAATGGGTACTCGTTCAACATCTGAGTGAGATCATAGTCCGTCACAAGCGCGTGAGTTCGAAAAACATCTTGATCCACGGTGAGATTGGAACTAATGACCCTGTGCACCGAAGGTGCGCGTACTAACCGCTAGACCAGCCAGACTACTACAGACTTTCAATTAGAAGGTGGGGTGAAAATTCGCTAATACTTTCAGGAGATATAGACAAAAGTATGAGACAATAAGCTTATGATTTGTACCTGGTCGATTTGCCAAATGTTTCATAAACTATTCTGCTATTCGGTGTGGTGATAATTTCAGGGAAATTAGTGAAAGTCGGAAATGCGATTAAAATGTATACAAACGTTGACCAATTTTCCAATTTTCTATAGCCATTCCGCTATTCTGCGCGTACAGACCAATCCGGTGGAGAATAGAATTTACTGAGGTAGAGAAAAGTAGCAGAAAATAAGCTGCCTCTTCGTCAATTTTCCAGGTATTCCATAAGCTATTGGAGTTGGTGGTCATTAGAGGTCAGGATAAATATTCTATCAATTGATATTCTGCAATTGAGGGTCAAGGCCATTCAGGAAGAGAGGGTGGGGTGGAACGCAAGAGAAAATGAACTGCCTTGAAAATGTTCTCATTCTTCCATCGAAGCTGCAAGTACTTTACTGAAATATGGTAGGCAAACGCTGGGGGATTAACTGCCTTCACCATTACTTTCCGTCGGTGGTCCTTAAATAATTGAGAGGGGAGGAGGTTAGCTGATGATCATTTTACCCAAGTACGGTAATTCGAACTGCAGATATACATAGATATACAACAGATGGATAAAATGAAATGCCTTCAAAATTTTTCTCCTGGTCAATGTTACATGTAATGTGTACCAATGTGTACATCTGCAGATGTTTCAATAGGTATTCTGCTATTGAGGGTGAAAGTCATTCAGCTGCTGATGAGAGTGGAAAGAATTCAACTAAAATGGTAAAATTCTATCTCCAAAATTTTACTAATTGTAAATGTTCTGCATTTTTCAATAGTTGTTTTGAAATTTGGGGTGGAAACCAATCTGGAGGGTCTAATTTACTAAAATTCGTTAACCCGCCCAGGATATGTTGGCAAAAGTATGTGCAGAAAACCTGTCTTCATAATTGCTCATTGTGAATTTTTCACGTGTTTCAAACGATAGTTATTCTACTATTCTGGGTAGGGGCCAATAATGTAGCTTTTGTTCGCTGAAATTCCTTTAAAAAGTGCAGGGCGCATTGAAAAAAACACTGACTGCTTAATTTTGCTCATTTCGAATTTATCACTGTTTGTAACATTTCATCTGATATGCGGGGTGGAAATCAATTTCAAGGGAAGGGAAAATGTTCGAAAATTCGTTAACACGTTCAGGAAATGCAACCAGAAGTATGTGATAAAGAAGTCATTGTGAATTGTTGCTTATTGTGAATAGCTATTCCGGCCTAGATATGAAATGGTATAATATGTACAGTAGCAATTGCAAAATTGCTCGAAACCTGTTTTTTTTAAGAAATAAATACGCAGTCACGCTAATTTTAGGTAGATGTACCTACTTGCGTTCTTTTGAATTTGGCTGATATTTCTTCGAGGAAAAAAAAATGTAAACCAAAAATTTGTCAATTATTAACCCTGTAACGACCACAGTTACTACAGTAATATGACTTAGTTTGCTTTTATTAAAGAAAAATATGAAATGGGGAAAAATTACTTTTAATTAAATTTTCTTCGAAATTTTTCCGAATTTTATTTAGTTCTAATCATATTCAGCAAGAGGACAAAAATACGATGAGCAAATTATGAAAGTCCCGGAATCCGTTTAAAGTGGCCAAAGGATAGGAAATAAAGGTGTTTTCAAAATTTTCCTCATCCGTGCAGATGATTCTTCATTTTTCATTAGCTATTTCAGCCCAAGAAAAATCCAAGTGGAAAATTTACATAAATACGCAAATTCAAAATGAGCAAATTTTTATGGCAGCCATTTTGCAAATATTTATTCGTATATCTAGACTTTGACTTAGCGGAAATGGATGTATTACTAAAACACCAGAATAACTACTGAAATATGCATAAAAAATCACAAAGATCCCTTGGCCACTTTTCTTAACATGTTCATTGTCTGGTCGGTTTCGCCGCCATTGCCACCTCCACGTCTTAACGAAATCCGGCAATTCTTTCAAGAAATACAGAAAGACATTTTTTGATGTGGAAGAGAAGTGCCTTCAGAATTTTGCTCATTGTGATTTTGTGGGCATGTTTTAACAGTTATTGGAATGGAAGAGACCAATCCGGCCGAAAAATCTAAACAAAATCCGATTAGACGTTCAGGAAATATGTGCAAAAGAATGCGAAAAAAAATCATTGGGAATTGTTGCTCATTGTAAATTTTCCATCTCCATATATAAACTGCTGGTCCGGCCGGAGCTTTGTGTAGAACAATCCAGTGAAATAAATTCACTGAAATCCAGTAATTCGTTCAAGAAATACTGAATAAAATATGTGAAAAAGAACTATTTTCATAATTGTGATCATTGTGAATGTTTCAATTGTTGTCCTGTTACTCCGGTGAGAGACCAAGCCGGTGGGGAAAAGTTTACTGGAATCCGCTGATACGTTCAAGGAATACAGGCGGGAAAAAATCCCTTGTGAATATTTGCTCATTGTGAATTTTTCGCGTGTTTGAATAGTTATTCTGCGATTGCGGCCAAAACCTAATCTAATAAATTGTAGTAAGAATAATTTGTTTGGAATGATTACCAGCTATATTTGTATATTTATTTTATATGTTACACAACGTTTCGCCCTTTGCGGGCATCTTCAGGTGTCTAAAATGAGATTATTTATATATAAATTTAGATTATTTCAAGAGTTAAATGATTTTATACCTTCTTCGAGTTATGTTATGTTTTTAGGCGGGAAAGCGGCAATTGACTAGTTAATGTCATTTGTTTATATTTTTGTTATGTTAGTATTACTGGTTTTATTATGTTAGTTAATGTTGGTATGCATTTTTTAAATTTTCTATGTTATTTTAAAGGTTGGTATTAGTTTATTTAAATAATTTATTATATAGGCTAATTACCCTAAATACTAAGTTAGAAATCCCAACTACAATTAGCCTAATAAATTATTTAAATAAACTAATACCAACCTTTAAAATAACATAGAAAATTTAAAAAATGCATACCAACATTAACTAACATAATAAAACCAGTAATACTAACATAACAAAAATATAAACAAATGACATTAACTAGTCAATTGCCGCTTTCCCGCCTAAAAACATAACATAACTCGAAGAAGGTATAAAATCATTTAACTCTTGAAATAATCTAACTTTATATATAAATAATCTCATTTTAGACACCTGAAGATGCCCGCAAAGGGCGAAACGTTGTGTAACATATAAAATAAATATACAAATATAGCTGGTAATCATTCCAAACAAATTATTCTTACTACAATACTCGCAACCAGCAAAAAACAGACATACACTAATCTAATAAACCCAAAATCATGGAAATTTTTGTGTTATAAATGGTGTAACTAACACTTTTATACATATTAGATATATTTATATATATTAGATAGAAGAAGAAGATATAGAAGATACTAAAAATAAATGTGCAATTATCAAGCTAAATACAGCTTGGAGAGGGTTCACTTTGCACTTCAAATCGCATATTTCAACGGCTGGTCCTTTGGAACCTTGACAGCTAGAACTTTGCAATTTTCAGCAAATATGGACAGTAAGGTGCCCTAAAAGTTTGCCAAATTTTAAAATTATCCGCCTATGAACTCCCGAGTTATGGACAATTTTTGATGAAAAATCATAATCATATTTGGACGGCTGTAACTTTTGAACACTGATAGGTATGATCTTGAAATTTTGATGAAGTGTGGGCACCAACTTCTAACAGTGTGCGAAATATAAGAAAAATAGGCATTGTAGAGAGATCAAGTCAAACACACACACTCTTGGGCGGCTCTAACTTCTCAATACTGACAGTTAAGACCCTGAAATATTCTGTATGTAAATTTGGATGCTACGGTACCCTACAAGTATGCAAAATTAAAAGTCCTCCATTCAATCAGACAAAAATATGAAGAAGAATAACAGGAAAAGAACCATATAAAAAAACATTACGAAAAACAATCAATTACCTCATCTGGAAGCCATCGTTTATGTCGATTGTGTAATAAAATTCTTTTCGAAGGCAAACTATCTTCGCTACGTTTTTCTCGTTTCACCGTCTCCTCTGGCCCGTCCTCCATCCACCATTGTGTAGGCTTTTTCGTTTTCCCACTAACATCATCCGCCGCTGATGCTATACTATTGTATTCTGTGCCACTTCTACTGCTACTACTACTATTGCCGAAAAGTTGCTTTTTTCGAAGTCGTTCACTTGCACAATGCTCCTCCACATCATGATGATGACTCATGATGGAGAATAACGTTGTCGGGATGTGAAAGGCGGAGGACGACGAAGAAGTCGAGTCGTCAAGCGACGGCTTATCCATTTTAACATCACTTAATTTATAAACAATTGAATGTACACCGGATCCCAATAGATCCTGAGAATATCGATGGGCTGGCTCGACGTAGAAATGCTCGGTGGCTGTATCTATGGTACCGTCAAGAAGATTGTCATGTGTCAGGACGGCATGCACGTGGGAGTTCTCGTCATCTGAAATGATTGGAAATTGAAATCTGATTTTAGGTTATTGCATAAATAAAGTAGGTAAGTAATTCGAGTATATATATGTAAGGGCTTATTTGGAGGTGTCTTGTTGCTGTAACCCCTTGTGGGGGCTATGAACAACGACGAAGTAATACAGAAGTGTTTTTTTTTGTTAAGAGGCAATCCTTTTGCCATTTATGGTAGTGTAGTTTTTACCAATTTCGAAATTATACGCAGGAAAAATTTACACTAATTTGCGCCATGGGTTAAGGGGCGAGGCAGTGTCAAAGGGGTGAAAATTGAAGTTACACCCTAGACCCAAAAGTATTAATAGTGAATTTTCATTTTTTGAGTTTTACATGTCGCACTGCAACTCTTGATAGAATAGACCTAGGGTCATAAGATCTTGTCCATATATTGCTAACAAAATTTATTTGATTTGGACCAAAAATTTAAACTCTCCGCATATTGACACCCCCCCCCTCCCTCACTCCTAACATTTTTCTAAAAGGCATGCCAGTAGCTTCTTTTCAGATTGAGCCAGGCAAATCAAATTTGGTAGGGTGCCTAGTCTAAGCCCCATTATGCTTCCCACCAAACGTTATTACCATCCGATCAAAACTAAGGGTACCCCCATACAAAATGAGCCCAAAATCTGGTACAAACTTTTGGATATACATTGCTCTCAATCAATGGGCGCTACCCTTAGTTTGATCGAAGTAAGGGACTGAAATCAATTATTGATCAGTTAAAACCGAATATATATAGTCAGTTACCAGTTCATCTATCATCAGAATTTCTGTAAATTTTTTATGGTGTTAGAAAACATTTTCTGAGATGTTAGATATTACCAATAAAATCGCTAGATAGTCTTAATTCCAGAGGGCAAATATCAGAAACTCATTTTCAGAGTTAAAAAAGCTTAACTCCCTACCCTATTCCCTATTTCGTTTAATTGGCTTCACTGAAAATTCTCCACTGTTCATTTCAAGCTTCTTAAAATATCCACTTCATTTTTTTTTTTAGAAAACATGCTTGTACCCTGATGCGATACCTAAAAAAAACTTGAAAACTTATTCCGACTTGAGCGGTACCTATACCTATATAAATAGCTATACCAGCAGTTAGTAACCACTTAAAATTTCAAATGCCTCGCTTCAACTGCAAACGTTTTGCAGAATCTCTTCTCTTCTATACACGATTCTCTCAAATGATGCGATTATGAGATTAAGACTTTTTCAAGATAATTTCCTCCTTGAAACTCGCAGACATCCTTATTCCATACATATATACCACAGAATATTCCCTATGAAGTACCTAGACTGAATATCCACGAAAGGGTACAGTAGAAGGATAGATATCGATTAATCGCGAACATCTATAACAGTACTCTCGCGTATCTCCTTAACGTTGCTGATATATGGACTTTCGCATCTTCGCGCGTCCTTTTCGGCTCCCTCGTGCTTGCTTTGAAGACAATGTCTGCGAATGATGTGGATGATTACATTATTTTGATGATGTGGGCTTGAACAATCGTATATAAAACGGTTTCAAGTATATTAGTATGATGCTCGGTTGGCAGACATGAGGATTCTCTTCTCTAATCTTCCGATATATATGTTCCGAAGAGGAGGCGAGCTCCAATATTGAGATGTTTTCATAGGAACGAATAAGAGAGATGATGACGGTAGCTAAGCAATCTGTAATCGTTTTATGACATAGAAACGAGAATCGGATGTGTATAGAGTGTTCCCGGCCTTTTATTGGACTCCTCATAGCGCACTTTCGGCTGTATCATGCCGTGCCATCCTGCCGATCCGTCCGAACGGGGAGCAACGATGGTCCAATGACGCGATGTTGCGACGATATGGTGTGCAAAACATATGTTTAAACCTATACTTAACGTCAGATGATCCAAATGAACAGAAATGACGCGTTTCGGGGATGATGATGAAGGTTATGCGGAGGTCTTCTAGGGATTTTGTTGCGTCTTTATGGTTTGAAAGTACGAGTATATGTACGTCAATGTTTATACTTGTTCACGTATATACATATACGAGGGTACTCGCGTGTATAATATGATGTGATGTGGCGTTTTGGTATAACGCGTTTTTCCCGTTTAGTCATTAAAAGGATCACGATGGAAGATTGTAATTTGCCGAAAGAGAAATGGTTATGTATTAGATATTCCTGAAGTGAACTGTCGGTTAATTGAATTTTTATTGCAACGTTTAAGCGTCGTTTGAAAAGACGCGATTATCTTTCTTTTTTGGGAAAGTTCAAGCACAAGTTGAGAGAGAGTGGAGGGCATTACATTTTTGAGTATGAAATAAGTATGTCTGCAGTGTGTAGGCTTCAAAGATATCAATATAAATTAAATGGCAATAAAGAAGGAAGGCAGGATTTAGTATTTATTAACAGGAGGAAAGTTTTAAGTTTGTGCGGTGAGTGACGGTGATTTTCAGAGAGATCTTAAATTTGTCTCCTTAGCTATACAGAGCCATATATCGATGAAAATATTAATTCAGCGGAACTTTCCTAGATCCGTTATCGAGCGAATTTTCTTCTTAACGATGCTAGCGCCACCTGGTGGCTGTATTCGGTACATTGATTTGTATCTTAGGTGATATTATCATAACCATGGAACTTTGACGTAAACGACGATTAATCTCCTCTCAAATGAGTTCATACAAGAGCGTCATCACGTTATCAGTCCATGCTCAAGATTCAGATGACACGGAACGTGTGGATTTTCACTTAGCCGCGGCATCATCCACAAATGGCGTTACTATTGCTATAGCGTTACGCATTCTTTTCAATATACTCTATTTTTTAGTGTTTTCTAAGAAGATAAGTTGGCTTTTGCTCATTTTTGTTATCCTGAGATTTTAATTACTTATAGGAAACACTACCTTTCCTATTTCATTTCTGCGGGTTTAATTATACATACCCTCCTCAAAAGGGTTTTGCAGGCCACTGATCAGGGTAAATTTGGATTGCATAGACCTTGACTGGAGCCAATCGCAAAAAATGTTGCACCCAGGTCGAGATCCTAATTGGCGCACTCTCCTCTCGAACGCAAAAGCATTTTTAAAACTAATTTTTCTTCTAAATTGCATAAGAAAATAGAAACAAAATAAAAACAAAATATTTTCTGTATTTTGTTTAAAGTTTTTTTTTTCTCCGAATCGCTAGAAATTTTTCCCAATTGTTTTTAGATAAAGTTTATGATTATAAACAAAAATGTTTTATTGACGTTTTTATTAATCTTCGCTTGTGTGAAACTAAGTTTAATGCTGGAAATTAGTAGTTGATGTTAAAGAATGGATCCTGATTAAAAAATCGTTAACCATTTTTTTCTGCGCTGCCCCACTTGCACATGGGCACGGGAAACTCGCGCCTCGCTTGTGAAAACACTGACCGGATTCGAACTTATGGCCTTCCCTTTAATATTGAAAACTCATTTTCACCATCACCCTCAAATCAAATCATAACAACGAAGATTGTTTAAAAGGTAAAGCTTTCTACATGCCATAATGGCATCGGCCAATATAGCGCCCCTGGGTAATAGCCAAATTGCCACCCTCCGCCACTGGTTAATGTTAAGAATACCAGTCATTTTTTACGAGCAAGCTATATGCTTGATAATATGTTTCTTCCCAGAGACGTAGCCAGGGGATCCGCATCCTTCTCGAAACAGTTAAAAAAAAATTGTACAGTAAAACACAGAGAAGTCCACACAAGTTTCATGCCCCATCTATTCAATGCGATTTTCTACACATTTCAAAACGGATAAGTGCACAAAACACTTAAGAGCACGCATCTTTTTTGGCACCATTAACAAAATTTTCAAACGATTCATGACGCATAAGTGCACATCTTCATTGCCAAAAATCATTAGAGCAAACGTGTCAAAACAGCGATCAACTTTACGAGCTTACTAGGAACACACCAATTAGGATCCAAGCCTATTTAAAAATCCGAATTGCACCAAAACATTTTACATATACCCGTCACTATGTGAAAGGGTATATTAACTTTGTCATAAAGTTTGCAACGCACAGAAGGAAGCACCTCCCACTATACAAAGTGTATACATATATTATTGATCAGTGTGACAAGAGAAATCGATTGAGCGATGTCCGTCTGTCTGTCTGTCCATCTGTTGCAACGCAAACTAGTCCCTCAGTTTTGAAGCTATGGGGCTGAAATTTTGTATACAATTTTTTTTTTAGTATACGCTGTATATATGTCGGAACGAATGGAATCGGACCATGGGATCATAGGGCTGCTCCTGAAAATTAGGTTCTCCTATGAAGTACTTTTTTCTTTATGTACCAATCTTAACTAAACTTCACCTAAGTGTGTTTCTACTAAAGCCTCACAACATATCTAGGAACGGATAGAATCGGAACATTACGCCTATGACGTAATGCCATACAAACAACCCGTGAAAATTAAGTTCTTCTAAGAAAAACTTTTTCTATTTCATTCCGACCTTAACCAAATTTTGTTTTTAGTAAAGCCTCAAACATATATAGGAACGGATGAAATCGGAACACTACGTCATGGGGCTGTCATACAAACCAACCCTTACAAATTAGGTTCTTCTGAGAAAAACTTTTTCTTTATGAACCAATCTTAACCAAACCTCACCCAAATGTGCTCATAGTACAGCCTCAAAACATATCTAGGAATGGATGGAATCGGAACATTACGTCACAGGGCTGTCATACAAACCAACCCCCAAATATAAGGTTCTTGTAAGAAAACCTTTTTTTCTTTTTGAAACTCAACCAAAATTTATCCAAGTGTGTTTCTGGATTAGCCTCAACGCATCCAGGAACAGATGGACTCGGAACACGTCATAGGGCTGCGGTAGAAATTTTTAACGCAAAAGAAATTTAAGTTCCATTCAAACGTGACGGGTATTCAAATTTCGGCTGCGCCCGAAATTAGCCTCGGTATCGTTTTTCATATTTCTTTAAAAATTGTATATATACAGGGTGGGGCAGAGGAAACGCATGTTTTTCACTATTGAATGACTGGAAAACGGTTCGATAAAATTAATAAAAACAAGAATTAAGTTATATATTTTTTAATGCAGTTTTGAAAGATACATACTTTAATTAAGTTAGAAAAATAATGTCTTGGAGATGACGTCCTTCTTGCTAAATACAAATTCCGTAAAAATTTCGTCCATTACGCGACAAAACTCTCTGCGCTGTACAAAATCCCCTTCACTAAGCTGCTGAACGATCATTATCTTGTACGGGTGAAACTTAAGATCATCATGTAAGATGCGATGAAGCGAACGACGTGACATACCCAGCGCTACAGCCTGTCGTCTAGCCGATCGCTTCGGACTAGCAACAACTGCCGTTCTCACTTAGTCTACATTTTCCGGAGTTCGTATTGAACGGGGAGGACCAGATGGTTTCCTTTTCATCACAGATCCAGTGCTTCTAAACGCTGCAACCCATCGGAGTATAGTATTTTGATCAGGCACTCACTGCACCTCGACGTTCAACTCTAAAATTTTGATGGGAAAGACGTTGCACTATGAGTACGGAATCATTGTTTCTAAAGTACTGCGCGACAACGAACACACGATACTCTACGCTCCAACGCTCCATAGCGACTGAAACTGCGTTGTATGGGCAGTTTGCCAACATTCATTCAAGTTCAATACCTCCTCTCGTGGCCGCGTACTAACAGTTCAAAAACATGCGTTTCCTCTGCTCCACCAGTGGCGCAACCACGGGAGGGGCTAAGGGGGCTAAAGCCCCTCCCAGACTCATAAATCGGGAAAGGAAAAATTGCGAAATGAAATATGGAGTAAAGTATTTCGATGCATAATTTTAAAAACACCTTTGTGGAAGAAAAAGAAGAGCGACAATCGCTTGTGGCACAGACCAAGAGGCGTATTTCCTTTCACACTTTTAAAGTGATTCGGTTTTCATGAAAACAACAGAAAGAACATGCATAATACGAGTATGAAATAGCACTTGCTTTTTCGACAATAAAAAATAACGGCACCTTTACTGAAAAATATAACTATGCCACCATCACCGAATTTGCGACAGCAATTTCAAATTCCAGTAATAGCCCCCTCCAGGAGAAGATCCTGGTTGCGCCACTGTGCTCCACCCTGTACATATGGATTACATAAAAATGGATTGTAATTTTTCTTAAATATTTTCGCAGGGACGCCAGAGGAGCTTGTTTTAGAGTGAGGAGAATGGCTAAATATTTTGAAAAAGGTTTTTTGTACAGTTTTTAATTCACATATAATATGGAGTTAACAGAATATGTATATATATTGAAACGGATAAAATCAGAATATTATGTCACTTATGGGCTGTAGTTAAACTATTAGCGTTGGTTGTTTGGAGGCGTTTTACACTTTTTAAAGGATCGTCCATCGTCATGATGATCCCCACTTAAATTTAAAGTGAAACATATTAGAATAGAAATTTGGAATTCATCAGTTAATCATTTTAAAAACAAATAGTTTTATATTAAATTAAGGATTCACTTTAATGATTCCAAATTGACTAATAATATGTTTTCGAATGAAAACAACCCGAACACATTTCAATTCCCATACAAATTGACACATTGAAAATACGCTATTTTGCGTGTTTTCTATGAAACCTTGATTTTTTTCAAATGAAAACGTGTAAGCACCCAGGTCTCAAACCTAAATTCGCCTATTCAGCACATTTCGGCTCACTCCAATATTTTAACTGACACCCGACCAAATTGTTCAGTTTCGTGTGTTTGCCAATGTTCTTAATTTCTCCATGATAAGAGAATGGACGGTCAGTTTGAAGTGACGAAATATGTTGTAAATGACTATCGATGACTGCACCAGCACATTTTAAAACTTAGAACGATTTATAGGCAACATATTATTGTCGGTTGTCATATGAAATTACAAACAGTGCACTGTGAACACTTTTCGGTGATTTCTGAAAACGTACGGCGAAATCAATCCGTTTTCGTCCACTCTGATTAGAATATTAAACATCGATTTAAATATGTTCAACTTTGTTTTAAAGTTGTTTCATTTTGAAGGCTGCGTCCGACACATGTACATAAGCCCGCCCCTATTTTGTTCAGGGCTAATAATCTCAGATAGCTTAGGTGTAGGATGTAGGACTACGAAACGATAGGTACCCGGTTCGATTCCCAGTAGAAGCAAAGTGAAAAAATAAAGTTTTTAAAATATGATAAAAAAAGTTAAGTATAAAACAAATCACAAAAGGAAAAAAAATATTTTTTCACTTTTTTAATCTTACAGTTAAAGCATTTTAAATTTAAAGTGAAATCAATTTTAAAATAAAGTGAAATCACTTTTAAAATAAAGTGATATTCCCTTTTGATTTGACATGCAGCAATTTTCAAAGTACAAGAATCACTTTAATATTTCCACTATTGATTCAAAATGAAACATTTTTTAATTAAACGTAAACGTATATATGGAGCCAAATCATATATGAAAACTTTTGAATCATAGCTTATATTTTTGATCTTACTAGGGGGCTTCGCCCCCTGCTCGCTACGCTCGTCAACCCCTACGCCCCTCCCCCCGCCCGACCCTGACCCCTCGCCGCCCCTCCCACCTCTGCCCCACCGCCCACGCCCCTGCCCTGCCACAGCCAACGTCTGCTCCCGGCGATGAGCAGACGTGCTCGCGCTGCGCGCTCGCAGCACTGACTGACTGCTTTTCGTTCTTGCATGCTATACTTATCGACATTCGGGATTCATCGTAGCCAATCAGAACATTCATCAGATTTTTCCATTTCCGAAGTTAGCATTTTTATATATAGAAGGATAACGATTTTTTTCTGAGTGTATAATTTCAACTCTGCCGTGTTTTGCAAAGTGCTGTGTTCTATAACCTCACCAAATATATTTCTGCAATTGTTTCTATTTTTCTTGGATACTACATTTTTTTCCAAATGTCAAATTTGAATACAATATGTATGGTTGTAGCAGGGTATAACCACATGCTCTCAGCTAAACCACTCTTAAAAACTCCTCCCGAAATTTATTTCTGCGTACGTCCCTCTTTTGAAAGCAAACAAGAGGCAAACATGTTTTTCAGGGTAGAGATAATTTGCAAACTTTTCGCTGGGATAATCCATGGTTACAGTGGGATTCGAACCCGCGCTCCGGCAACTCAGATATAAGGTGACATCTCTACCACTGAGCCCCCGAAAGCCGGACTGGTCGTTCATTATTCAAGATAAAAATTTCCTACTCGTATTGCTGGAAATAATTTTTGCTTTATTCGCACAAGTATTTTATGTATGCCGGCAATATAACGACGACGCGATCATAAAAAAAAGCTCCCATTTGCACTGCAAGTGCATACGTTTTCTTCGTTTTTCAGCGATTTCTATATAATGTACTAAAAACTTCGTCACAAATATGTTCTCCCGCCATTTCCGAATTTCCCTATAGAGCAGACCGTATATGGCCGGAACATTGCTTCGCTATTTGCTTCATATTATACCTATGTACTTTCCACTGGATTATTTGAAATTTTCTGGTTTATTGGACAAGTTATTGCAAAACTATCCGAAAAATTTTCAATTCAAGTACGTAGCAACGTACCTACGGGTACCTTATGGCTTATAGTGTAGAGTAGAGAGTACATATGTATTGCCTTTTCAAATATTTATACGTATATGGATGGGTGAATGGTATAAAGGTACAAATACACCGGAGGATAAAATAAAATATTGTAGACGCCAACGCCACTATTTTGATATTTGAGGATTCAAACGTTGTGCCAGAAGAAGGAGGATATGGGGTTATAGTCAAGATGCCATGAAATTGAGCGTAGCAATATAAGAAGTATGCTTACAAATTCATAGGTTAGCTTTCATGGTACACGTATACTCTTAACTATGTATATGTAAGGAAAATCCTAGGATAAGCTGCATATAATTACGTCTGAGAAATTTCAATGTCAGAGACGATTGGGGATATAACTGTCTGGCTGGAAAGATAGTTCAATGCAGCTGTGGATTTATGTATGTATGTACCTATGCAATATTCATGCTTATTTAAAATAACTTGAATAAATAATTTCAAACTTATAAAAAATTTTGCCTCCCTCATCATTCCATTTATTCGTCATTCTTAGCATTTCTAATCCAACACAATTTTTCACTAAATTTGAAGTTAATTGATTGCATCAAAGTATTCAACAATATTTTGCATGTCGCTGAACAGCTGACAAGATTAATTATTACCAGCAAATGTACAGTGGAGCCTAAGATTAGCGGACTTCATAAAGGAAGTAGATTTTGTCCGTTCAGTGAAAGTGTCCAAATATTAGAAGTCCTTTCTTCTTAGCATGAACAATTTGGCGAAAATAAAATCAGTGCAAAACATATAATTTTTTAGCAGTATTTCATTTGGGAAGTTTGACTGTATGTTTAGTGTTTAGCAAGTCAACCATATAAATGTAAAACTGAAATAATATTGGCGGGACTAAAAATGACAACGAATCTCCATAAAATTATAAAACTATCAATACATACAAATCCTGATGCGAAGAAAGCCAACATTATCTGCAAACAGAGGCACACACTGTGCACCTATCCCTACTATAAACTCATTTACCACAATATTCATGTTTTTCGGTATCCTCTCTAAACATCGTCATTAAAATATTTGACAGCTATTGTTTAGATGCGAATTTATAACCAATTAGACATCGGCTGCGAGCTATTAATAAATGGAGTCTGGAACAGGGATACTATGGAAACCTATAGAAAATTATGCGGTGGCAGGGATAAATGTAGCGCGAAAAAGGATGTGCTTGTCATGATTAATAATAATGATATTGATGACCATTAATGATGATCATCATAAGTTTCGATGTTCATTATGATGGCGTGTAATGTATTAAAATTATCATTATTATCAGGTATCTAGGTACATAGGTACGAGGACACTTGTTTGTGGTTTAGTATCAATTCATTTTGAATTTTTGTTATAGAGCAGACAATCATTTTAGGATAGAATGAATAGGACCTTAAAATGGTCAGGTTTTTGTAGAGGTGTTGAAATAAACAATACATATACACAGCGCCGGCTCTAGCACTTACGCCGCCCCGGGCAAGAGAACAATTTGCCGCCCCATCGGTGTACTATAGCGGGCATATTTACTTATTTATTTAACCAAATCAAGGTTTAACAATAGTAATTACATTTTATATAAAAATAGCGATACTAGGATATAGTGAGGGACTTAACCAAATTTTGTTGAAATGTCTGTATGGAAATACATACCTGGGGAATGGATGAAATGGACACTAAGGCTTCATGCACACGACGCGAAAACGGCTCGCAAGCTCGACACATCAAAATGCATTGGCTCTTATGGGAAGCTCACGACAGCGAGAGCCGTGCCGCTGTCAAATCACAACTAGCGAGACGTGTTTTCACATTATCGTGCACCACAATCCGCAAATTCACGGCTCGCGAGCTTCCCATAAGAGCCAATGCATTTCGATGTGTCGAGCTTGCGAGCCGTTTTCGCGCCGTGTGCATGAAGCCTGACAGAGTTAAAATTACGACAGCATCTGTTTATGGGTTCATTGTAGCCATAAACGGTTAGGTGTTGATACTCCTTCAGGAAAGATGTATGTATCTAGTACAGTGATTCCCAAACTGTGGGGCGCGCCCCCCTAGGGAGGCGTGACGGCTTGGGAAGGGGGGCGTGAGTACGACTTATATATTGCTGTAACAATAAATTTATTTTCATACTAGCTAAGAGCCTCTGGCCAAAAGATCGCTGAAAATATTTTAGGTCGAAATCGCTTTAGAGGGGGTTCACATTATGAACAGGATTTATTAAAACCACTTAATTAATCGAGTCGAAACCCGCCTACTAGATTAAATCGTATGTCATGAAATTAAAAATACATCGTAGAATGTACTTGCATTATTCAAATTGCAGTAGAATATGGTAAAACTGTCAACTAAATCTAGGATTTAGTAAATCTTGTCGATAGTCTGAATCGCCCCTTACATTGACGTCTAGGCTCGTGATGAAAAAAAATTCTTTTGATTTATTAGAACACCTTCGGACTCTTATAGCTCCAGTAATAGCACTGCTTTACTTATCTCATCATTAAGCCAAAAATACTTTTTTTTTGTGTTATGATGACTTTTTTGTCAAAAAACGATTTTAAGTAAACATTTTCCACTTGCTTTTGGCTGTACAAATCCCCACCATAAATAAAACCGCTTGCTACTGCCAAACTTCCGAAGAAACTCACGTTGAGTGCTATTAAAAAATGTCCAAAATGTTCCAAAACTTGGGCTCCACTAAGAAACAATTGTGCTTTTTCTACGCAAGAGTGGGTAGCGTGTTTGCATACGAGTATTTGCATTGTTAACAGGCAATTCTCTGCATTGGACTATGACAATTCGGTGGCTCAGTGGCAGAGATGTCTATCTCTGAGTTGCCGGTGCGTGGGTTCGAATCCCACTGTGACCCATGGATGTTTGTGTTGTCCATAAAAATGCTCCTACGGCAGCCGGTTCTTCGATGTAAATCGTCCCGTCCCGTTGTTAAAAAAAAACGGCCAAGAGCTGCCAAAACCCCCTTCGATTCAAGAGAGAAAAAGAAAATCTCTTGAATCGCTACAACAACAACAACAACCAAGTCCAATATAAAAAAAGTCTAGACTTCTGTCCAAAATTAGTGTGTGCTTGCTTAAATGTTTGCAAATCATGCCTCAGTATTTTACAGCTTTGAGAAACTATAAGTAAATTTTAAATAAAATAAAGCAATTAACCGAAGAACGCAAATATATAATTAAATTCCCCACGAAGTGAACAATTGCGGAAATAAACATTGTATTATGCCTATTTTCGGTTTTTGGCCAAAATTTTCTCCGGTGGAGCCAGCCTCAGCAGACTTCGCAAAGGGGGGCGCGGACTGAAAAAGATTGGGAACCACTGATCTAGTACGTCTAATTTGATCGTTGAAAACTATTTTGTTGAATAGAAAATCCACATTCACTGGACCATCAATTACATCGAAAGTAAAACATGCACTAAGAAGCGTTCTTCTTGAAGAGAGTGACATTAAATTTAAAATACCTAATCTGTATTCGTATGAGGGAAGATTACGGATATCGGCAGGATCATATAGATTTCTTAGAGCAAAGAGGAGAAATTGTTTTTGAATCGACTCAAATCTGTTGCAATGAATTTCATACACCAAGTTCCAAACAACACAAGCATATTCAAGAAGAGGTCGGACTAATGTGGTATACCACGATTACCCAAAAATTCATAAATTCTCTCGCTCGCCTTTTAATGAAGCCGAGTTGCTTGTTAGTAGTAGGCAGTACCATCTCATACTGCAAATTGAATCGTAGTTTGTTGTCCAAAACAACGCCAAGGTCTTTTATGTGGTCAAATCGGTTAAGTGCAACGTTATTTAGATTATAGGAGTTGGTTATAATTAGGCTCTTACGGGAAAAACGTATTACTTGGCACTTGTTAACATTGAGATATAAATAATTTTGATTGCACCATTCCTCGAGGGATTTAAGCTTGAGTTAAAGAAATGCAGCTTCAGAATGTGATTGAATTATGTGGTACAATTTTAGGTCATCAGCATAGAGTAGGTGGGGTATATCGGATAATAAATGTGATCGGTCTGAAATGAAGATATTACAGAGTTGAGGACCCAAATGACTGCCTTGTGGTACACCAGAGGATACAGATATATTTTTAGATAGAATTTATGTAATTCCTTAATGAGGATTAGGTGATCCACTCTATCAAAGGCTTTGCTGAAATCTGTATAAACTGCATCAATCTGATTCCCCTTTTCCATTTCACACAAGACCTCTGACACCAGAATTATTAGGTTGGTTGTGGTCCATCTGCCTTTTCGAAAACCATGTTGCTGTTTATTAAGAAGAAACTAATTTCTCAAATAGCTTTAGAATTACCGATAGAATGGCTATGCTCCGATAATTGTCGACTATTCGTTTGTCCCCGCTCTTATGAATTGGTGTAACATGGAAAATTTCCAATACGAAGGAAATTCGCCTGATCGTAGGGATTTATTAAATATTAAATGTAGAGGAATGAGCAATTGATTTAAACATTCCTTAACAAAGACGGGAGGTATTAAGTCAGGGCCAGGTCCTTTCTCTACACTTAGCTTTCCAATTGCTTTAGATATTTCCTCCATTGTTATTATTACATTCGCTGATAAGACTTATTAGGCCAGTCAATAAACCGAAATATAAGGCGTTAGGTCGCAAAAAATAGCTCGGCTCTGGTTATTTGGGATATTGCTAGGATAGATACCAGTAGTGTACCACCAAGTTTGCAACTTCGAAAAACCTGTGCTAACCCCGTGACCCTCCAAAAACCTCAAAATTTTCGGACTTTTTGCATATTTTGGTTTGTAATTTTTAAAAGGTGCTTTCGACAAGAAAGTCGTCCAGCGCACTTTTAAAGCTAACAAAATCTTCTTTAATTTGAGTGCAACCCCAGCTTTGTAGGTACAAAGGATCCCAAGATACGGCATTTTAAAAGATGTTTTTTTTTTAGTAAAAAAGTCCGAAATTTTAATACGACGTACTCTATGACGTGTTCCGATTCTAATGTTCCTGGATGCGTTGAGGCTAGAAGAACCTAATATATAGGTGTTGGTTTGTATGACAGCCCTATGCCTATGACATAATGTTCCGATTTTATCCATTTCTAGATATGTTTTGAGGCTTTACAAGGAAAACATAAAGAAACAAGTTTTTCTTAGAAGAACCTAATTTGCACGGGTTGGTTTGTATGACAGCCCTATGACGTAGTGTTCCGATTTCATCCGTTCCTAAATATTTTTTGAGGCTTAACCAGGAACACACTTGCGTGAAGCTTGGTTAATATTGGTACATAAAGAAAAAAAAATTTCTAGAAGAACCTATATTTCAGGGGCAGCCCTATGACCACATTGTCCGATTTCATTCGTTCCGACATATATACAGCTAACTAACTGGTTTATATCTTCGTGTCACTTGACTTACTCCGTAGAATGCGCATTTAAGCCTTAAGACTAAATTTCGAACTTTTTTACAAAAAAAAAAAACAATGTTTAAAGTGCTGTATCTTGGGATCCTTTGCACCTTAAAAGCTGGAGATGGACTGAAATTAAAGAAGGTTTTGTTAGCTTTAAAAATCCAGTAGACGACTTTCTTGTAGGAAGCACATTTTGGAAATTACAAACCAAAATATGAAAAAAATCCGAAAATTTTGAGGTTTTTTTAGGGTCACGGGGTTAGCACAGGTTTTTCGAAGTTGCAAACTTGGTGGTACACTTCTGGCATCAACCCTAACAATATCCCAAAAAACCAGAGCCGAGCTATTTTTTGCGACCTAAAATCATAAAATGACTGGATATATTGAGTGATGGTCAATCAGGGGCAATGAGGAACTCGAGTTTCCCAATGAGCAGGAACTGTTTTGAAAATGGTCAGCGAAAAAGTTACAAATTTCTTGAGGGCAAGAGGAGGAAACGGAGCCGCTGGACATGGAAACCGGGAAACCAGCAGTTTTACGTTTCATGTTAACAAAGTTAAAGAATTATTTCGGGTCATCGATAATTCTCTGACCCATTGATTGATTATTGATAATAGGCGTGTTTTTTTGTAAAAAAAGGTGCAGGTTGGGGTATATAAGCACAAAAAAACGATTTGGGTTAAAAGCTGTTTATATCTATTGCACCAACCATGAACTTTGTAAAAGGCTGAAGTTTCAAAGTTGTGATAAATAAATAGCCACTAAATTAACATGTCTTACAAAAACAACAATGAGCATTGCGGTCGGTTTATCGCAACACTCAACCTCCCACAGTAAACTTTAACCAATGGTTTTGGTATTAGCTCATGCTTTTTCGTGTTAGAGCGCCTCTGGTTGTCACATCTGTAACAATTCTTCCGGGTTAACTTTGGTCAGAGTACGTACCCCGATACATTACTGGGTTTATCTGGGTTATGTTGTTATTGTAACCCCATGTAGTTACCCTAAACTAACCTACACCCGAGCACAATAAAACACGCCTATTGACATACATTTCATATGCGTAACGGGATTTCAAGAAGAACTCATTTGCAAGCTCATCATACTTTTTCTTAACGTCGAGGCAAACATTGGGATAATTTTTGATAATTTTGTAGAGTTTATTTCTTTGGTTTCTAAGGCTTCTAAGATTTTGATCGAGCCAGGGTTCGGAAAGTGGGTTGCGCTTTCTAATTTTAGGAACATACATATTAATTACCCTTAGAATGCTATAGAATGAAGATATAGTGACATCTAGGTTAGAATTAGATAAAATAGTTGCCCAGTCTATGGAATCAAGGTGATTACAGATGCTATCATAGTCTGCATTTAAAAAGTCGTAGACTGTTTTATTTTGGTAGGTTTGGGTAAAAGAAATATCAGCTGTTGAAAGTTCAACTGTAATCGCAAAATGGTGACGCGTGTTGGAGAAAAGATTTTCTGACTCCGTAGTTGGACTGACCACAACTTCGTCATAAGAGTTAGTGAAAATTAAATCTAACAAGTTTCCATTCTGGTTAGAAGTCGAAATTACTTGTTGCAAGTCATTGCCGTAAAATGTATCGATGAGGTTAAAATCTGAGTCATTAATAAGATTGACCGGGAGAAGTCGATTGTCATTCACGTCAATTACAAACTTTATATTAAAATCTCCAAACACTATTATTTTATCTTTAACCTGTAGTGAGGCAGTGATGGAAGTGATGAGGGGGATGTAAAAGACTCCAATATAGAGATAGTGTTTTCCAAGACGAATTTCCACAAATATGTGTTCAAATGTTGTATAAGAATGGGTTACAATAAGCTCACTCGGGATAGAATTGTGTGTAGCAATAAGTACCGCACCTCCCCTTGAGCCACCGGATATAGTGTAGTTGCGATCACATCTGTAAATGGACCAATTAGAATCAAGGATTTCTTCATTTTTAAATGTATCATTTAACAAAGTTTCCGTTATTATTAAGATGTTGAAAAAGCATGATTTTGCATCGAGGAAAAGAGAGTTAACTTTACATTATTGATAGTAAGATGTGTAGTGTAGAGTAGACTCAAAGCGCAATTCGCCACAGCTTGTTTGTTTGTTTTGAATTTCAGAATTAAAGCTTAGTATTGAATTCCACGAGCAAAATTTTTTTCACCGCCGTCAAAAAATTTAGACATGTCACACGGGAACCTGTCGTTTTTTAAAGTGACGTAAAAAATCGAAAATTTTGTTTTCCACTTAAACACTCAACACTAATATCTCACTTCTTCGCAGATGCACATAGCATTATAGACGGGAAGAACAATGTTTACAATCCTAATTGTATCATGTCATTTGCCAGAATAAACATTTTCTTGAGAATAACTTGTTGTATTGTTCTGTGAGTATGAACTACAGGCGTCAGCTGTTATATAGGATCCTAGACACCAACAATGAAATGAAATTGTGGAATATTCAAGTTCACTAATGCTGTTGCTTAGTGCTTACCATTGTTAAATCTTCAAGTCAACATTATAGTACATAACAAAGGAAAGATTAATTCTTCTAATGGAGACAAAGTTTAAGTTTCTTTGTAAACATTTAGTGCTCGTAAAATCCTTCCTTACACTTGGTTTTTGGTTTGAGGGCTATCCCTGGCATGGCCTTCTAGCGGCCATTTGTTTGTTTTTTTTTTTTCACAATTTGTGTTTGTTGAGAAACGTGACTAGATTCGTTATCGATTGTGTTTCTATGATATCAAAATGTGATGCTCTAACATTTCCATGTATCGTACATATCTATAATCCAAACTACATATTGATATGGTCGCGACAGATTGACAAATTCGCAGTACCTGTCCACATATACAAAAGAGGATTTTCATACGAAAATTCGACAACGAACCAAAGCCACATCCGCATGCATGCAACGAAAGCCAGGACAATTACGACTATTATGTTTAACGTTCTGACACATCATGTGGCTTGATAACGTGATTCATACACAAATACGATATTGATTGTGTCCTTACGAATGATTTGAGCTGTTATACGAATATATACATTACAGATGGAGTTTAGGGATTAACGATCATGTGTGTATAGTCTAATGGCGTAATATTCATCAAATGTTATAAGCCGGACGCATTTTGCATCACAAGGAACAACGAAATTTAAAAATCTCAAGGCTAAATATGTATTTCCCAGATTAAAGGAAGCGGGAGTATCTCGCCCGCCAAAGAATAAAAACGAGACGCGAACAAGTAAGACCACCAGACGAAACATGAAACAGGGCTACAGCCTTTCAGGAAACTATCCAAAAAATTTGTTGTACCAAAATATTCAGCAAATTAATATCTAGTACATCAAGCTCTTGGATCGATGCAATAAACGGCAGTTTTATTTTTCTCGGAAAGACTTAAGCGAGTAGCCCGATTTTAAAATGCAGCCTACAGTCGTAGAAAGACTTGCTTCAACAGCCTCTCCCCGTGATAGGATTTTTTTACTTTTGAAGTTTGGTACGCATAATTTTTTGATGGTTTCAAACAATTCTATTTCGCCATTTAGATAAGTGATTAGAATAACGGTAAATATTTTTTAAGTGAGCGAAATTATGCCTTTACAATCCGTCTTCCGACTATTCTTTTTGAAAATTGAAAATTAAAAAGTTAAAATAGAAAATTTTGGATTTAATTTTTTTTTGTGATACAGGAATGCCCCGTTTTACGTCAGGATTATGTTGCAGAAAAAAAGTGACTTAAGTTGAAACGACTTAAAATGAATCAAATTTAGGTATGAATGGAAAAAAATATGGCAAGGGGAAAATAAGGAGACCTTGAGTCAAGGATGCCGAAATTCAATAAATTAAATGTAATTTCCCATACCTTTTCATAGAAATCATTTATATTCAGGAGTCGATGCATCCTTGATTTAAGGCGAAACTGAAGGAGACCTTAAGTGTTCAATAGACTTGAAGTATTATATTTCAAGGAAGGAATTTCAAGGTCTCCTTGAGTTTCACCTTAAATCAAGGATGCTTTGACTCGTGAATATAAATGATTTCTATCAAAAAGTATGGAAAATGACATTTAACCCTTGTGTTGCCACCCAAAAAAACTTACAGTGTCTGCCACCCGGGTACCTGGGTACCCCCCTATGAAACTCTTGCTAAAAGTCCATTGTAGCTGAAAATATTTGTTTGCATTTTTACCAGGAAAGTTAAGAATAGATTGTAGTTTTGTTTAAAGTAAAGAACTTAGGGTGTCCTAAACATGCATTGAATTATTGCTGTTGGCGTGAAGAAGTCAGGCATTTAGTCACTGCTGAGAGAGTTTCGATAGACGAATTAAAGAAAACGATGACGACAAAAGATGCACTGAGGAGGAGAGTGGCAATGAAAATTTTTGTCATGGATCGTCGGTACTTTGAAAAAAAAAAATACATGCATTCGTCAAGAAATGAAACAATCGAACTGTTGACCGTTAATTTCAACGCTTTTTGGATTTGACGAGGAGGTACCATCTGTTCGTATGTTCTGAAAAAGAAAAAAGCGATGATTCTTCTCAGTACGATATTGCCGGTACCGTATGTTACTTACTCTGAAAATAATGATATGCTTGCAAAAAAAAACTAACGGGCACAGAATTTTTCTACGCCAGCTCTCGGAAGAATTAGCTATGCTAATGATAGCAGAGCGATTTTATAACCAGCAAGTCATGCGAAATCATGGAACGAAAATCACAATCGAAAGGTACTAACGAAGGCCAGTAACAGAAGTGGTAACTAACACCAACGATCAAAGAAACGCTAGAGGTAGAAAAGGTTACACTTTTTTATGATATATTCGAAATATGTATACGATATTCTATACAAAACCCATTCTTTTTATATCGGGGTACCCGGGTGGCTCATACGTGTTGTTTTTTTCTTCAAATGCAAATTTTTTCAAGTTAAAATATTTCTATAAATTCGTAGAATGCAAATTTCGATACAAGTTCGATCAAATCATGGAGATTCGAAAAGGTTTTGGACAATCTTTTTTGGAAAAAAAATTATTTAGTAAAACGTATCAAGAAGGGTACCCGGATACCCGGGTGGCAACACAAGGGTTAATGTATTGAATTTCGGCATCCTTGACTTAAGGTCTCCTTGAGTTAAGGAATGTTCATAAATACGGGCCTAAGTCACCTATGATCGATATTCCTAGACTGATACATAAAATTTCTGCGTTTCCACTTAAATCCGTGCCATACACTCTATAACCTAGAAATATTCTCCGTTAAATACTTCTCAATAGTGTTTATTGGATGATAAACACACACACACACACATACACATGCAAAAGTCTCTCTAAAATTGAAACTTATGAAGTGCTCTGGAATACCAAGTTTCTTAAATAGAATTTTTTGAAATCTTATATGAAACCAACATTTCTTCACTCATTGTTAATTCCTGAATCAATTAAGATGATTTCTGCACAACTGACTGCATTTTATTGATGAATGTGTGGACTTAATCAACATTAACTGATTGACTTATAAATTAGAAGGTTCATTGCAGAAGATTCGATAAAGAATTGTTAAGAATTTCTATAGAAGTAGTGTTTACGAGCAATGCTGACTATATGTGGTTGGCCGATTGGTTAGCGCGTAGGACGGGCAGTACAATAGTCATGGGTTCGATGCTAGCTGCGGGATATTTTTTTTTTCATTTTTTTTGCAAACGCGAGAAATTGACAGAAAATTATGATATAAGACACACGTTGTATGCCTTTTTTGAAGCATAATTTTGTGCTACAATAAGGTTCTTTTGGATTAAAAACGGCGTCAAATGCCATTATTGGATTATTATTCAGTGTCTATACCCTGGAAAATTCCCCAATTATTGTTCTTCTTCTCAGTACCGTATAGCCACATGTGGGCCCATGGTGCGTTAACTCAGCCGTTTATAGGCAATTTCGAGTCCACGTTATATTGCATATCATTTCGGAGTGTATATAATGTTACAAGCACTATATATTTCCTATCCGCACATGTACGGAAATTTCGGACCACGCCGAGATTCGATCTCCGGACCTCTAGATTACTAGCATCGTAGAGTGCGACTTAACCATAAGTAAGCTACAGAGCGTAGTAGTAGTCTGGCTGGTCTAGCGGTTAGTGCGCGCACCTTCGGTGCACAGGGTCATGAGTTCGAATCTTACCGTGGATCATTGTGTTTTTCGAACTCACGAGCTTGTGGCGGACTATGATCTCACTCAGATGTTAAACGAGTACCCATTTATGGGGATAAATAACACTGCCGAGCGTGATGCTGATCTCATTACCTCAACAAAAAGCAGATAAGATCTTGGAAATAGGATGTCACTAACACATCCTGCGGCCTTAGTCCAATGCTGGATTGTCGCGCCTGTTATTTATTTTTTTATTTTATTTTAAGCTACAGAGCGTACTCCAATTATTGTTAGAAGAGAATATTCTACGAAGTACTATAGGGATAAATTTATCACTTGGGTTCTACCCAAGGATTTGACAACAAAACTATATAAATCGGATTGATCAACCTGTTGAGTATAGCGTTTCCACAATGAAAAATAGTAATTTTTCCTGTAACAACTTCATGATCCCACTCTCCGGAAAACGACTCTTTATCTCTCGAAAGGTCTGATTGGAATGTAATAACTTTTTTCTCAACGGATGTGCGAAGCGACTCGCGGTATTCCTGTATAAACATTATGAAATACAATGAACGTAACTCCTACGTTCCATAATAGGAGGAACCTGGAGGTGTCATATTTCGCCTCTAAAGCAAAAATAAAATATTCAATATCGAAAATGTGTTTCTCCATTAGACATTATCAATTTATTAGTCATACGAACTCGCAGTTAATACTGTTGAGGACAATAAACAACAATTCCCGCCCTTCCAATTGGGCTACGTATCAAATCCTCATATGAACCAACCATAGCGAAACTACTCCTCCATACCACATTTCCTTGAATCCGCACTGAATATTCTAACACGTAACGTAAACCTGCTACGAGGATGCATCATTAAATTTTCCATAGGTGGAGTCATAAATATTCCAGAGACTCGAGGTTACGACTTGAAGTTATTTAGTAAAACCATAATCTATGACGGAATATGTAGGATGCAATGAGATCCTTTGCAAGTGTGTGTCTGCGTATGTGTATGTGTTGGTATATGGTGAAACTCAAATCCATTGTACTTTGTTCAACGCGATTCACATTAAGTCAGCGGAAATCCCAGAAAATATCCCAAACTAAAAACCCTCTCTGACCAATTTTCCTCCGCGCACTTATGTGTTCAGTGGAAATCACCAGTGGGGATGGTATTGGAGTAGCAGAAATAGAAAGTATAAAATTTGCTCGTCCAGCTATACTATAACAAAGTTCCCCTGGGGTGGGTCATGGCGTTTGGTTTGGTACGGTGCTTGTCGTCCGTCGTTGTTGGCGGCCGAGCGCATTGAAAACGATATTTTCCAGAAGTGCATTAATAAGGGACGAGTCAAAGGGATAACTGGGTTGTGGCCTTCAACCGCAAAGCTTATGGCAACACGAATGCTATACTCGGCTCTCTCTTTCGTTCATCGTTTCTTAATCGCTACCATAAATATTGTTGTAAAACTTTATAACAATAGAAAGACAGACTGTTTGCTTGTATGTATATGTTGTTTGGCACGCGGGTCGATGGAGTTAGAGCTAGAAGAACAATGGGTCAAAAAGTTGCAGGAGGCGAAGCGAAGTTCAAATGTGTTGTGTACACCACAACAAAGTCCCATATTCGTAACGAACTAAAGTAGTGGCAAATAGGCGGAAGTAGTTTTGCGAAATAATTAATAAATTGGTGAAGATTAGAAATAAGATTAGAAGTGGTAATGGCGACATATTGTGGAAAGGGAATGGTCTAAACAGCGTTCCAAAAATGAGATTCTCTGAGGTCGAAAGGATTGAGTCGAGTTGAGGTTTTCTAAATCTAATTTGTATTAATGATCTGTCTGTTTGTGTCTTTAAACAACAACAAACTAGTCGCAGTTTGGGCTATTTTTATTATTTTTCTGAATAATAAACGCTACCGTGAGCTCGACCTCGAATTCTGTCAATGTTCAAACCCTCAAGCTATTTATTGATTTATCCTATCAAATGAACCATATTTTCCTGACTCATATATATATGTACAGGGTGGGCTAAAAGTAATCACTCTATTGAAAATCGCTGTGACTTTTTTCCTTCGTTTTTTTTTTTCATTTTTTCTAATTTCTGAAGTAAACAAACGTAGAATACGAACTTTCGAAGAAGAGGACGATTTTTCATCAAAAATCATCATGAGCGATGAGGCTCATTTCCATCTGAACGGCTTCGTGAACAAACAGAATTCTCGTTTCTGGGGAACCCAAAATCCACGTATCACCTACGAAGAGCCATTACACCCGCTCAAAATTACTACGTGGTGTGCTGTTCACGCTAATGGAGTCATCGGGCCGATTTTCTTTGAACGCGCCGCGGGTCAAACGACGACTGTGGATGGCGTGCGCTACAGAGCCATGCTTAACGAATTTTTTCTTCCTAAATTGGATGAACTAGGACTGAAGAACATGTGGTTCCAACAGGACGGTGTAACCCCGCACACTGCTCGAGACACAATCAATATTCTGAAGGAGACATTTCCGGGTCGGTTAATCTCTCGTTTTGGTGATTTGCACTGGCTGGCCAGATCTCCCGATTTAACTGTTCCAGACTTCTTTTTATGGGTTTTTTTGAAGTCGCGGGTTTACGTCAACAAGCCTCAGACTCTTGAAGCCCTTAAGGAGAATATTCGCTAGGAATGGAAAATGCCATAAAACGGGCCCGTATGCGTATTTCGAAATGCTTGTTCAGCTCGTCCCCACGTAGGTGACGAAATCGATCAGATTTCCAACTGGCAAAGTACTTAGAAACCCTTATCGATTTCATCCACTGATAGTGAACGAACTCGCATAGGGTTTCAGCACTTGAAAAGCTGATCGATTTCGTCACCTACGTGGGGACGAGCTGAACAAGGTTTTCTATATACGCGGCCCGTATGGTAGTCAACTGTGGCGGCGGCCACTTGGCCGATATCATTTTGCGACTGATACAATAAATTCTAAGGGATTAAATAAACGTATTTCATAAGCAAAACCGAAGTTTTTTTTATTAAGAAAAATACAGCAAAAGAACATCGGATGATTACTTTTGGCCCACCTTGTATATATCCAAACGCGTATACAACTTTTAATAAACCACATTCCCCGGGACGAATAATATTTCGTTGCTTTTAATAGCCTCCGCGCCATCATAAGGGCAATAATATAAACTTTTTCTCATTTCGAGACTTTTTCACTTCGCCAATGTTATCCATCCCTCATCCTTATAATCTTCTTGTCTCATGTCGTACGCCATCAGTAGAGAAAGTCAAAAACAAATTCTGGTTGGACTTTTTTCCGGAGCGAGGGTATACGTAAAATTCTCTACATTACAGATAGATTCGTTCGTCATGTCTCTGCAATATATCCGAACGGTAGTCTCAGTGTGCGAATCTGTCTGTAAAAAAGGAGACCAAAATAAAAACTCAATTTCCCCAAGTCATAACGATAAATGTGACACCGGAAAAACTTTTTCGTTTTTTTGTCAGAAGCATTTTGACGGTAGCATGACATAATTTCCGCAAAGTAGAGGAGGAGGAAAAACAGTTTTCGGAAGTTGGCGAAAAGGCGATATTTTGGAGAACACATATTTTTTCGGACATCTTGGTGGCGAGATGAGATGAGATTTCCTTCAAACCTCCAATAAGTATCTTTCTATTTTAATATTTGTGAAAATGGATGGGATCGGGTTGCGGGGCTGCCATGCAAACACTCCCACAAAAGCAATTCTTCTTCCTATTTATGAACGAATCAAACCTCCAACAAATGTATTTTTATTAAAGCCCCAAAACCATATGTAACAACCAACGCAAGCTACCCATAAGATTATGAGGCTACCATAGAAACCCCAATAAAACAAAATATTTAAAAAAAAAAATTTAATTTTGAATTTTGATTTTGAATTTTGAATTTTGAATTTTGAAATTTGACTTTTGAATTTTGAATTTCGAATTTCGAATTTCGAATTTTGAATTTTGAATTTGGAATTTGGAATTTGGAATTTGGAATTTGGAATTTGGAATTTTGAATTTTGAATTTTGAATTTTGAATTTTGAATTTTGAATTTTGAATTTTGAATTTTGAATTTTGAATTTTGAATTTTGAATTTTGAATTTTGAATTTTGAATTTTGAATTTTGAATTTTGAATTTTGAATTTTGAATTTTGAATTTTGAATTTTGAATTTTGAATTTTGAATTTTGAATTTTGAATTTTGAATTTTGAATTTTGAATTTTGAATTTTGAATTTTGAATTTTGAATTTTGAATTTTGAATTTTGAATTTTGAATTTTGAATTTTGAATTTTGAATTTTGAATTTTGAATTTTGAATTTTGAATTTTGAATTTTGAATTTTGAATTTTGAATTTTGAATTTTGAATTTTGAATTTTGAATTTTGAATTTTGAATTTTGAATTTTGAATTTTGAATTTTGAATTTTGAATTTTGAATTTTGAATTTTGAATTTTGAATTTTGAATTTTGAATTTTGAATTTTGAATTTTGAATTTTGAATTTTGAATTTTGAATTTTGAATTTTGAATTTTGAATTTTGAATTTTGAATTTTGAATTTTGAATTTTGAATTTTGAATTTTGAATTTTGAATTTTGAATTTTGAATTTTGAATTTTGAATTTTGAATTTTGAATTTTGAATTTTGAATTTTGAATTTTGAATTTTGAATTTTGAATTTTGAATTTTGAATTTTGAATTTTGAATTTTGAATTTTGAATTTTGAATTTTGAATTTTGAATTTTGAATTTTGAATTTTGAATTTTGAATTTTGAATTTTGAATTTTGAATTTTGAATTTTGAATTTTGAATTTTGAATTTTGAATTTTGAATTTTGAATTTTGAATTTTGAATTTTGAATTTTGAATTTTGAATTTTGAATTTTGAATTTTGAATTTTGAATTTTGAATTTTGAATTTTGAATTTTGAATTTTGAATTTTGAATTTTGAATTTTGAATTTTGAATTTTGAATTTTGAATTTTGAATTTTGAATTTTGAATTTTGAATTTTGAATTTTGAATTTTGAATTTTGAATTTTGAATTTTGAATTTTGAATTTTGAATTTTGAATTTTGAATTTTGAATTTTGAATTTTGAATTTTGAATTTTGAATTTTGAATTTTGAATTTTGAATTTTGAATTTTGAATTTTGAATTTTGAATTTTGAATTTTGAATTTTGAATTTTGAATTTTGAATTTTGAATTTTGAATTTTGAATTTTGAATTTTGAATTTTGAATTTTGAATTTTGAATTTTGAATTTTGAATTTTGAATTTCGTACCAGACCAAATCCATAAAAACAAATTTTTCATTCGGTTTGTTGACAATAATAAAAGTGGTGGACCATTTCAATGAAAATGTCAATAAAACTCAAACAAGGACTTTAACCAAGGTCGACCGATTTCCTGTTACGAACTAAGTCAGTCACTGACCTGCTGTTGTGCTTCCATTTGCCCTTCTTACAGGCATTACACAGATGGCTTATTTTGTTGCCCATCCAAGACAACTTCAAAACAATATTCATCCTTCATAACATATTCTAAAAAAATATTTTTGTTTTTGCTCCCCTGCGTGATTTTTCAAGTACAAAACTTTTCCATCCATCGGGCATTTTCCCGGAAAATTTATTTAATTTATGAGAGATAATCTGGAATCAATTTAAGTCAAAAAACTTGGAAGTCGCGCACACACAGCCATATACAAAAGAGGAAAAAATAAACGAAAAAGTCATACTGATTGATTTAAAAACCACTTGAGGTCTCTCTCTTGTATCTCAGCGCTATGTTTCTTGCTGATCCTTTTCCGTTTTTGTTTCGGAAATAAATTCCCGCCAGGATGCAGGGTGGACATAGAATTACAGTAAATTTATGGCATTACATTAACATTTCGCAAGCAACGCACCATAAAGCAATGAATCTTAGAAGAAAATCTCCCTACCATGTTTTTGTGCGATTTCGCTCATGTTGTTCAAAGAAAATTCAACAATTTTTCCGCTAATGTTAAGAAAAGCTACCAGTATTGTCATGACTTACGGGGAGTTTCCTCACGCTTGTGTTGGCGGGGAGTAGTAACGAACGGTATGTCACTCTGCGACGAACGCGGCGCGGCGTGGAATTTCACAGAACATCTTCAAGAAAATGAAAAATAATACGGTTCGTTTCTATCGCCGGAATTTTCGATAAGACAAAAACAATAAGCGCACACAGCAAATAAAGGACAATGGCATAAAGCGGAACTTATCTTTTCACCGTATTTGAAATTGAAGTCAATTTTCCTGAAAATTTCATAGAAATCCACCCAATTTATTTACGACGAGTGCTCCGCGAAAAAGGACGAAACGCTTCCGGGGAGTATGGTTAAATACAAAGAGCACTTGACATTTCCGTTTTTGACGATGAATTTAATTTTGGCGGCTTCGTTGTCTTTGTGTCCTGATGGTGCTGGTACGGTATGAGAGAAGCGCGAAAAATGACTTTTGATTTCAAAATAAATTGCGGTGAAGCACCTGAAGTGCGAGAACAAATTATTGTATTTATTGCTTGACGTAAGAAAAGCAACAATGCAGCAAAAGGTTAAAGGTTGGCGCGCACTAATCAAACTGGAGTTGACTGTGCCTTGGCGTCGAGTTATTTATTTGCACCGTTTCGCATCAGAAATGTAAAACAATGTTTATCGTTTTGTTGTAGTTGATGATGTAAAGGACACGTGGCAGGAACTATTGACATGGCACGTGCAAAAGCTTTTGAATATTTCGATTCGGTGAAGCTACAGATGATTTGACCTCTCCGATTTCCTTTTCCCATTAGGTTATAAAAGATGGATTGAAAAGGACACTAACCTCACCTATCTTTCCTAGTAGTTTTTTGCCTTTTTAAGACAAAAACATAAATCTGACACAGAGAAAATTGCTCAATGAAAACAGTTTTCTTCTAAACACGCAATGTTGAATCTTTTCTACAATAATCTCCGTAGAGATCGCATGCCTATACAAATACAAAGGAAGATTCGTGTCCTTTCAATGTCAGTGTTTGCGCGCTGAATAAAAGAAACGAGCTGTATTGTTACTTCTAAAGATGTATCTCTTTTCGTTTCTGGTAAGTTTTCTGTGTTGCTTTTCATTCATCAATTGATTTACTTTAATGTCATAGACAAGTGAAGTGTGTTTGTCCATTGGGGCATCATTACACTTGCGCCGGCATCAGAAGCAGGCTGAATGAAACGCGCCGTCAACGAAATGAAACCCAGAATAATGGGCAACACAAACTAGAGCATCATGTCAATGACAAAAGGACCAGAGATAACGACACGACCTTTTTCTTTCTCAGTTTGTTTGTTCCTCTGATTCTATACACTATGCTCCCCATGGATACCTTCATCTTCAGGTTCTATATGTGCACGCCTTTTCCTTTCTTTTCATCCTGGTTTGACATTGACTTGATTCCCTGTTGAACACGAAATGTTTTACACGCCGGATTGCAAAAAAAAAGAATATTGTTTTGGTCCTTTTGAACTGTCTCGCATGATATTATGTACACTTGTGCTTCATCGTGTTTTATTTTTTTTTATATTTTTTTCTTGGTTGTGTGTAGTGTAATCAAGTAGAAGTATTGTCAAGACAAAAGGGACAATACATACTTGCCGCGTTTTTTCGGTCATTCGTAAATTTGTTTTGTGTCGTCCTGGAGCGCCAACGCAGCCAACCTCTCTCTCTCTCGGGTTAAAATCAATTTAGGATGCCTTAAGGAAATCTCAGGGACATTATTTATTGAAAATTCATTTTCTTTTAGCAAAAGTAGGTATGCATTTGATCCAAGTTCAAGATGGTTCAAGATGTCTTTGAAATTGGAAGCTTTGCATGATTGGAAAATATTTGTTCTGAAGTTATAGAAGTTGAACAAGATTTGTGCCTTCACGAGAACGAGATGCTAACAATAGAATAGATTGATCAGGTCATATGGCAGACCGTTGCTTTGAAATTAAACGAAAATGAGTCAATCGCTAAACTGATCCGTGTGAGGTAGTCAAATTTCATCGTTTGTTTTGGTAATCGTTTTGTAAACTTTTCTTTTTCTGACTCGCTCACTCCGGAATATGAGCATTTGTCGATTGAACAATATCAGTCTTTTTTCGGGTGAATCATTGTGTTGCTCCGTCCATGGGCGTAGCCAGGATTTCATGTAGAAGGTGGCAAAGCCAAATACAGTTGAATCGAAAATTAATAAATTATTATGCTGTGGAATTGCCAAACATAAAGAGATTTTGGGGAATTTCACCGAAGCCAAGATCTTTATGGTATTAAAAATCAGTTTATTCTGGAACGACATCCTGCAGGAAAAATGTATGCAGTGGACAGAAGGTATTTAGACCACAAATGATAACATAAAAAAAATCGCTAGAAAGTGCGAAAAAAAACTAATAAGAAATTTTGTTCTCGGTACTTTCTCAGTGATTTCTCCAAAATAAATTGCGGTGAGCGTGCTGATTTTTTTTTTAGATATGACTTACTAAATAATTATGTGAGTCACCGCCTTCATCAAGGCAATGCTCGGAATTAGCAATTTTCGTCACCCATACGGATCGTAAAAATAGTCAGGAAGCTGGATGCTGTACTTAGTTAATTTCTCTAGGCTCTTGCTATTTCTTGGCACTCTTCACACTCAAAATTGATTATCAAATTATTATCCAGTAAATTACCTTTCACAGGGTTCGTTATTTCAAAACGGTATCACTAAAAAAATGTCGCTGTTGTTTTAAGCAGCGGGCTAGATCAGCCAGACGCTTTGACCATTCGGCTAGTGGGAAAGCGAGCCTGCGAATAGTTTCATAGCGCAATTAAGGAAATCAATACATTTTCTGCTGATTCGTACACTAATTCCCAGTATGCTACTTTTTACATGCAGTAGAATGTTGCGTGGCTCCGAGTTTTAAATATCGATCGTGTCGGTGACACCAATCAGGATAATTAAGTGCCCCTCCCTGCTTCCCCTGCCACTGTGTGTTGTGCTAGCAATGAACAGTGGCGTTATTAAAAAATCAGCGGAGGGGGACATCACGTCATATAGGGGGACATCACGTCATAAATATAGATAGACAAGCAAATCTGTCAGCCTGCCTTTATGTTAGCAGTCCTTATTTAAGTCGCTTCAGAAAATCTACCAGTGGTCGATAGAGAGATCCAGGTTCTGTTCAATCTACAACACATTGTACTAAAAATTCCCAAAGGTGGTAGGAGCGATATAAAATTAAAGCAAAACTTTACACAAATAGGAGGCTTACTTTGGCCTATTTTGTGTGAAATATTTGTTTACAATGTTTACAATGGTTTAAGGGATTGATGTGTGCTAGAGAGATTCTAATTCCTAAAGTAGAAAATAGGTCTTTGCAAGATTCTAACTTAGTAAAGCTGAATTTAAGGTCATTCGTTTTGTACAATTTCATAGGGTATAAATATCGTCATCAAGAAGAGTCATCTGGCAACCCCACTATATTCAATACCAATTTGAAATAAAGTCGAATATCTGAGCGTCAATCTAAGCAGTTTGTTTGTGTTTCTCGTGGAAAAGAGGATCCATAACCGAAGGTCGATTGGATTTAGGAAATGTAAACGCATACATTACATTGGCATGCCTCCGGGCCCAGTATAGGCTCTTGAGTTTCTACCAACACTCCTTCCAATAGTCGTATACTGACAGCCTGAGGTAAAACTGACAAATATTCGAAATGTAGAGCGTGATCCCAGGTGAGAATGCAATTAGACCACATGCATAAGAGCTCTCAGACAGCCGTTAATTTCATGCAAGGGCAGAGAGGAGCTACACCCGTAAATAGGACTGACATGGCCCAATAAACAGCGAGATAACAGAAAAGTTGCGTACGGCGAGCCAAATACAAATAGCCCAGCAGCCGTAATAACATCTACCATCTCGTCGTCATGTCGAGACTTTTGTCTAGGGCTTATGGTTAAAGGGACTCAAAAAAAAAACAGAATATAATTTCCAGGCAGAAAAGGTCCGACTGCCTGCAGCATCCAAATCTTTTTGGACAATTTTTTCAATCTTTTTTTTATCAACAAACCATTTTATTTGCGAAAACGTTACTGATGCATCGTTTTTCTCAAAAATTCCATGTCGAAGCATTTAAACATAACGGTATTATACCGTTTGATTCGTTTGACGTTTATCGATTGCGAACACAACAAAATTCTGCTCCGAGTTAAAATTTAAATTTTTCATAAAATTCATAATTTTAATTACCAAATCCGTCATTTTTTTGTTAAATTGCTCGTTTGTTATTTAAATAAAAGTGGTATCGCGGATTAGTGCAGTGAAATTATATATTATCACTTCGGAAAGTTTTTGGTTGTGTGTTGTTTATATCGCCGCTCGAGTTGCCTTTGTTCTCTTTGTTTCATTTGGCCAGTAGCGGATTCAAACTCAGCTTAACTGAATTATTTGAATAGTATCTTTCACAGTAGTATACAGCTCAGTGGTAGCGTGCTAGATTCGCGCCCCTCAGGCCCGGTGTTCAAATCCCACTATATACAATTTTTTTTATTTTTCTTTTTTTCAAGTAATTACATTTTTTTCTTATAGTAAAATGAATTGTGTTTGCGAGCAATTTTATAAGGTTCAAATTGACGGTCTATCTCAGCTCGTTTCGTCGTTGCAGAGCCAACTTAGCAAGTTGAGATCCGTAATGAACTCTGTAAATTGTTGTGAGAACAATAGTAGAGAATTACGAGATAAAAATGTAAAATTGAAAAATAAAAATAGTAATTTAGAGAAAAAAACTAAAAAGAATGCTATGAAAGTTTTTGCGAAATCTTCTGAGCATCCTATTGATGGCCAAGATACAGGAACTTCTACTGTTATTTTAGATCCATCGTCTTCTATAATTCCTTCTAATGTTGACAAAAATCAATCTCCGGTTGATAAATTTGTCACTGTACGTAAGAAAAAGATTAATATCAAAAAACCTTCTCCTGTTGGTGATGTTATTTCCAAAAAGGCTGATAATAATAGGCGACATAAAAGAATTTTTGGAGTCGATGAAGCTAATGATTCTCTTCGAAGTGTCCCTAGTTTTAAAGTATTCCATGTTTCCAAGCTGCACGCTTCGGTAAAAGCAGATGAATTGAAGGAATACGTAATGAAAAAACTTGATTTAAAAGATGACACTTTTCTTTCGGTTTATGCACTTATAAAAAAAGATTGTGATATATCCAAATTAGTTTCAATCAGTTTTGGTTTGAAAATTCCTCAAGAATATTCAAAGCAAGTGTTTTGTGCCAACTTCTGGCCCAAGGGCATCAACATATCACCATTCAATTTTTCAAAAAACGGCAAACGCCAAAACAGTGCCCAGCTAAACACATAATTTCCAATTCAGTTTTTTCAGTTTATTATCAAAATGTTGGTGGTCTTCGTTCAAGAACAAATGACTTTTACCTTGCAGTTTCACTAGAAGATTATGCTGCCATTTGCTTAACCGAAACTTGGCTCCACACAGACATTTCAAATGAGGAACTTTTCATAAGAAACTATGATGTCTATCGCCGCGATCGTTATGAGACTTCAACAAAGAGAGGAGGTGGTGTTTTGGTAGCTATCAAAACAACATTCCCATCTCATGAAGTTGAGCTTTTTCATAAGGACGTGGAACAGATATGTGTTTCTATTAATGTTTCTAGTAGCGAAAAAATATACATTTTTAATAGCTATTTACCACCTTTGAGTTCAGTTGATGTTTATAAAAAACATTTAGATAATATCTCCAGATTATCCTTTGAGGAAAAAGACAAATTGATCGTCGTTGGGGATTTCAATCTTGGTAATATAAGTTGGTACTGGAACGACGACGAGAAAAAAATTCTGCCGCGTAATTTACATCTCGAGTGTGAATTTGTTCTAACAGATTGTTTATTTGCCATGGATTTGATGCAAATGAACTTTGTTAAAAATTCAATTGGTAGAATTTTAGATTTGATTTTTGTTAGTACTGATTTCAATGCTTCTGTAATTAAAGTAGATAAACCATTTTTGCCCAATTCAATGCATCATAGTGCTCTTCTTCTTGAGTTTGTTTTTTATGATTACATTGAAGAAGAGGCAGAAGTTACTCTTACTAGAAATTTTCAAAAAGCTGACTTTACAAAATTAAATTCAATATTTCGTAATATGGACTGGGCTTCAGTTATATCAAATATAAATCTTGCTGAAAGTTATACAAATTTTAAATCAATTTTATTGGAAGCTATTCATAAGTACGTTCCTTTACAAAAGAAAAAAATAAAAGCAAAAAATCCTTGGGGTAGTAAAGAATTGTTGAAACTTAAAAGAGCTAAAAATAAAGCTCATAAGTTGTATAAGAAGTCATCCTCTCTTGCCAATAAAGAACATTTCTTCAGATTGAGAAGAGAGTATGAATTAATGAATAAAAATCTTTACAAACAGTATATCGCGAGAGCTGAAAATAATATAAAAAATGACAGTAAGACATTTTGGAGTTTTATAAACAGCAAGCGCAAGAATACAGGAATACCCAAAAATTTAGAGTTCAATGGCAATTTTTACAACGATGTTCAATCGGTTTGTGATGGATTTGCTAGATTTTTCAATTCAGTTTACGAAGTGCCAGACTCCGTTTCACCAGAAATGAATACTAACACCAAGCCAAGCCACAGTGCATTGGTCCCTCGGATAGCTCAGGAGGACCTTACGAGTGCTCTTGAGATTTCTGAGGATGACCTATTGAATGCTTTCCGTGATCTTGATGTTAGTATTCAGGCCGGACCTGATGGCATTCCTAATATATTTTTGAAGAATTGCATGCAATCGTTATGTCGTCCTTTAGCCCTTATTTTTAATTTGTCCTTGTCTTCAGGTGTTTTTCTTGATGAATGGAAAGTTTCGTACATAACCCCTGTTCACAAAAAGGGTCCGAAACATCTTATTGATAACTATAGACCCATAGCCAAACTATCAGCAATACCGAAGTTGTTTGAAATGCTTATTAAAAATAAAATAGATGTTTTAATTAGCCGTTTAATATCACCATGTCAACATGGATTCCTTAAAGGAAAATCAACTACAACAAATTTGGTATCATTCACTAAATTTGTTGCAGATGGTATTGAGCAGGGAATGCAGGTTGATGTGGTTTATACCGATTTCTCGAAGGCTTTCGATAGAGTAGATCATAATATCTTACTTAAGAAACTAGAAAATTTAGGTATACAGTCGGTTTTTCTTAGCTGGGTGAAATCCTATCTAACGGATAGGACGCAGTTGGTAAAGTTGAATGGCTGTACATCGCGCTCTATCATAAAGTGTTCGTCAGGAGTTCCGCAAGGAAGCCATTTAGGACCACTTTTCTTTTTAGTTTTCGTAAACGATATCATACAAAATTTTCAATTCGTGCGTGTATGGCAGTATGCCGATGATATGAAAATCGCAATGAGAATACGCAATATAGGTGATTGTCTTAACTTGCAATCCGATTTAGAAAAACTGCAAATTTGGTGCCTTAATAATAATTTAAATTTAAATGTTAGTAAATGTAAAGTACTTAGCATATATAAATTGAAAACTCCGATCTTCTTTGAGTACTCCTTAACAGGTAGTGTTCTTCTAAGGGTTGCCGAAATATCAGATCTTGGTGTAATTTTCGACCATGATCTTTCATTTCGACAACACATTGATTACATTATTTCAAAAGCGAATAGTATGTTAGGATTTGTTAAACGTAACGCTCGTGAATTTAATGATCCTTTTACCTTAAAAATATTGTTTACAGCTTTCGTTCGCTCGCATTTGGAATATTGTTCTATTGTGTGGAATCCGTTCTATAAGGTTCATATCGAGCGTATAGAAGGAATTCAACACAATTTTACACGGTTTGCTATTTATCAAATTGGCTGGCGTTTCAAGCCAGAATATAAAACTCGCTGTTCCTTATTGGGTTTACAAGCTTTAGATTATAGAAGAACGTTTTTAAACGCTATGTTCATTAGAGATCTGTTTTGCTCTCATATTGTTTGTGAAGATATATTAAATAACTTTGAAGTCAGAACTATTCCTCACAATTTACGGCGGAACAACCTTCTTGTTCAGCCTTATCATAGAGTAAATTATGGTCTTAACGAACCAATTACAAGGTCAATAATTCTTTATAACAGTTTGAAGGACTTAGTTAATTTTAATTGCATTAACAAATTAATTTTTAAAAGAAATTATTTTGATAAATTTCCTTATTAATTTATTTTTTGTTTTAGATTTTATTTTATCGATCTGCTAGAGTTTACACTCGATTGATTGATTAGTCACTTACGTACGCATAGTAAGTAAAGTGATGCCGAGAAGCCCTGTCCCGGGGCAGAAGCTTCTGTGAGGCAAAAAAAAAAAAAAAAAAAAAATAACGGTATTTTATACCGTTACTTTAATACGCAGATTAAAAAATTATTTTGGCTTTTTTTTTATCTCTGAGACACTGATTATTCAGGAAATTAACAGTTCAGCGGACCGGAGGGCCCTGCAGCGACAACTCATCGATTAACTGTCAAACGAATTCGATTTCTCCATGCCAAGAAAGGAAGGAAGGAAAAATATTAATAGACCGAGGTAATGGCGATATGCAGCATACACCTATTTGCTCTAGTCCTATCAAACAGTCCGTAGGAGCGATCAAAATTGTTTCAAACAGCTCTGTGAGGACGCAAACTCAACCTCGTGTGGTGGTCCTGACGAAGAGTGGAGAAGAGAGTGGGAGAGCTCCAGTGTTGGATACTGCAAAAAGATATCGTCTACACATCAAAAATAATAAACCGGCTGGTTAACCTGGGCCTCTTATCGCCTAATCTGTCTGCTCGGCATAAAGGAAAGTGTTCGCGTGAATTATACATATATAACTGGTTGTCAGGAGTAAAGGGCGCTAATACGATTGTAAACGAGCACGATTTACGATAGACTATTTCACCACTGTATCGACGTTAGTGACGGAGTTTTTGCGTAAGTGGGTATTTGTTGTGCCGCTGCGACGAATTTTTGAATTTTAAAACTTTAAAATTTTTGTATTTTTTTATTTTGGAATTTTTAAAATTTTTGAATTTTTGAATTATTAATATTTTGAATTTTTAAATTTTTTAGTTTTAAAATTTTTGAATTTTTAAATTTTTGAATTTTTAAAATTTTTGAATTTTTGAATTATTCAATTTTGAATTTTTAAATTTTTCAGTTTTCAAATTTTGGAATTTTTAAAATTTTTGAATACATATTTGTATTATGAAATTTTTGAATTTTTACATTTTTCAGTTTTTAAACTTTCAAATTTTTTAGCTTTTAAATTTTGGAATTTTTAAAATTTTGGAATTTTTAAATTATTAAATTTTTGAATTTTTAAATTTTTCAGTTTTTAAATTTTTGAATTTAAAGGTAAGTACTGAGTTCACCTTGCGAAAAACTTGCATATATGTCTCCCGTGAAAACGGTGCCGTGGAGACTTGCTGTTTATTCACTCAATGTAAGATAAATGTTCACTCGCGTTCTGATTGATTGTCGATGACATCTTTCCATTGTGAAATAAAGGTATGTACTGAGTTCACCGAGCGAAATTCGTGCATATATGTCTCCCGTGAAAACGGTGCAGTGGAGACTGGCTTTTTATTCACTCAATGTAAGATAAATGTTCACTCGCGTTCTGATTGATTGTCGATGACATCTTTTCATTGTGAAATAAAGTGGAACTGCATTTGTTTCGCCGGCGAAATGTCAAAAACAAATGTGGAGACTTTCGTGTGAAGTGAGTACCACCGAGCGAATTCGAATTCACGATCATCAAAATTTTGACAGTATTTGCATGGATTTCACGTGAACTGACGATGTTAGTACCTACTTTAAAGTGCAACTGCATTATTTCCGCTGGCGAAATGTCAAAAACTGATGTGGAGACTTTCATGTGAAGTGAGTACCACCAAGCGAGTTCGATTTCACGATCATCAAAATTTTGACAGAATTTGCATGGATTTCACGTGAACTGACGATGTTAGTACCTACTTTAAGAAAGAAAGCTGTTCGGAAAGGGAGGGGATCTGTGACGAATTTTTTCTTTACAGGGATAATGACTAAATTAATAATAATCTAAATTTTCAAGCTGACTGTCTTTTTTACACAAATACTGTTCGGCAAATTTTTTCACAAAATTTAGGCCTGGCTCACATTGTGCAAAAGAGGATTTTATTGTTTCCATTGGTCGCAAATGACATCGACTTCGATCTGTCATTGGTTCGCATTAAGCTCCCATTTGGAAAATTACTTTGAGACGTTCACTGTCTATGAGTCACATGCTTGCATGGCGCTCCTCCTCATTCAAGTCTATGAGTCACATGTGACTCACAAAAGAAAGGTAAAGTAAAGGAATTTCGAAAGGCAGAAGGTAATATCGGCGAAAAGGCGAGACAATTTTATTTTATTTTATTTATAGGAAGCCTTGAGACATACACCCTAGCATAATAGGATGTGTATGTAGATGATCAAAATTAAAAACCTCACCAACCCTTATTTTCGGGTCGATTCGAAACCTCGAAATAATTCGACCTCCTAAATAAACAGCTGCCGCGTCAAATTTCAGGAAGTTTTATTGCGGACCAAATGCCACATTATTTGATAATTATGAGGGCTGCAATTTTTTTTTGTAATGTAATTTCTTAGTTTTATTTTAAACGGTGTTGAGCGAAGGAATTATAAGAGCGCGTGAGCTAATGCAAAGGCGTATAATTGGGGAAAGAAAAATGACCGATCTTTATTCAACGATTACAAGCGCGAAGTGACATAACCTTTGCGACAGTAGGTACATCAATGTATGTGTGTGTACATATACAATTCAACACCCCAACTTGCTTAATTATAACAATCATAAATCAAAATTCAATTCAAAAATGCAAAAAATACAATGATCACCAAAAAGGTAGTTAATTCATTAATTTACTTCAAAGTTGCATCTATGATATTATGATATTATGATGAAGCATATATTATGCCCATTTTAGAGACACAAAATAGTAGCTTGCTTGCGCTGACGCCTTTCGTCAAACAATCGGCAACATTCAGGTCGGTTGATACATATTTGAATCGGATTATTCCATTTAAAACCAGGTCCCTTACGAAATGAAACCGAATGCTGATATGCTTGGTGTTAGGTCGATATGCATCCTCCTTTGCGATATACAACGCCCCTTGATTGTCGCATCGTAGACATACGGATCCAACTGCTTCAAACTGGCGTAAGAATTGAACCAACCAGGACGCTTCTTGTGCTGCTGAACTCATGGCCATATATTCGGCCTCCGCTGTCGACAATGCCACTGTTGCCTGCCTTTTGCAACTCCAGGAAATAGCTCCACTCGACAGTGTGAACACCCATCCAGTGCATGATCGCCGGCTGTCGACATCCGATGCCCAATCTGCATCTACATATCCGCTCAATGGTCTGTTCGGATCTGAAAAACGATATTTAATTTTATTATTGATAGTACCTTTCAGGTAACGAAATATCCGTTTAACAGCTGTCCAATGTTGCGTAGAGTGTGCTTTGTTGAATCGGCTCACGTTGTTGACTGCGAATGCTAAGTCCGGACGAGTTCCCTGGACAAGATATAACAAGCACCCAACTGCCTCCTGATAGGGAACATCAGTTACAACATCTCCATTGCCAGCTACTGATAGTTTATGTGACGCATCCGTTGGATTTGTTACTGCCTTGCAGTTGCTCATACCAAACCGAACAAGAATATCTTTGGCATATGATGACTGCTCGATACAAATGCCATCGTCCTCGTACTGTATCGTCAAACCAATACACGATTTCGCGCGTCCCATATACTTCATGTGAAATTTATCCGTAAGTTTTGTCACTAAAGTATCGCGGGTCTGGGCGCATTTCCAAAATATAAGGAAGTCGTCTACGTAGATAGCGATAATCAAGTCGACGTTCTCCGTAAAGTAGACGCACGGATCCAACTTTGACTTATTCAGCCCAAACGATTTCAAAGCGTCATCGAGACACTTGTTCCACCGACGTCCACTCTGCTTCAAGCCATACATGGCTTTCTTTAGCTTACATACGCGACCAGTATCGTCTTGAAACCCTTCCGGCTGCTGAATATATATGTCCTCTTCAAGTGTGCCTTGTAGATACGCAGTTATGGCATCCATCTGGTCGATACTTAAACGACGCTCCGCTGCAATTGCAATAAGCAGTCGAACAGAAGTGTAGCGGACGACTGGTGAGTATGTTTCCGTGTACTCCAAACCATACTTTTGCGCACAACCTTTAGCTACCAGCCGCGCCTTGTGACGTATTATCGTGCCGTCGTCTGCTCGCTTCGTTCTAAACACCCATTTCGTTTTAATGGCTTGTCTCCCAGGCGGTAGCTCCATCAGATCCCACGTTTCATTTTCGTGCAACGATTTCATCTCATCAGCCATCGCTTGTCTCCACTGCGTTGCATTATGGCTACTTAAAGCAGCCTCCCGAGTCGGTGGATCTCCTGCTTCACGTTCACACGTCAAATACAATGATGGATCAAAACGATCTACAGGACGCCTGATTCGCTGTTGTATCGGTTGCTCAATGTCTGGAGATAATCCCGCATCAGGAATCTGCGCTACAAAGTCGGGGTCACGAATTACATCGTCGACTGTTGCCTCGCTTGTATCGCTCAAAATGGATTCGTCGTCGAGCTTCAAGTCGTCGATCTTCGAGTCGTCGTGCTTCGATTCATCGTGCTTCGAGTCGTCGTGCTTCGAGTCGTCGTGCTTCGAGTCGCCAGCCCCAACTGGATCTTCATCTGCTTCCGAGTCGCTTGGGATATCTGCACCGAAATTCGGCAAATACTTCTTCGTTTTGGGTAAAAACATTCGAGGATTTGGCTCTCGTGATTGCACAAAATCTACGTCCCGACTGACAATTACTTTCTTCCTTTCTGGATCATAGCAACGTAATCCCTTTTGGGTGTCGGCGTATCCAACGAACAGCATTTCGGATGCTTTCGCGTCCCATTTTCTGCGTAATGGCTTCGGAACATGGACCATCACACGATTTCCAAAAGTTTTCAAGTTTCGCAAGTTTGGTCGTTGTCCACTCCACACCTCTTCTGGGGTTTTACCCACAGTACGATTCACAGACCGATTAACGAGATACGCAGCATGGCTGACGGCCTCTGCCCAAAATTTCTTCTCGAGTACTGCATCGGCCAGCATACATTTTGCGCGTTCTATTAGCGTCCGGTTCATACGCTCGGCGATGCCGTTTTGCTCGGGCGTATACGGAACGGTTGTTTCGTGGATAACTCCGGACGTTTTACAAATATTCGCCATAGCCGCATTCACGAACTCTGTCCCGTTGTCTGTACGGATGCGTTTTATTTTGAATCCTGTCTGGTTCTCAGCCATTGATTTGAACGAGCGAAATATTTCAGGAACAGCACTCTTATCCGACATGAATGACACAAACACTTTCCGCGAGGAGTCGTCAATTAGTGTCACAAAGTATTTCGCTCCACCGATTGATGTTGTTTCCATGGGACCACATACATCCATATGTACTAGATCAAGTAGACCGGAGGATTTTATATCGGTATTGTTTCCACTGAATGGCTTTCGAGATGATTTGCCTACAGCACAACTAGTACAACCTTCCAAAGACGCTTTCGATCCGCTGAACTCCAATCCGTCGCTCACAGATTTCAACTTGCACATGCCGCCGTAACTAAGATGCCCAAGCCGTCGATGCCAATCGATAATGTCACCGTGTGTCGCCAATACACAACGTATCTGACCTGCCTGGATCTTGTAAATGCCACCGTACGTTTCTGCTTTTGCAAGTAATTCGTTCTTTGCATTATACACGGAGCAACCACTAGCGTCGAATTTGACAGAATTCTTACTTTTTATCATCTCGCTAACTGACAGCAAATTCGCCCCTAAGCCGGGGACACACAGAACATTGTGCACGGAAATGTCAACACCGTCAATGCTCAAGTATGCAGTACCACTACCGATGACTTTAAGTCGCTCATTATTTGCGACTGATATGTCTGGATGCGATGTATTCCGAAAGTCAACAAGAATATCTTGATGCGGCGTCATGTGACGAGAGGCTCCGCTGTCGATAAACCAATCGGTTGTTTTTGTTGCACTCATCGAAGCACTAAACGCATTTGCAAACTTTGCCACTGATATTCCGCCGTCTTGCTTATGCTTATTGGGACATTTTCGTTTGTAATGCCCAACTTTGTTACAACCGAAACATCGTGGTTTGCCTTTAATTGGACCTTTTTTACCATCGTGTCCACTTACAAATGCAGTTTCGGCTTTCACACTACTGGTCGGAACAAGATTGAGCAACGAAGACTTCACCTTCTCCGTCGTGATATCTGCGCCGCTTGCTGTCAAACCCATAATAAACGGCTGATATCCCGGGCCAAGCTTTCCAAGCAACAACAAAGCAACAACTCTGTCCGTGATGATGACTTTCGCCGCAGTGCACCTCTTCCACGCCTCCATTGTTCGGCCAATGTAATCGTCCATTGATGGACAATCAGCCAGCTTGATTCCAGTGAGATCCATTAATGCAGATACTTCTCTGTCGATACCGGACTCGCTGAAAGACGTTTGTAGCAATTTCCATACGGCCAATGGACTACTGGTGTCGCTGAAATGGTTCGCCACGTTGGTTTCTGTCGCCAAAACCAGTCATCCCATAGCCTCATCCAGCTTGCCAACATCCGTCTCGGTATCTTCTTCGGCGATACATTTTGCCAACTTTCGCGTTCGTAGGAACGCCAGCATCGAACGGCGCCACTCGCTGCAATTCTCCCGGCCTTTCAATTTCTCGAACTGTATATCTCGCGGCATTGTGCAAGGCGACGACCCGAAATTTCCAAAAACGAAATCCGCACAAATCAACCGTATTTTTTACTAATCCCGAGTAATTAACGCGATAGCCACACTGCTGGGCCCATAACCTGTTGAGCGAAGGAATTATAAGAGCGCGTGAGCTAATGCAAAGGCGTATAATTGGGGAAAGAAAAATGACCGATCTTTATTCAACGATTACAAGCGCGAAGTGACATAACCTTTGCGACAGTAGGTACATCAATGTATGTGTGTATACAATTCAACAAACGGGTCTGAATTTGAAATATTTTGTCTGCATCCCGTAAAACTCTATGGGCCAGGGACGTAGGCAAGATTTCCTTTCGGGAGGGGTCCAAATATTTTCTACTACCAAATATGGATTGATAATTTTTTTTATTTAATAGAAGGAAATACGACTTGTTTGTCGTTATTTTTTCGAAACGATTTCCACCTTGAAATTATAGATGAGTTGCTGGACACATCAAGAAATACTATCAGATTTCAAAGTTGAGTTTCTGATGAAAAGATTAAAATTAAAAATACAGAAAAGAAATAAAGCAGGTCATGTGCCCCAGAGAAGGACGTCTGTTCACCCTAGCCAATGCTACGACCCTGCTATATGGGTAACAAAAATAAACCAACTGAAACCGTAATTATCATACATATGTATTTCTAAGCATAAATACTCGCAGCTTATGATTCGACATTTCAACTGACTACTTGGTAAAATATTTGCAAGACTGCCCTTCATAAGCTTCCTTGACTCCTTAAGTTACACAATATTCACCATATAGCCGCCTGGTTCCTCGTGCATAATCCAATTTTGCTTTTCATTTTGCATAATTTTTCCCAAAACAAGGATATCCTTCGCAGCTGCTCTTCACACAACTCCTTTTGGTCAAGTCTTTTGCTCAACAACAAATTTTACCATCATTCTATATCTTATGGCAATACAGTCTGCAAATTCCCTTTACATACACACCCCAACCTGCTTTTCTAGTTTCTTTATGCCATTCAGTTCAGCCTGGGTAGACATTAATATTTATTCAGGTGTATCCTTTCGTCTTCTCATTCGCATGTGAAATTCAAGTGGAATACAGGTCAAGTGAAATATCCAGGCGTGTATAGCGTATACACGAAAAAGGACCTAAAGGTGAAGGTTTTTCGACAGAAAGGAGAAAAGATTGCCAGTTTCGGGACGATAAAAGTGAATAAGTTACTCTCGTTGGTACTACATATACGGTACAAACACACCGAGAACCGGTGCGAGGGGATCGAATGAAACTTCATACACGAATCGCTGGATAAAAGGATTTTTGTCGGATTTCATCCACCAGAGGACAAGCACGAGATGCGATGGTTGAGTGTAATAAAAGATGCATGCAGAATATGAGAAACTTGTCGCTTTAATTAAATATGACCAGAGAAAAGGTTAAAACTATACTCGTAGGTATACATATCGTTTGCACTCTATATAGGTATACATATAATAGATCTTCCGGAAAGCATGCCGCTAAGTGTGTCCTGGCCAAAGTTCTTGTGTGTGTGCGCTAATCTATCGGTATCCATGAATTTGGCATGCTCTCATTCGGGTGTCAACATTCAAGGCAATGACGAGAGAGGATCTAATTTTGTAGCTTTTCACCTTTCGACGGAACGGGACAAATTAATTGGATTTTTAGGTGAACTATAGGTTGCAGATCATCATCGTCAATAGAGATGTACATAATTGAATCAATAAAGATTGAATTTCCTGAAAAGTCCTCAAATTAAAAAAAAAATTTGTTCAAATCTTAACTAAATTGTCAAATAAGAATTTTTGAAATTGTAGGCAAAATACAAGAGTCCGAAATCAATGTGGAAGACACAGGTTTGATGCATATAATTAAAATAACTCCAGCCTAGGATTACAGTTGTGGGAATTCTGATTGAGCATTTTTGTTTAATTGATGGCATTTTCGATTTGAGGAATTACATTTTGGGACCAACTGAAGCAGACCCCTCCTTTTTGGGTCCATTTTCGTCCTCTTACAATCCTCAGTGATTTCCAGAAGTCGACTGATAATTATCGCCTTCTTCCTTCATCACTGAGTCCCGTGTGATTTGTAGCATGTCTCTGAAGCTAAGTTCACTCATGGCTTCCACACTTGTTGTGGATATACCTAGGGGTTCTTCAGCCTCCTACTACCTAGTGCTGGGTACTCACGCCTGTTTGGCTTTCCTCCCTTGTGGGCTGGTAATTGCGTTTCGAGCCTGTCTTCAAGTGGACAGCCTTCGCCATCGTTGTCGATGTATCGAATCAATCCAGCCATGTATCCTGGCTTCAATCATGCCGTTTTCCAAAGCAATTTTGGGTTCCGGTCGGGTTAAAACTTTTCTGCTGATTCCTCTTTTGCTAAGGCATCGGCCATTTCGTTCCCCAATGTGCCTACATGTCCTTTAGCCCACATTAGTGTAACTTCGTTGATTGATTTACACTCATTGAGCTTCTGGACACACTCAAGTACTAATTTTAAATTGATGTTAGATTGCTGCATGCGCTTGATCACCGATTGGTTGTAGAGTGCTATCAGAATTTTCTTCCCCAGTACCCGGCCTTCCAGAAGATGGTCCAGCGCGTGCAGCAAACCAAGCATCTTTGCCTGATATACTGATACATACTCTCCTAGACGAAGTGAGCATGCTAGGTTTAGCTCCTCGGAGAATATTCCAGCCCCCCGCCCCTCCTTACATGAGAGACCCATCAGTGAAGAGAGTGGTAGCAATATCACGTGGATGCTCCTCGTGATTCCTACCATCATCCATCCTCTATGAGAGTGTTGTGATTTCTTTCGATCACCCTACATATACTCATACCATCCAAAGGCATATGAGTCTCCCTGACATTATTACGAACAATATTCTTATTGCTGTAAGCGCCGCACTTTGCTTAATAAAAGGAGCCAGCGGCGGTAATGCCAGTAATACCCCCATAGCATGCATTGCCGTGATTTTCATTGCACCACATATGCTTACACATGTTATGCGTTGAATCCCATCCAGCCGTTGCCTCGTAGTTTTCTGGATACCCTTGGGTCACCAGACCAATGCTGCATAGGATAGAATGTGCCTAACCATAATTGTATAAAATCCTCGCTGCTGCTTGTGTCTTTTCGTCAACAAGTAAGTCTGGGATCTAAGGTTAGCCCTAGATACTTGACCTATTTGGACTCTTTTATCTCCGAACCGAAAAAGCAGCATGGGAGTGATTTCTACATCTTTCCTTTTCCGAGTAAAGACTATAGTGCCTGACTTGCTAGCAATTATGGTTAGGTCTTGTTCATTACACCATTCTTCACTTGCTTCATGCAATCTTGGATAGTGTACATTAATTTACGACTGACCATAATTGCTAAGTCATCAGCTTATCCTACTGTGTGTACACTCGTCGAGTCCAGTTTCCAAGAAGAGAGTCTACGGTGATGTTCCATAGTAGAGGCGAAAGTACCCCTCCTTGTGGACAGCCCCTGACTATCCTTCCCTTTATTCTGACACATCCATTACTAAGATTTACTGCCCTCCCAAGCATCGAATCGATCCATGTTATTATCAGTCGCTCGAACTACCTCTCAGCTAGGGCAAGCACCCTCTATGTCCATAAACGTTGACATAGCGATGCCACTGTTGTTAATCTCTCTTTCTGCTACCCGCACTACTTCATGCAGCCCGGTCTCGGTAAATCTTCCTGCTCTGAGGACATGTTGACATCTACTCAGAGGTCTGTACTTTAGCTTTACGCTGTCTTTTGATATCATCTTCTGTAATCTGCATACCTCGGATGTATGCCTTATACTCGAGCAAAATTCTCTCCACGAATTCCTTTTATATGTACGTAGAGTCTTCTGCAGCTCTCTCTTTTTATCCATATAAATCCCAAGAGCGAGAGTTTTTCTCTCTCTCATTTACCTATTAAACGCTTTCCTTGTCTCTTTCTTGATTGATTCCAATTCACTGCACCCCCAGGATGTTGGATCCTTTTCATCTATATGATTATAGCGGAACAAGCCTGTTTGAAAGAGTGAGTTATCGCAGAATTTATTTCTTCCACCGATCGCTCTATCTTAGTCGTGCTATCAGGTATTTCCTCTGAAATATCCTCGATTTGTTCGCATAACACGAGCCTCGAAGGGGCTAGTTAGGGAGAATGGCCTTGATGGAAAATGCCTACGCGCCTATATCTAACTAGTTTGTGGATTGATAACCACACGAACCGAATCAGATTGCAGACTAGTAAACTGCAGGGGCTGCCAGGATGTGAAAAGTAGCGCTACGAGTCTGCTTTAAGCACACGAGTAGTCACAGGTCCAACGAACCTGGGACATTTACTTCTGAATGTTCTACGTGAAGCTTAACCAATAGGGGACCGAAGGAAGATCGCACCTGTTATGGCGGAGTCTTTAGCGAATGGCGTACCCCGGGGATGGGTATGCCCAGGGGACCATGGTCCCTGCCCATCAAGGTATTGGACTCGAGGTGGCTGTAGGTTGTTAAGCAAGACAAGGAACTGGTGTTGCAGCCCAAGGGTTAGGTTTCTGAAGGTGAGTGCATTCACTGGTTGAAGAAATCCCCATTTGACTATAACACCTTGTCAATAAAACGCCGAAGGTCCAAAACACTCGAGGGACCGGGAAATAAGGGCGTAAAGAATAGGTGCTCCCCTGACAGTAACCCCGTAGATGGTAAACTTGTCCACCAGTTCTGAATTAAGTCCAGCATATTGACAGAGCTCAGCGTAATGTCTAACACCTCAGCCTTTCGCGCATCAACGAAGGTGGGAGCCACATCTTTATTTGAGGAATCAGTATTTAAAGATTAAAAACTTAAGGTTATGTTCTTTTTTTTTAATTAGGTTTTGGGAATATTTTGAGAATTGTTTACGTATGGATTTTGACTAATGATTTTTTTTTAAGCTGAGATTTTTTGTTTGAGGAATCTGTAACAGAGGATTCAAAAATTGGGGTTATATTTTTATGAGGGGTTTTCTGGTATTTAATTTGTTGGAATTCTACTTTTGGGAGTATTGAGGATTTATAATGACACTTCCGTCCCGTGGTATTTATCCACATATATATCAGACAGACACATCCGTCCGTCCGATTAAATATTTGATGTCCTTGGAGGTGGATAAATTGATTGTTATTTAAATTGGGACCTTACTTTATTTTGGTTCGTTTAGAATTTTTGTGTTGTATATTTTTGTTACCTGCAAAGAAAAAGAAAATACAATGTCATAATTGCTTATTTTCGTAAATCAAAAAATTATAATTAAGTTACTTTACAAAAGAGTTTACACTGAATGTTATTCAATGCGTGATTTAATGATTTAAGCTATTGAAAACGGAACAATAGTCGAAGGTTTCACATAAAATTTGATGAAATTAATTTATATTTTCCAGTAGAACACAAAATCAAATCACTTTCCCATCTGCTTGCATCAAATGATATAAAATATATTTTTTTTACTGTGCCTAGAGCGTAACCCTAATCTACCATATCTAAATCCCTGACGTAAAATTGTCTTACTATTTATTTCGCTATTCAATTACATTTCTGATCTCCGCACCCTAAACGTTTTGGTATATGTTTTTCATACCGCACTAAACAATCATTGCAGGAAGCATTATCCCAGCGGCGCAGGCTAATATGACCCATTCTCAATATACTCTCGTATATATCGCAATCTGAAACCAATTTAAACAATCTCCGAGAAATCCTTAAATACGCCAAAAGCCCCTCCATATACATAGAAAAGTGATACGTAAACCTAAATCTCTTCCTTCCGCTTTATACCATGTTTTCGAGTATGCGAGTGTTGTCGGCATTATGTAGGAAAAGCCATCTTTCCTATCTCCGACATTTTGCAGTAAGATGAGCAAGGAATTTCATGAATGTCCTTCTTTGGTTGGGTCGTATAATATCTCTCTAAACTATATAAACGATTAGATATACGTAATAATAAGGAAACTAAAATCCAAGATAGAATTTTCCTCAAGGGATGCATGTTACCAGTATGAGAGAGGCATATGATAACGATAAAGATAGACCAAAGTAGCAGCTTGTTGTTGCTCGGTATGTGTCTTACAGAATAATAGTCCTGAGGCTGACCCTTTTTAATCACATTGGCCGGATTCACTGTCTATTGAATATTTGGCAACGCAAATACATTTTATCTCAGCACAGGATAAAGGTTTCTAGCATAAAATATAAATGATAAGACCGCAAATATTGTCTAAGGGATCATATGCAATTTTGCGACGAAATAATGGTATAATTGCAGTTTGTGAATGTGAAGACACCAAAGGTGAAAAAAAAATTTGTTTTTAGTATACATTAAAAGCTTGAATTTTTAATTTCGCCATCACTTTCTTCGTTATAGAAAGAGGACCCAGCGGAATGTAGTAAATAGGAATCTGAACTCCTTTGAAGTTGATGGTATTCAACGGTCGCGTTTCAGTCCTTTGAATCTGAAATTCTAGAGAGAAATTCTACAACCTTCAGACATAATTCCTGGAATGTTTCCAACTATGCATTAGTGAAATATTTTTTTTGTCTGCAATATTTCCTCTGTTTTCAATGAATAAGAGAGAGAGAGATAGAAAAAAAATTCTCACTGGGTATGAAAGCTTTGGTCAAAATATTTTTATACAAGCTTTTCTTTCCAAGAGAAAATATTCCTTTGGGAATTTTTAAGAGCACTGAGAAACAACGGGTCATTTGTTGGAAAAAATTGAGCCGTGTCAAGTAAATAAATAACGGGTGAGACATTTTTTTTCAGTTTCTCGTCTTTTGCAAAGCTTTTTCACATCGGTACGTTTTTTTTTTCATCAAGGTAGAGTGCACCATCATAAGCGTTGTTTCCATTAAAGTTCATTTACATGATAGTCCACCGTACAACGTAGACTTTACACGGTTGAGCTTAAAAGCTCGTACAACGCGCGGCGAACGGTTGGCACAAAGTGTATGGTTCGTAATGCATTATCCAATCGATTGACCAATCAATGCTTATTTATGTGGATAAAGTACATTTTCTATGGAGAAAGCTCATTTTCTCTAGCGAATTTAGTAGTGGAATCTAAAAAATGAACTTTCCCCACAGAAATGAGCTTTGATTGTTCAATTAATCGCATAATCCATGTCGACCTTATAATACAAACAGGACTTCATCGAACCGTGTCGCAAGAGCTTTGAGCAGATATGTGACAAGATTTTAGTTGCAAAACAAGCCAATTACAACCATTAAGGGCTTGATAAACGTCTACCAAAAATAGTTTACACGGTTGAGCTTAAAAGCTCACACAGCACAATCGCGAACGGTTGGTACAACGTGTATGAGTCGTAGTATACTGTCCAATTGATTGTACAATTAAGCTAATTTTCTGTGAAGAAAGCTCATTTTCTTTATCGAATTCGGTAGTGGAACCTAAAAAAAGGAGATTGATTGGACAATCGAACGGAGACTCTATAGCGACTCTATAATATAAATAGGACTTTATTCGTGTCGCAAGAGCTTTTAGTGGACATGTGACATGATTTTGGTTGCAAGACAAGCCAATGGCAACCATTTAGGATCCATTTGCATTTTACAATCGTTGTATCGCCCGTTGTATGAGCTTTCAAGTTTGACCCTAAAAATTGTTGTTGGTAGACTCTACGGATGAGCTTAAAAGCTCATACAATGGTTAAATCATGTGAATGGTCCAGATTTCCCATCGGTTTAAATTGTCGGTTGTGGAAATATTGTTAGAAAAATTTTGTAATTCAACTTTTAAGAAAATAACTTGTGCGCCTTTTAACGATAAATGCCACCTGAATGAATGTTTTCGAGTTTTACTCCTAATTACACACATCCAAATCGCCTACGAATTGCGCTTTTTAGATCGTAGTGGAACCAGAAAAAGGAGCTTTATTGTACAATCGATTGGACAGTCTGTCGCGAGCGTTAGGAAAAGGATTAACGTGTGTCTAAACCATCATGAAAATGTATTTATTCAGTTTTCAATTAACTTATTGATAACGTTTGCAGTGAGCTCTAATTATTCAGGAAAGACGAAAATATAACACTCGTTCTTTATTTAGTCCATGACAGGCAAATTTGTAGGTCTATCCTGTGTTACCAAATTTATCCCTTTCACTCAGAAAGATGTAAAATTGCATTAGCTCGACAGAGAGACCTTCATGTGAATCGCCAATTGCAGAAAGGGAACATGTCCACAATTTGTCGAAAATGAGCCGACAATAGATTATTATTCATTTCACATAGATGCATATTACGAATGAAAGGGGGACATGTCCTACCGTCACTTCCCATGTAATTTTGATTGAAATTTTCGCTTAAGTGTAAAAATGGGACATGTCCGGACATGTCCCCTTTATGCACTCAACATCTAGAAACTAGAAATTCCAGATAAAATAACGGTTTTATATCGTATAATTTGCAATATTATGGCCTAGTCTTCTTTTTGTTGTCAAAATCAATAATAATAGGTGCTTGTTTAGTGCGTTAATTTGAAGTTTCGAGCATGGGTGTAGCCAGGATTTCGATCAGGGAGGGGCAAGCCCGAAATTTTTTCAACATCATGATTTTCTTAGGACTTTTGTCGGTCGCGAAAATATTATCAGGCTAATTTTAGAGCAAAATTTAATAAAGGGCAGTCCAGGATGATTTTCTACGCCATTTAACGAAAAATGGACCTGCACGTGTTCACACTTTTACTGGTGATTCTGATTACATTCAACTGGCCTCCAATTTCAGTTTTTTACACCGTAGCTCGTCCACATTCAGTGCTATATTTGTCTCTCAGACTGCATATTCCACATGCGATTTAAAAGAAATAGACCAAGAGATCAGTTTGTGTCGTCTGTCACTGTTTTTCTTCTGATAAAAAATTATAAATCTTTTTTTGATAGAAATACGGTTTCCAGTTTTGGTAATTTGATTGCTGGTATGATTCAGCTTCCAAATTAATCTTGATAAAATAACTTGAAAGACGCGGAAATATGATCATCAACCAGGGGGGGGGGGGCAAGCGCAAGCGCCCCTCCCTGCCCACCTCTGGCTTCGCTAATGGTTTCGAGTTTTGCATTAAAATGGGTGGATCTGAGGAAAGTCTAAGTGAAACTTTTAATCTATGTAGTAAAGAGCCGAAAAAGGGTAATTCGTCGTTCTGACCAATATGAGCGAAATCGGAGGAAAAACGCCCGGGTCGAAACTTCTAGAGGGGTTGAAATTCCAGGGAAGAATTTGGACGATTTCACGAATATAGAAGTTTGATTAGTTATGCGATTATTATAATTTATTTGGTATTGGTATATTTTTGTAGTGCTCTGTGGCCGTGATCGTTCGGTCGCCACTCTGTGAAATAGACACTCATAGAGAAACGAGTTTCCAAACTCGGCACGACTCGTCGCAAGTTTATTATTCAGAAGAAGATGATAAGAAATATTCTTATCGTAGAATAATAAGCAACAATGCGACTAGGAAGTGGTATGGCTGACAACTGTATCACACTCCGAATTCAGTTGTCTCTGTAACGTTGATGACTACATACGGTAGTCATCAACGCACCATGCTCCACTAGGAGTTACGGTAACGAAGAAGAAGATTGGTATATTTTTGATTTTATAGTTGCAAGCAAAAGTGCTTAGGCGGCATCGATCAAAGTCAAAGCTCCGGGCAACTATTTTACAAGCTCTCAACAAAAGATGAGCCAGATCTTTATCTACCAGGCCTCATGGAATCGGAGGCTATACAGCGACGACGATGAACTTCTACAGTGATCCTACGGCAACCTTGCTGCTTACAGCAATTTCAGCCTCTACTACTCGAAAACGGCCATAAGAGTTGCCAAAAGCCTCCCTGGCAACAGCCCTGAAGGTTGAATGCAGGAAGGTTGTGTTTGTCTGTGTATAGGTGTGGATTCGAGATATGTGTTTTTTCGTCATATTGGGAGCATTACATCTCAGCGCGGCTGCTCTCAATTTGAATTATGTATTCGCGCTGGTGTTGAAGTAAATCCAGGCCCAAGGGTATGGTGTTTGCAACCAACGAATTGGTTCGAATGGGAGGCAGTAATTTCTGTATGGAGGGGGTTTATCTTAGATAATCCGGCTTAAGAAAGACAGGTCATACCACAACATATTTTGCAGCGGGATGTACACATACTGGGCGTCCACGGGCCACACCTGGTCCACCATCTCCTCCTTAGCCCACAGCACCTCGCCGACTCGAGTCACGGGCACTTGCAGTAGTTCTCCTGACATAACTATTGTAAGTGCCAGCCGAATGAGTGCAACTCTATGGGAGTCGCGTTCTGCTCTCTCGTCCGATCATCGATCAGTCATTATGAGAATTGACAAACCAGATAACTTGACCAAGTCTGAAAAGCGAATGTTTGTCAATCACAAGAAAGCAGACTGGGACGGTTTCAAAGCATACTCGTCGGCGAAGTTTATTGAGCTACCTACACCAACTAATGTTCATAAGGCCGAACGAAATATTAGGATCGTCATTGCAAAAGCAGGACGTATCCCGAAAGTTCGACCTAATTTTCCTACTAGTGCCGCCAGATTAGCCGATGAACGAGACAACATCAGACGCGTTCACCCTGGTGATCCCATAGAATTCAGGAGCTCAACTCCGAAATTAATCGACAAGTGAAAGACTATCGGAAGACGAAATGGAATGAGCATCTCAAAGACTGTAACTTCAATGAATGTGTCAGTAAACTATGGTCTACTGTCCGCGCCCTACCCAATCCCAGGAAAGAAATGGGTAATAATGCCATCAAATTTGGCCGTAAGAGCAGCAACGATCCCCTACACTGCGCAAGCCTGTTCAATAAGCAATTTATTGAACATTCCAAGTCCGACGGCTAAAATTAGAAGACGGATTCGCAGAAGAAATATTATATACTGCGGACCAGGATAAAAAAGTCATCGAGAATGCTAAAAACTTCAAGGCCCTCGGAACAGGTGGCATTTCGATGGCCATGTTCAAACATCTCGATCTTACAGCCATTGAGTACCTCACGGCAGCCTTTAACTTGTCGATATCCACGCTAGCCATCTTGGAAATCTGGAAAACAGGACGGATTGTTCACTGTCTCAAGCCAGGTAAGAGAGCGAGTCTCGGCGAATCCTACCGACCCATAACGATACGGTCACCTGTCGCAAAGACGCCCTTATTCACCCTACTCTTGTCGCACATGCTAAGCTAGAATCCCACCAGCATGGCTTCAGGAAAATCCACAGTACCACCACTGCCCTCGATGCGATAACTACACGCATCCGAGATGGACTAAATCAGCGACGTCCATCCCACAGATCTATTCTTGTGTCAATTGACCTATCAAATGCATTTGATAAGGTCAATCATTTTATGATTCTCGCAAACCTGCTGCTGTTCCTGCACAAGTGATTCGTTGGGTTACCAACTATCTAGCTGGTCGGCATTCCTTCACTGAGTTTCTTGGCAAGTGTTCCAAGCTGAGGAAGATCAAATTAGGAGTTCCACAGGGTGGGGTACTCTCCCCCACTTTGGTTAACATCCGCATGGTCGGCCTTCTTACACCACCGGAAGGAATCGAGTTGATTTCCTACGCGGACGATTGCACCGTGCTCGCCACAGGGGTGGATAAGGATGAAATGCGCCTCCAAATTAATCACTATCTTGAACGATTATACGCATTCTTCCACAGCCGAAACCTCACCATCTCCGCGTTTTGATTTTCTGCGACATTTCTCACAACCTGGTCAGGGGATTGTAGGCGGGAAGTTGGTGTACGTATTGGCAACAATTCCATTCTATACTGTAGCTAACCCAAAAATTCTCGGGGTTGCACAGCTTGGGCCGGTCTTCCGATTTGAAAGGTAATATTTTGCGGAAATAGTCAAATACCTCATCATCAAAATCAGGATATTTGGCGATAAATTTATGCATTATTTTTGGGTTGAGTTCAACCGATAGTTTCTTCTTTTATTAAATTACTTATGTATTTAACTTTTTTCGATTTTTGTTTATTTAAACTTGTCTTTATGAAATTAAAATTAAAATTTAATTAAAATATCATGTTTTTAATTATCCCTACAAATAAACAGTAAAACGAAATAACTACACGATCGTTGTTTTAATCTTACAACTTTTTCTTATGGTCGTGAAAGCCGTTGAGTGCACAAAGGGAACACGTCCACATTATAAAAACGCCTCCAAAATCTAAACGCTTCTGCATTTTAAGGTTTGAATTCTTTAAAAATATAGTTGAGGCGCATCTGCATCCTATACTTGTTCTTCGTGGTGATTCATGAACTAAGAACGGCAGAAATTAGTTTTTTATCCCTCCTGTAAAATTAACTTTCAGGGACATGTCCCCTTTATGCAATTAGCGATTCATGTGACATATCATTTACTTTAACCGCTAAGCATTGCGTCCAGCAAAAAATTCAGAAATTTCGGGATATATAAAAAAATCCAAAAAATTAAAAACATTCGGCCCATTGTCCCATTTATACCCGAAAATATTTTTTGTTTTTGAAAATTAATCCCGTTTGCGCTTGGTCTCCTGGGTAAAAGAATCTAAAAAATTTTGAAAAAAAAAACTCATTTCAGGAAGTTAACAAAATGTTATGAACTTAGAAAATTCCAAAAAATTTAAAACGTTTGCGGTTTTAACTTCTGAACGCATGCACTTAGGAGACTACTACATCGGCGCTTTCCTCCCCTTTAATTTGTTTCTCTGGAAATTAATTCCATTGGCGCTTGTTTGAACTAGTAAAAAAAAAAATCCAAAAAAATTCAGAAAATTCGGGAAAATCAGAAAACTGAGTAAATATAAAATAATAAAATAACAAATTTCAAAATTCAGAAAATTTACGAAATTCCTGGAATTTCATAGCTTTTGCGCATGATCCCTTGGTACGAAAATGAAAAAAAAAATAAACGTTCAGAAAACCCAAATAATTCATGTAAAATTACAATAGCTTCACAGAGATGCTTTCATGTGATATATCCTTTAATTTAACCGTTAAACATTGCGTTTAGCAAAATTCCATCAACTTCGGAAAATAAAAAATAAAAAATCAGAAAATTAAAATTGTGAATCCTTGAGGCAATACAAGACCACCAAATAAACGTAAGAGATTCCGGCAAAAAAAACCCCAGGCTGAGTTCCAGCTTGCATACATACCAACAAACTTAAAAACATTTAGCAAATTGCGAACATTTAGAAAATGCTGAAAATTTACAGCGTTTGGCCCTTTCATCCCTGAAAATATTTTTTTTTTTTTGTAAATTGACCCGTTTGCACTCAGTCCTCCTTGGCCTAAAAAAATCCAAAAACTCGCAAAACTTCGAAAATTCTAATTTAGAGAATTTAAAAAATTCTGAAAAATTTAAAGCGTTTGCGCTACCCCCTTGGTGTTTTTTCCCAGGTTGCATCAGCTGTAACTTTTGAACGCATGCAGTTAGGATGCAAAATGAGCGATGGAGCACGCTCTATGTCGGCCTTTTCCTTACCTTTCATTTTTTTTCTAAATTTTAACCCCGTTCGCCCTTTGTCTACTTGGTAAAACAATCCAAAAAATTCGGAAGATTCAGAAAAGCCAGTAAACTCGAAAAAAAGTTGAGAAAGTTTTAAAAATAAAAAAAAATTAAAAAATATTAGAAAGATTTTAAATTCAGAAAATTTAGAAAATCAAAAAAATCCAAATAGTTCAACAAATTTTAAAATTCACAAAATTTAGAAAAATTCGGAAAATTCACAGCGTTTGTGGTCAGTTCCGTGGTCCTAGAAATTTAAAAAAATTTAAAGCTAAAAAAATCGGCCGAAATTGGTGCATTCATGGCACATCTCTGCTAAAATCTCTTCACCGTTTCTGTAAATCGCCTTAGTAATTATTAAATGTAAAAAAATTTATTTTTTTAATTGTCAAAATACTTAATTTGTGTAACAATTATCATTCTCCTGAATAAACCCGTTTTCGGCTATTAATTTTTGTTTTATATTGTTTTTTTTTCGGACACCCTATTACTAAATAGGACTAAGTCTCAACTTTCAAACTTTCTAATTTAGTTTAAAACTCTCCCTAAATTATACTCAATCTGGTGCTTCACATAACACACCTTCAACCCATTAAACAACACCCTAGAAAGGACAATATCGAAACATCTTGAGCTGACTGCTACCAATTTGTACCTACATTGTACACGCCTGCCTATTCCTTTAACAAACACAGTTGGTTATACATACCGTTACATCCTCGAAAACTTTTGCATCGAAAACGATCACTTTACAAAATCATTTATGCAAATTGATAGACTGAAGAGAATAACTTTTCGTGTAACACACACTCTCTCTGGCATAGAAACGAAACGATACAATACGAGCAGTAAACGGACGAGTCGAGAAGTGACAAAGTCACCCGTTCATTCACTCAATTCTGGAGACTACCAAAAAGAGAGAGAGAGAGAGAAAGAGAGAATAATGGCATACCTACATTTTACACAACGTGCTGACAGTGATGAAGTATGACGCTGAAAAGGATCCACAAGGAACATAGCGAACCCACGCAGATACAGCGACACAACCCGTACAGTTCCGTCGAATTGGTTCAAGATCGGGATGAATGAAGACGAAGATATCATATCGTAATTTGAAATGCAAAACTAATTTCTGAGCACAAGATAGATAGAAAGGACGAAGCGGTGACGTTTTCAGTTTTGTTACAACATTGTATACGTGTATAACCGGTGGCAAGGATATTATAGGTAGATGAAATGATATGCTACACGGATGGAAATATGCTTCGGGATGAGCTATCATCATTTTACAAAGCGAACACAGATGAAACGAACGCAGAAGTTGTGTATATGTTGCGAATAGAGGAAAATACAAGCTTGTTATAGGATATAGAGTCCTGTTCGCGATGGCATTCATATGTTTTGTGTTGGGCGTGTAGATGCAAGTAAGTACAACACATACCTACTAATTTTCTCTTTGAAATTATATGTGAATTGATAGACATAACGTGTGCGTGTGTTCGTTTCACAAATGCATTGAATAATCGTGCCCTCGTACCTTCTAATCATACGAGAATATGTATTTTGCTTGGCAAAAGCTCATGATGAATAAGGATCATAGGATTACATTTTACTTTGACGTAAAAGATAAGGGATCGAAAATTATGTGCAGGTATGCTTCGCTTTTATGTATGCGCGTGGAATTGTATATTCAGAATAAATTATAATGCCAGTTTAATGTATCGGAAAACTGTTACGTGTAATCTCTGTTAAAAAAAATTATATTTACAGGGATGTGGTAGGAAATCCATCAGCCAAAATTCATTCGTTTAACATTCACCAAGCTGAAAATCTACCTCTTAAACTACTAAAGCGATAATAGAGTTTTCCGTAGATTCATCCACCTGATCAAAATACATACATCATTTCAGTAACCATAACCATAACAATCGAGGTCCCAAAGTTCCACATTTGGTTGCTGTACAAAAAATTGAGCCTGAGTGGGTAGATTTTAACAGCTGGATTTTGTCTTTGAACTAAAAGGATCTTGTAGGTGGATTTGTTTGGGTGGATTTTGTACTAGGCTTATATTAAATGGATCGTTTTTGATCAAGGGGATATCAAAAAAGTGGATTTGTATGGGTAGATTTTGAACAGCTGGATTTTGTCTTTGGACTAAAAGGATCTCGTAAGTGGATTTGTTTGGGTGGATTTTGTACTAGGCTTATGTTAAATGGATCGATTTTGATCAAGGCGATATCGAAAAGCTGGATTTGTTTGGGTAGACTTGGAACAGCTGGATTTGATCTTTCAACTAAAAGGATCTCGTAGGTGGATTTGTTTTGGGTGGATTTTGTACTAGGCTTATGTTAAATGGATCGATTGTGATCAAGGGGATATCAAAAAGGTAGATTTGTTTCGGTAGATTTTGAACAGCTGGATTTTGTCTTTGAACTAAAAGGATCTCGTAGGTGGATTTGTTTGGGTGGATTTTGTACTAGGCTTATGTTAAATGGATCGATTTCGATCAAGGGGATCACGCTCTGTGGCTCACTTGGTTGAGTCGATCACGCTCTGTGGCTCACTTGGTTGAGTCACACTCTACGATGCTTGTAATTAAGAGGTCCGGAGATCGAATCTCGGCGTGGTCCAAAATTTCCGTACATGTGCGGATAGGAAATATATAGTGCTTGCAACATTATATACACTTGGAAATGATATGCAATGTAACGTTGACTCGAAATTGCCTATAAACTGCTGAGTTAACGCACCGTGACCCCACATGGGGCTATACGGTACTAAGAAGAAGGATATTAAAAAGGTGGATTTGCTTGGGTAGATTTCGAACAGCTGGATTTTGTTTTTGAACTAAAAGGATCTCGTGGGTGTATTTGTTTAGGTGGATTTTGTACTAGGCTTATGTTAAATGGATCGATTTTGATCAAGGGGATATCAAAAAGGTGGATTTATTTGGGCGGATATTGTACTAGGCTTATGTTTTTTAATGGGTGGACTTTGTACGAATGTTGGGCATAGGCCTCTTCGGTTGGGGGCAGACTAGCGAGGTGTACTTTTGCATTGGCAGCAGATCGGATAAATATCGCGTAAAGCAGGTCTTATAGGGAATCGTTTTCTCCCTAAACATACAGAGCCACGAGGCATTTATTGCCAGCAGAGGCTATTGCGTCTTGATTGAGAGACACGGTAGTCGCCACAAGAAAGTCGGCAGTTTGCATGTGCATAGTGCATGTATGTATGTTTCTTTTCGTTTTACCTTGCCTGAAAAGGGCGGAGGTGGTATCACAACCAGGGGAGGCATGAAGAAATAAAACTATTCCAGGTAGAAACTGTTCCTCATGAATGAAGGGTGTTGACGAGAAATGCATAAAACCTATTCAATTCCTGTGACTTTTCTGGAAGAAAACATTTCGCATGCTGGAGCTAAATGCATTAAGTAGCACCAAATGGTCAATATCCTCTCCAGCGATTAAGACGTGCTCGTACTTTTCACACTTGTTCAATGCTGTCCGTACAATTAGGCAGTCAGCAAATTTAAGTTTGAACAGCCCAGAATTGCATTATTTAGAACTACGACTACGACTGTGGGTATTAATAAAAGAAGACGAAACTAAAATAATTCTAATTTTAACACTTTTTTGTCGTTATACCGTCTTGACACTTCTTATTTATTTCCTAGACTATTTATTGGCTACATGGATTAGTTTATTAATGACTACTTCGATTTATTCTAATCTCCTACACTCGGCCATCTTGATAGTCATCGTCCCCTGATGACTCTACTGAGCTCTAACGCTTATGCCATGGTTCACGATTTTTGTTTTTTTTTTCCTGATAGCTAGGGAAATACTGATCTGACAGGCTTTCGCATTCGCTTAAATTGAAGCTAGGTAACTGTTCTATAACTTCGTGTCACATGACTTTTTCCGTAGAACGCGCATTTAAGTGGGTATTTAGCTCGGAAGATGACTAAATTTACAATTTACAATCCGAAAATTTTGATGTTTTTTGGAGCACAGGTTTTTCGAAATTGCAAACTTGGTGGTACACTTCTGGTATCTATCCTAACAATGTCCCAAAAAACCACAGCCGAGCAATTTTCTGCGACCTAAAATCGTTGGATGAATGGCCGAATAGCAATGTTTCAGGATTAATATTTTTATGACACTATCCCTATTACGACAATTCTTTTGAAATAATTTCACTGTATAGGAACACTGAATATTTACATTCAATGCCTGTTTAGTATAGTGGAATTAAGCCGAAAAAAGGCCAAACCCAAACATAAAAAAAAAACGTAGAAAGTTTTGATGCCAAATTGTTGCACATCCGGCCCTGTATACGCACTAAAAAGTTGATCTAACTTGAGCGTCACATTAAGGCCGGAGGGGGCTATGAAGAGGGGAAATTTTTATTTTTCGAAAATATCGTCCGATCGCAAAATTTAATTTCCTTTGCAATGATATATGTACCCATAATACTCCAGAACTTTCCTTGAAAAATTATTCCCTAGACCTGCTTGTAAAAGTATGTGGAATTTTCATTTTTATACCCTTCGCTCATAGAGTGAAAGGGTATATTAACTTTGTCATTTGTAACGCATTGAAGGAAGCAACTCCGACCATATAAAAAGTATACATATATGATCAGCATGACTTGGGGAGTCGATTGGGCGATGTCTCTCTGTTGCGACGCGTTTTACTCGGCCAATTTAAAAGCTAAGAAGCTGAAATTTTGCACAATTTTGCATCTTTTTGCTGCAGGCAGTTTGTATGTCTGAATCGGTAAAATCGGACAATGGGGTCATGGGGTGCCATACAAACCAAACCCCCCAAATTAGGTTCTTCTAAGAAAAACTTTTTTATTTGTGCACCAATTTCAACCAAATTTCACACAAATGTGTTTCTCTTGATGACACAAAACATATCCATGCGCATGCTTGTAACTGTTCTCTAAATTAGGCCAGGGAAATCAATTTGGTTGAGTGCCTAGGGCAAGCCCCCTTGTAATCTCGACCAAAAATTACTTCGTTCGGATCAGAACTAAGAGTACCTTCCATACAAAGTAACACCGATAATGCACTTTTTCTTATCTCAAGAAGCCATCTAAAATAGAAAAAAAAATGTATCTGTTCGAACGTCACTACAACACTTAATTATAGTCTTCTAAATGTATGTTCAAAAGTTCGTACCAAAGGGTGCCCTTAAAGTGTCAAAAAATTCGGGTTTCGAGTCACTAGTTTCAGCTTTAAGGCAATTTTCAAATATCATTGACAAATACGTACTAGCAAACACCAATTCTTAACGCTGTACCTTTATTCTACTAAAAGTTACAATGCGAAAAGTAAATCTAAAAAATTCCACATAATACTTTTGGATCTAGGGTACAATTTTACAAGAAAAGGTCTGGAGTATTTTATATCATTGCAAGAAAAATAGGATACCTACAAAATCCCGAAAAACAAAATTCCGCCCGTCTATAATCCCGCTTTTTACCAAAAATCCCGTTTAACATGATCCCAACATTACTAAATCCCGCCACTTGAAAATCCCGCCATTATCAAATCCCGCCATTACAAAATCCGGCCCCATCAAAATCCCGCCCACTAAAAACACCGCCGTTTTAGAATCGAGTGAATCTAGTGAATAGTAAAAAATCCCGCCAAAAAATAATTTTCATCATTAACAAAAAAATCAATCCGTTTGTCTCCGAGAATTAAGTATTCCCATGCGAGGAGACCCATTATTTTAACGGTTAATCTGGTGGTGCCTTTTAATATCCCGTTATAGAAGGTGAGTAAGAATACTTACCGTTTTTCAAAATCCCGACATTCATATCCCGCCATTTCAATATCCCGCCAGTTTAAAATGCCGCTCAATTGAAATCCCGTCTAATCAAAATCCCGCCAATTTAATATCCCGCCATTTCAATAACCCGCTAATTAAAAATACCGCTTTTCAATATCCCGCGCGCGAAAAAATTCTTATACTTGCCTTCTAGTCTAAGAAAATTGGACCAAAATATGGCCATCGAACGGCAAAAATCCTACATCGGAAATTTTTTTTGATTATGGTTGGGGATGGTCCAGAGATGATGGCATAGAAAGTCCCAACCAATCGGGGGTCCGCAACCTTAAAAATAGGGGGGAAAGGTGGGCCTTTTTTCGGTTTTGTGCGATTATTTTAAAAAACGGTAAGAGATACAAAAAAATAGTCTGAGGACGAAAAAACCACATAAAATTATCTTTGCAATGATATATAACACATTAGAGTTCAATTGAATATTTCGGCGTTAGAATAGAACATAAATTAGAATATTTTCATTTTAGACCTTTTTTAAAAGCTCCATAACTTTTGAAAGAATGTTAGTTCAGCCGTAAAATTTAGTACACGTATTAACAACAAGTTTAAGAAATTTTTAACGTAAACGCTGAGTCGCTTCGGTCAAGGACCCCCATTATCCCCTCATTTAAATTTGTCAAAACGGCATGTCCATAACTCCCCCCAAAATTGGAGCAGAGTGCTAAATTTTGGTTTGTTCCGATTGGAGGTCATAGTCACCCCACCCACCAAAAATCAGCTCATTCGGATAAAAACTAAGGGTACCTCCCATACAAAGTGGCCCATGACAACTTTGTTCTACAGTTTATAAAATGAGTAGTACGTAGAACAAACTCCTGATGGGTGTTATATATCATTGCAAAGATAATTTTATGTAGTGTTTTTCCAATGAAGAAGAAAAAGAAGGAAACGAAATATCTGAAAATAAAGGGGACAATTTGATTTTTTTTATAGCTAGCAGTGGCGTTGCAAATTTAGTGTTTGGGGCTGGTATGGTTTAATGCTTTTTGCTTTTTCATTGGTTGGAGTATTCAACCGCAATGCACTGGAATACACACTATTTAAAATTTTGTATTTAAATGAATTTACACCACGCAACGCTTTGCAATCCCATTTTAATGTACTTTTTGCAATAGTGTAAATTTTGTTGCTGTTGGTATATAGTTATGCAACAGGAACGTTGCTGATTAATTAATTTTAAGCATCTAATAATTTTGTAATTTCGGATTCATTGCCCCCATTTTTCCGACGCCCCTACTACGAACTTACAGCATTAAGCTGCGCATGTGCATGATTTTGTTTACAATTAATTTTCCATATAAAATTCAAATGAGAAATGTCATCTTGTAGCTTCGATCAAGTTACCATAGAAAATATTTTGGTCTCGAAAAAAAATCGCATATCTAGTGTATTTTGCGGTTATTTGCATTTCCTTTTCAGATTTTCTTATTCATTGTGTTTTTCGTCCTTAGATCATTTTTCTGTATCTCTTACTGTTTTTGAAAAAAATCGCAAAAAAACGAAAAAATGCCCCCCTTTCCCCCCTTTTTTTAAGGTTGCGGACCCCCGATCGGTTGGGACTTTTAATGCCATAATCTGAGGACTATTCCCAACCATAATCCAAAAAAATTTCCGATGTAGGATTTTTGCCGACCAAATATGCCATTTTTCTTAGACTATTCTATGAAGGGAAATTAAAAAGCGGCACCTCATTTACCGTTAAAATAATGGGTCTCCTCGCATGGGGATATGTAATTCTAATAGCTGGTCTGGTCTTTCGGTAGTCGAGACTTAAGTATCCCCTGTATGACAGTCTTGTTCTGTAGAGGACAAATTGTCATTTTTATCGAAGAAATAAACAAATATTCCGTCGGATTTATGCTAAGAGAAAGTATCGCATTAACTGATGGGAATCACATTACATAACTATGGATTTTTTTGTTAGCAATGAAAATAATTTTTGGCGGTATTTTGGCGGGATTATTTAACTAGCGCGATTCTAAAACGGCGGGGTTTTCAGAGGGCGGGATTTTGTAATGGCGGGATTGTATAATTGCGGGTTTTTAAAGTTGCAGGAATGAGCAATGACGGTATAATGTTAAACGGGATTTCTTGTATAAAGCGGGATTTTGTTTTTCGGGATTATGTAGGTATCCCATACTTACCTTCTATGACGGGATATTAAGAAGCGGGATATCGAAAAGCGGTATTTTGAATTAGCGGGTTATTGAAATGGCGGGATAATTAATTGACGGGATTTTTATTTGACGGGATTTCCATTGAGCGGGATTTTAAACTGACGAGATATTGAAATAGCCAACCCAAGAAATATTAAATGCAGTTTATTTAGTCTTTAGGACATTTTGCGTTTGGACAAACGTAGTTTTCAAGATATTTTCGAACAACCAAAATTTACCCTCTTGGTCATCCCCTGCCTCTTTAACGTGACGCTCAATTTAGTGTAACTTTTTAGTGCGTATAGATGGGAGGGTATGCAACAATTTCCACTTCCACTTATTTTGGATGTTTGGGTTTAAACCTAATTGCACTATACTAGTTCATTCAATACCTCTTGTTTGAAAACGCTTTTTCATTATGACTGCTATAGGATTCCATCATCAGTATGCTACCCAATGTGTAATGTACATTCATAGAACACCACGGCATCATGCCCTAAAACAATTCCGTCAAATTATGGTTTTGTTTTCGAAATTGAAGCACCTCACTCATCAGTCCCCGTAACGAAAAGGATAAACTCTCTCTCATTTTGTTGGCTCGAAAATACATCATATCCGCAAATTGTTACGAAAATAGCAGCACAAACCAATACCTACCGTCAGTATAGACGTCGCGTAGAGTATCCCGAAACGCGAAAACACCCCAAAAGGGACGATAGGGGTCTACGCGTACATATTGTTTTGTCAATATAGATAATAACAAAATATATTGCGTGTGGTGTATGATATCATTTTCATATTGATTGTAGAGTAAGTGTGGTTATTACCGGAATGGAAATGAATGTAAATTGAAAGGTTACAATTTGATAGGCAGGTTGGTTCCAACAAATATGACACAAACATTAGGTGCTTATTAACAATATTCTGTTTTGGGTTAAAGCGCGCACAGTTCATCAAACTAGGGTTGGCTTTTTGGATTGAATTGGCTTTGACGGATATTATTTTGGGCGATATGATGAATCAGTATTAGATAGAAATTTATTTTGAATTAATGATTTGATCATATTTATGTGTAGTTTGAAAACAATGCTATATTAATTACGACAAGGGCAGAGCTGTGATGTAGAAATTTATAGTAATTAATTTTGTGTTTATTAATGTTTGAAATAGGCTCTATTTGGGTGTTAGAAAGCAATATTTAACCCGGGACTTTGTTCAGGACATAAAAACAAAAGTCTTTGAAAAACAGTTGTCATAATTTTGATCATTGTGAATTTTTCGCATATGTATTTCAATAGTTATTCTGGATGTAGACCAATTTGGTTTAATCAATTTACTGAAATTTAAAAAAATACAGGGAGAAATATGCAAAAAAGGGAAATCTTTATAATTTTGCTCATTGTGAATTTTTTCGCAGGTTTCAATATTATTCTGATATTCAGGGCGGTGATCAGTTCGGCATCAGGAAAATCTTCCAAACATCTTTATCCTAAAACCGTCGAGAAAAATGTATAGACAAAAGTATGCGAAAAAAAACTCATTGTGAATTCACAATTGTCCATTGTGAATTTTCCGCATGTTGCAAAGTGTTTAATGCTACTTCGGCCGGAGTCTTGCGGATACCAATCCGGTGGGATCAATTTACTGTAACCCGGTAATTCGTTCAAGAAATACAGAAAGAAGTATATGGAAACAATTGTCTTCATAATTGTTCTCTTTGTGAATTTTTTTTATGTCTCAATAGTTGGGGTAGACACCAATCCTGTTGAATAAATTTACTGAAATCCGTTGATATATTCAAGAAATACACGCAGTAGTAAGCACAAAAAACCTATTGTGATTTTTTGCACATTGTGAATTTTTGCATGTTGCAATAGTTATTCTGCTATTTCGGCCGGAGATTAATCCAATACATCCTAAAATCATGGAAACCGGTCGAGACGTTCTTGAGTTATAAATGGTGTAACTAACACGACTTTCTTTTATATAGATTTTTTTTTTTGTAATTTCCCTTGAAAAAAAAAATACAATACGCATGGTGAGTATTACATGCAGTAAAGGAAAAATTCTAAAATAATTGTAACGATTCCCTCTGGAACTTAAATTCATTATGCATCCAATTTTGAGAAATCACTGTGGACTTGCAAATATTCAAATACTGCATATAGTACATATCTGATGGGATACTAACTGTTTCGCACAAGCAAAAAAAACATCTTTTTAAGCAAATTTATTGAATATTTCCGCAAACGTAATTTTGAGGTCGTGTAAAATATACAAATGCAGATAGCATGTTGTATCCATTCACAATAGCCAGGATTCGGTATGTATTTTCTTTTTCTTCTTTTCGGTTCGTTATCAGAAATATGCAAATTCCTTTGGTGTATAGTCTTTCACAAGGGAAATCCGTTTCGGTTTCATTTCTCATTTTGGAAAAACGTATTGTCCTTGCTTCCGTTTGTTGGATCTCAATATGTAGGTATGATGGTATATGGTAGGTTAGGTACCAACTGTGTTTCAGATTCCAACTACTCGAATTTATATTTGAAATAAAATACAGGTCACATATGTACACACATACATACATTCGTAAATATCAATGGTGATACCTACGAGTTTAAGATTTTGATCAATAGTGCATCAGGGCAGAGATAGTCTGTAGAAGGAATTTTTGTTCCGAATAACGTAAAGCAACATCGTTTCCGAATTTTTCGAAATTCTCTTAACTAGTATTGAAAATTCTTATGTATGGATTATACTGCTTATTCCTTTATTTTCAGTAAATTATTTTAAGGTAGAGGGTACAAGCTTTTTCAATGACGAAATGTACTAATAATTGTAACGAACCGTTTTGGACACATAGGTGTCTATTTTTGGAAAATGAGCATTTTCACAAAAATTGATGATTTAATTAATTTAAAATCATTAATATTTTTGAAAATCCCGCCAGATCCAAAAATGGACATCTATGTGTCGGAATCACTGAGCGGTCGGAACAGCTGGTCCGAAAAACGGTGGCCGGAGACGCGACCAACTTCGAGGAGTTGAACGACAGCCGTCAGAAGGACAGCACGCGTTTTTTTTTTTTGGAGTTTTTTGGTTGGAGAAAAGAAAGACGTGAAAAATAAAAGAAAATATGTCGGAATGGCGAGCTTCAAAACTCTCTTGAAGAAAAGGCGGAATGCGATGGATCCCCAAAAGCTAAGTGCTGGTGTCTGTGTATTTGGTTCGGTGTTTTTTTTTTCTTTTGTAGTGTCGTCTTGTAAAAATGTTAATGTTAATCACTGGTCCGATGCCGCGTAATTTCATATATCGCCATGTTACATCCCATCCCGACATAACCTAGCAACCCCCAACCCCATTCCAGGGTCGAAATTTGATTTTAAAGGGAGGCGCCCTAAAATTTTTGATTCGGCCGCGGGCGCCTCATGACGGGTGTTTTTGTTTAAATTTAGTGGGTTTAGTTTGGCCGGGACCCGTCGGCATCCGGGTCCGCGGAGCGTAATAAGATGGCACCTGTGCGCGTCGGCTAATATTCGCGATATCTACCCAATTTTAACCCTCCTGTTGTGGTGTAGTACCTTTTTGGCATGCGAGATCCCTTTTTTTTGTAGAAGGACAGGGGCAACGAGTGGCACAAACCCCGCCCGTATCTCCCGAACTGATCTACAGCAAGCGCATGCCGCTGCTCGCTCGTTGAGGAGCCCTCTCGTCATTGCCTAACCTGTACGGTTGTAGAGGCATTGGCTCCGTCCCCTGGGCATCTTCGGATGACCAAGTCCTTTCCTTACATAATTTCAAAATTTATAAATTTACTATCCTGGTTTTTCCTATTTTTTCTACATATATACGACTGCTTCGTTATTTGTAATTGTAGTGTATACATAAACCGAAAGACGAGGTCCAGTCTCGAAAACACATTCTAACATAATTATACGAGACAGTAATGAGTCCTAAGGGAATTCCGGGAATAATAAATGTTTTTTATTTGTATCCTTCATATCCTTTCCATATGATCATTTAAATGCTCTTCCATTTCATACTGCGGTTTTACGCTATTTTACCCCCTTTAGATAGGCAGGAACGGTTAGCAACAGTGAGAAAAAATCCTAGTTATATAGAAATTCAACTTCGCCTATACTTGGTTGAATATTTATAACTCGTGATACAATTGTTGAAAAAAAATTGTTACGTAAGTAAGTAAGGAGCTTTATGGTATACTCTCGTATACTCTTTTCCAGCCGTATAGCTTTTGGTTTCCGGAAAATTATACGAAAACAGTTTGTGTGTAGACATAAAACTGAACGGAATAATTAATTTATTTATGGATGGTTGATTTTTATAGTTATTTGGCGATTAGCATTTAGAAAGGGGGATGTACGAACGAAGTGACTGGTGTAGTCGTCTTTCGCAGCCATTGATTCAAAAGAACGAACGAAAAAGTTATGTCCGATTTTTCGTTCCACATTATTGAGCTAATAGCGATATCCTTCCGTACAGATGAGTAAATCACCCTAACGAGCAATCTTGATTTAAAGGCGTCGGAGGTTTTTCGTTGGGTACATAGCAGAGGAAGTATGTGTGGATTAGCTTGACTAATAGTCTGACTTTTATTCGCTAGAGTAAATTTTATTCCAGTGATTATGAGGGAATTACATACTAGTTTTAAGCGTCAATTTTTTATAGTATCGTTAGCACAGGAGTATAATTTTTGTGGTCGATGTATACATTATATGTATGTATTTTGAATAAGCCCACTTTGTTGAAGTTAGATCAGGATCAAAATTATTTTCGAGGTATTCCCTGCAAACACGTTAAAATAGGATTCGAAATGAAAAAAAATAAAGAAAAAATTATTTACTGATTTTTAGGCGTTACTGGAAGTATTTAAAATTTTCAGTGTTTTTTGTTTTTTTTTGTTTTCAGAAAATTGTTTTGAGAGTTGAAATACCACTGTACACAAAATAATTAGTTTTAAACTGTGATGGCTAGGACTCTAAACTTTTCGGCGAAATGTGCGTGCCAATTCGGTATACAACGACTATTGGAATCCCTAAAGGTGGATCTGCACTTTTAAGCCATCAGTCACACTCATTTTTCATACAAATGTCCGTTAAATGACTGACAATCTGTCAACTCGTATGGAAAATGACTGTGACTGATTGATCACTGAAAAATGTGGTGCGATTTTAATTTCGCAAATTTTCATATAAAACATAGTGCGATTATTTCGCTATAGCAGTTAGACGGGTCAAACTTTGAACCTTTTTGAGGCACTTTTGGACGGCTGTATCTTTCAGCCGGTGATAGCTGAGACTGTATTTTTTTTTTTTTAGAAAAATGTGATGCCAATGCCCTGTACATCGACGCCTGGAAAATTTTCAAATGAATTATCACTATCGCTTTTTAGACCGGCGAAATGGGGGTAGAAAACTGTTACAAGTAGTAGGAGGTGGATCCGATTGACACGAATCTTCAGTTAATATAATTTATGTTGTTTTTTTTTTTAATTAATTATTGTTTTCTGAGTACTAAATGAATGAACTACATAGATTAAAATCTGTAAAATAAATTAGTTTTCCCTTTGTTAAAGAAATGTTTCATCTTAATATGGGGTTTCGATAGAAACTTGGCTTGGCTTATTGGCTTAAAAAAACTAGTAAAATTCGTGAAAAAACAACACCAATAAGCATTGCACGAAATAGTGTCAAATTGACACATTTCTAAAATCTGACTAATTTTCCTCTCTTTTTCTAGACTGATTTTAGCAACAAATCTATAAAAGACGATTATATCTCCAGCTACTGAGTATTATAGCAACCCTGCATGTATGCAAGCAGAAATAATTTGAAAAAAAAAACGAGCTTGGTCCAATTTGTCCCATCCCCATGTCGAAGGGTTAAAGCAGTTAGGCGGGTTAACATTGCTATTTATTATTTAGCTTCACTAATGTCAAGGACCTGCAGAAACACTCATGTATTCTTAACCCTAGAGTGGGCGCGTCTTTCCGAGAAACGTCAGTGGGCGCGTGGGGAGTATTTAACCGCTCCTTTTCAGTGACCATTTTAACCCTCGGGTGGTCTGACAGACCCCAGAGAAATTTAAATCTTAAAATTTTTATAGAAAAACTTGTTGAAAGGTATTTTTATGCATATGTAATTTAAGTATGTGTCACATGCGTTCATTTAAGCATGCATTTGTTTGAATTTGTGATTTTGTTAATAAGTTATAGCACTTTGAAATTGCTCTGGGGTCTGTCAGACCCCACTGAACCATTTACGTATGTAAAATTTACCTGAACCATCCGAGGGTTAAGTAGGAATAAGGCAACTGAATTTATTTATTTTCTTCAGATTTAAGTAAAACTCAAATAAGCAATGACAAATTAACATATTTATTGAAATCTATTTTGGGAACTTCGGTTTATAAAAGGTTTTCGAAAACGCAACGCATTTTAATATACTTTTAATATATTCTACATAATCGTATGTAATACTCATAAAAAAAGGAAATTAACAGCGTTCTTATAGTTAGTACAATAAATTCACCTTAAAACATACCCAAAATTCCAACTTTGCAAAAAATATGTTTTTTTATGTGTGATATTTTTACCTACGTGAGAAGGCGCGCGATGAGCAAATTGCCGCCTGATGGTAACAGCCTCCTTCTCCATCCCCACTTCGCCCACTGACGACCTACAGCCTTTCGGCACGAGTTCTGGATGAAAATAGGGGCGGCTACTGACCAAGCGCAAACTTAACGAAGAATTATTTTATGAATTACATATTAAGTTTTTTTTGGTGAGGGCGGCAAAATGCTCATAGCGCGCCCACTCTAGGGTTAAAAATTGCATTACAGAGATGATTGTATAAAAACTGGCTGGACGAACTTCGTAGCGAACGTATTAGATGTTATCAATTATTACCAAATTACCAAAATCCACTAATCTATTCAGAAGACATAGACAAAAGTAAAGTGAAAAAGAATTGTCTTCATAATTTTGCTCATTGTGAATTCTCCTTATGTTTTTTCAATGCTTCAATGTTTCGGGGTGAAAACGAATCTGGTGGAGGAAATTTGCTGAAATTCTCTTTTTATGATTTTGCCTATTGTGAATTTTATACATATGTATTTCAATAGTTATTCTATTATTCAGGGTACAGAACAGAACAATCGCGCGGTGCGTTAATTCGCCAACAGATAGGAAAAAGAACTGTATTAAAATTGTTGCTTATTGTGAATTAGGCACATGTTTTAATGGTAGTCCTCTATCTACTTCAAACCTTCCGACGGGGCAAATTGACTGAAACTCGATAATTTGTTCAGCCGACGTAGAAGTAAGTGAAAAGGAACTCTCTTCATATTTTGTTATCATTGTGAATTCTATTTGAATGTATTAAATGTAATCAACTATTCTATACAAAATTACTAAAATCAACTAATTCGTTCAGAGGATATATAATTTTGTTTAGGTGAAAAAGATTGTCATATTGTCATAATTAGAGCCCGGATTTTCATGCAATTGCACGTTAATGCACGTAATAACATTTTTAGGGTATATTGCACGAAATTGCACGTTTTGAAGTTTTTGCATGAAAACGAATATTTGCATTTTTAAGCCTGTTTCATAACAATTTTTTCCATAAATTATCCAATGTGCAGAATTTTTCGATAGACAGACAAAAGATTAAAAGTAATGAGAAAGAAAACACATGTGAAAAACAATAAAACTAAAGAAAGTGATGATTATGGAAATTTCATCAAATGTCAGTTGATTTACAATTTTGCAGTTGTTGTTTTTAGAGTGCAAGTGGAACTGGTGGTTAACTTAACTTAAATACATATAGGAAAATCTGCCCCTTTGAAGACGATGCATTCACGAATTAGATAAGCACAAAGGTTGCGCGATGGATCCTAAACAAAAACCGGTCAATGATTTCAGGTGCCATATTTAAATGAGCTAATCTAGACGGCATTTTATGCGTTAAAATATTGAAAGTGTACCGCGCATTTTAAATAAAAATTATTTTATTTTTTAGAGCCAGTGGGATTGAATTTCGAGTCCTCTTCATTTTTTTTCAGTGCTTTCCCTGCTTCCACTGCTCTGAAGCCTAATTTCTAAAAGCCTAAGAAATTACTTTTTTCATATTGCACGGAAAATGCACATGCGAGCATTTATATTGCCCGATTTTGCACGTTTCGGGATTTTTACTGCACGTTTTTCAATTTTTTACTGCACGAAAATCCGGGCTCTAGTCATAATCTTGCTCATTGTGAATTTTCCGCATGTTCATGTTTACAAACCTATAGCGCAAATTTACTGAAATTTTCTAATCCATTCAGTATGGAAAAAAAAACTTTCTTCATAATTTTGATCATTGTGAATTTTATGCATACATATTTCAATAGTTATTCTGCTATTCGGAAAAGATACTAATCCGGTAAGGCAAATTTACTAAAATCTGCTTGTCATAATATTTTCTTATTGTGAATTGTATGCATATTATAATAGTTATTTTGATGCTCAGGGTAGAGATCAATCCGGTGTAGGGCAAATTTACTGAAATACGCACGTCGCGTGAAAAGGGACAAAAGAATGAGCTGCCTTCAAAATTGTTCTCATTTTGGATTGTCGGTATGTTTTAATAGTTCTTCCGGTCAAATTTTCTGAAATCCACCAATTCGTTCAGGTGATATAGAAAAAAGTATGCGAAAAAGGTAATGTCTTCATAATTTTCGTTATTGTGAATTTTTTGCATGTTTTGATAGCTCTGCTATTGTAAATCGGTTCAGCTGTAACTTTAACGACATTTTTCATAGATTGCATAATTTTACTGGTAGTCGATATTAATTTAAAATAAATATTAAAAATTAATGAAACTAATATTTGATTAAAAATTTATTGAACTTAAAATATTTTTGACAAGTTAAATGACCAGAAAAAAATTAATTGAATAAAAGCATAATTTCACTACCTGTTGGTGATTCAAATTTTAAAAGACAAAACTAAATATTGATAATAGTAAATCGGTGAATTGTTGTAATAATCGCCATAATAATTCCCTGAATAACACTTTCATAACGAGACTGAGACAGACAGACAGACAGACATGGCAGATTCGAATAAGCCATGTCGGTCTGTCTGTCCGTGTGTCTGTCTGTTCGCTCGATAACTCACGAAATAATGAAGCTAGCGGTTTGAGATTTGGTCAGATGTCTGTTTTCATAAAATCTGGGAGGGTATTGAAAATGGGTCAAATCGCAACAAGGGTTCACCTACCTCCCATACAAATCACCCCTCCTTGATATTTTAATTAGGCCATAACTTTCGATACAATATCGCTATGGACTTGGAATTATGACCAATGCCTCATTCGGGAATATACTTTAAGTTGATGGAAAGTGGAGTAGGTCCAGCTGCCCCTACCCCTAACTCCTACCTACCTACCCCTACAAAGTTATATTCTACCATATCTTTGATTAGAATGTCGTGAAGAACTTCAAATTAGTATCAAATGGTAGATGTTGAATGTCTTGTTAAGTTGTGCCAGGTCCGACCCATCTCTACCCTCCATCCCCTACAATAAGCACGAAAATGAAAATGTTAAGTTTTGCATGTCTTCTAGGTCATGGGTATAGGGTAGACACTCATCGTGCTATTTGCACAATTATAACTCGGTCTCGTTTTTTTTCTAAATTTAAATTCAAACTTTGTGTTTGTAATTATTTTAACCGCAATGCAATACGCTCGGTTTTCTGCTGATATTTTATCCACATATATGGTGTAGACCTCATTGTTCTATTTGCCAAACACTAAAATTCACATCGGATGAATTGCAGACAACCTACCCTCAAATTAAATTAATTAACTAACGCTCGAATGCATTAGCATTTCCCTAACGGTCGAATATAATACCAATGACCGCCCGTACATACATAAAGTGCACTTGTCCCTTTGGGAGTTTCGAGCAATATAAAATCATTAAAAAAAAACTAAACCGCTTAGCTCCCTATAGTTAGAGGTAAAGCATTTCATTGCATCCGCATAGAATCAACACTTTTACTCCCTCAATAAACGCAAGGGTTGACTCTGTAGAGCTCTGTATTTATGGGCTCTGTCCTCTGGATTAGATTACAGTTGAGTGATTTTACCTTTTAGGTCTTTTTGCATAATTTAATCTAGAAGCAGCGCATATATCAAAGGGTTTGACCGCAAATGTCCATTGCACTGTGTTTATCGACATGGGATATAGAATTTCGAGTAATTCAGAATTTTTTGTCGTATTGCCGTCGTGTTTTGTATATCAGTGCAGTTTATGTTGTTTATAGGAAAAGGGATAGTGTTACCGATTAAAAAAAAACAGCATTTGCGAAAAAAAAATTAGAATTCCAAAACGGCGGAACGCACGGAACAACACATACACTCCCAATCAATAGGATAATTTCACTTGAGAAATGGCTGTATGACGGAAAGCAATAACGGTATTTTCGTCAAACTTGGTGAAATTATTTCCAGTAGCCTGCTGGTTCTTTCAATAATGCCTAAGATTATCGACATTTTCCATGCAACTCCTATAAGATTTCAAGAAGATATTGCCGCCATTCTGAAAGCAAGGCTGATAAATAGTTGGTTTCAAGACCAATCCATCGACGTTATGAAATCATCACCATACTCCCTAGAGCAGGTGTGTCAAACTCGCGGCCCGCGGGCCGAATGCGGCCCACCTCCCAGTTTTGTGCCGCCACGTCGAACAAGCACATTGTGTATCAGCATAAATGCGTAAAGAAAACTGGGGATGTTGAGTTCAACAAGCTCAAACTATTTTTTTATAAGTCTACCTCTGTGTACTACAAATAATTGTCCGACTATTATTTAAGGCACATTTGTTAAGGGCAGCCTTTTTTTTGTGGAGGAAAGTATAAAGCCGTTTCGTAAAATTGGTTTATGCAGAGATTTTTGTGTTTTTAGGTTTTTTTTAGATTTTTCAAAAAACCCTTATGAAATCGATTTTGTCCGTCCGTCTGTCCGTCCGTCTGTTCACTAAATAACTCGCGAACGGCTTAACCGATCGTCATGAAATTTGGTAGGAATGTTTAGAATGGTAACAGTCTTTGGCACGAAATACTTAAAAGTTGGTAGGACAAAGATAACAGGGTGTCCCGGACATTTTAAAATTTGTTCACTAAATAACTCGCGAACGGCTTAACGGATCGTCATGAAATTTGGTAGGAATGTGTAGAATGGTAACAGTCTTTGGCATGAAATACCTAAAAATTGCTATGGCAAAGATAACAGGGTGTTCCGGAGATTTAAAAATTTGTTCACTAACTGATCGTTATGAAATTTGGTAGGAATGTGTAGAATTGTAACAGTCCCTAGCACGAAATACTTAGACGATGGTAGAATAAAGCTAACAGGGTGTCTCGGAGATTTTAAAAAGCCGACTTTTTTAGTTTTTATCGGACATGGACGTATGGGTACTCACATCAAAGAACTCGATGGGTACATTTCATATCAGTCGCTTTTTTCCAGTTTGGAGTAATGGTAACGGAGTTACAGCTAATATATCCAGTTAATATGTGTAGCCATGATACATAGTCCCACTTTTTAATTAGACCAATCCAAAAATAGATTTACGAGAAGCATTTCATTAATATTGTGCATAATGCGCATAATGCTATAAAATATATGTGCAAAATTATTCACAATGTGTGTATCCAAAATCTAAAAAACCCTCGTATTGCGGGCGCAGCCCTCTGTACGCCGGTATTTTTAATTTATTCATATATGCAGAATGTCGGCAAAGCCTAAAAGCATTTAGGCTTTGCCGAACGTGATAGTTTCCTCCCACGGTTGCATCTTGGATTAAGATTTATTTTAACGCCATAGCTCTAGAATTTAGTAAACATGACAATTTCAGCCCAAATACTCGATTTTTTGCCTCTTAGCGCATTCAGCTTTACTGATGCAGGCGTTGGTTTCAAAGCACAATACAAAATAATTTTTTTTTTAAATTTAATAATTTTCGTCTCAGGGTTTTCTTTTTTGGCTATTTTTTGGAATGACGGGTGCTACCATGTTCTGATGAGCTGTCCAAAATTTGGCGGAAATTAATTCATAAATAATGAACGAACGATGATGATCGATGAACCAAACTTTGGCGTTTAACGTTCACTATCTGATCGATTTTCGTCGACATTACAATGTCGTCTGGTATCCGAAAATTTATATGAGTCACATGTGACTCATAGACGTACACGAGGAAGTACGCTGTGTACACATTTGACTCATAGACAGTAAACATGTTAACTTCTTCTTCTGCGGTCCGCTTCAACTTGAGAACAGTGAAATTTGGCACAGTCCAGGCTTCGAGTTTGTCACCCCTGCCCCAGAAGATGGATGACAAGGAAGATCTATACCGTTAGACAATAGTTTAAGAAAACTGAAGCGTATATGATGATGTTTGCGTTGCCTCCAAAGGTGAAAAACTTTGTTCGTGTCACCTTTGCAGGCAACACAAACATCACCCGATAGGTTCCGGCAAAGCAACAGATTGAGCTTTGCTTAATCATTTAGAAAAACTGAAGCGCTTCTGCAAGCGATTAGAGGAGCTGGGGACAAAATTAACTTAAATTACCGTTATAACCTATACAATTCTATCCCAGATTGAGTTTTTGAGCTCAAATTACTTAAAGGAAGTTCTACTCATTACTAGCTACATTTTCCAGAGTAAAATTATCCTTTTGTACCGTTACTCGATGTTTTATTTCCTCTGAAAATAATCTTATAACTTTCACATTTGTACAGTTTTTAAGAATTCTCGTAATAAAATCCTAACGGGACTTCGGATTTGAGAACTTGTGTTATTAAAATAACACGAGCAGGCTACTGTAGGCATTGTCACCAAGTTTGAAAAAAATACCGTTATCACTTTTCGACATACAGCCGTTTTTTTCAAGTGGAACTATCCTGTTGATTGGGAGTGTATCAACCCCACTTAGGAACTTAGCTATTGGCTGTACCGTGTTTGGAACAGGCCTATGTATCACCCATGGGCTGGAAAGTCTTATCGTATAGACAAGACACACACCATGATTTTTTCTAATTTGTATACTACGTAACGGTAGAATCATTACGCAATTTCATACGAACGCGTAACCAACCAAAATATGGCGGAACTATGCAACAGTGATGTCAACTTTAGTTACATTTCAGTAATCGGTTATACTCGTTACATTTGTTTCGAGTAATCGTTACTTTGTAATCGTTGCTTTTAAAGTAACACATAAAAAACTACAACGACTGCAACGACAACCTACTCAACTGCGATAGTCCTCTTATTCCAGGTTCGTCGCCGACATAGTAGAGAGGGCTTGTACTCATCTTTTGTCCTGTTTTACACAAATAAATTGCGAGACAGGCGGAAACCCAATCGTATCGCTCGGCCGCAAATTGTACAGAGATATCGACCATTTTCTAATGTGCATGGTGCGAAGTTAATCGTCATTTGCTGTGGTCAGCATATTGGCTGAAGGTTATCTATGACTGCACTAACGGGTAAAAGGCTTCGACCACTCTAGGCAATTGTGTGGGGAATCCGTTGACATATCGCTCGTGTCGCTCCACCAAAGCATTGCAGAGATATCGACGGATCTCCGAAGTAGTACGAAGTTGACTGTGGAATTGCTGTTGCCAATATTCAGGTTGACGGCTATCTCTTACCACCCTGTGCACTAATCGGGAAACAAGCTTCGACACCTTTTAGGCGATTTTGTGCCGAGCCAAGCAACACCTCGATCGTGTCGCTCCCCCAAAAAATTGCATAGATATCGAGGTATTTCCGAACGAATACGAAGTCGATCTTAAAATTGCTGTGGCCAACATCTAGGTTGACAAGATCATACTTTTTGTGAATTATTGTACTTTGGCGGTTATCCCTGACACTCCTGTAAGCTGTGCGAGAAAAATGCTCCCTTAGAGAATTTTGTTGCGAGTCCAGCGACACCTTGATCGTGCCGATCGGCTCAAGGATTCCAAAGATATCGTCGGATTTCGGAAGTAGTACGAAGTTGATTGTGAAATTGCTGTTTGTTAATATCCAGTTTGAGAGTTATTTGGGAACCCCTGTGCACTGACCGAAAAAGAGGATCCGTCGACCCATTAGAAAATTTTGTGGCTAGTCCAACGACACCTCTATCAAAGGATTGCAGAGATATCGACAGACTTCCGAAAGAATACGAGGTCAATCGTTTCGTTCATTAATAGTCTCCGATAGGAAATCGTGTTGGCTCGATACTTGCGCACTGCGCTTACCTACTACTCGGTTTGCTCGATTACTCGGTCTGCTCGATTACTCGGTCTACGCGATTACTCGGTTTGCTCGATTTTTGCTTATTGAGAGAATGTAGATATAAGACAGTGTACTACTCGAAACTCGATCTACTCGGTTCTTGCGCTTGTAGCTTGCACTATTCGGCGAGCAGCACACGGTATGATATCTACTCTCAGATAGAAGCGCAAGTATCGAGCCAGCACGATTTCCTATCGCACACTTGAACGAAACCGTGTAATCTTTCGGAAATTCGTCGATATCTCTGCAATCCTTTGGCGTGGCGACACGATCGAGATGTCGCTAGACTCACCACAAAATTTTTTAACGAGTTGATGGATCCTCTTTTTCGGTCAGTGCACAGGGGGGTCAGAGATAACTATCAAAATGGATATTGCTCACAGCAATTTCACAATCAGCTTCGTACTACTTCCGAAATCCGTCGATATCTTTGGAATCCTTGAGCCGATCGACACGATCAAGGTATCGCTGGACTCGCAACAACATTCTCTAAGAGAGCATTTACCCGGCGTAGGTCACAGGGATGATAACCGTCATGATTAGATATCAGACTGTATACTACTTGGTATGCTCGATTCTTGTGTTTGTGCCTGATTACATACATACGAGATTGCTTTGTTTGTTTGCTGCTCGGTACATATGTAACGACTACTTTTTGTACTCGGTATTCGTTACTTCCGATACTTATTAGTAACGACTACTTAAGTAACGGGTAGTCACTTCTTTGACATCTCTACTATGCAAAGCAAACACACATTCAATTCAATAAAATGTACAAACTTTAGAAAAATTGTGTGCGTCTTGTCTATACGATAAGGACTATAACCAGCCGACGCGACGGGTACGAAATAAGATGTACGTACAATCGGCCCTAAATGTGTTTACAAACTTTCAATTTGATCACTTTATTTCCACAGATTCAATTTCTCCACGTAATTTGTCTCTCAGCTATACTCTTATCTCAATTTTGCAGCCATAAATCTTCAACTCACATATCTTTATTATTCCCTACAACCCACAAAAACTATCACGACAACAACCCATGTATCTCAATACCATTAAACTATCATCGTGCCTATCACTAGACTCTCATCATTGGCTCCTTGTCACTATCAACAGCACACCATTATCCTGAAAAAGGACATCGTTTGCCATATCACAATAATGTATTCCTGGGGCTTTTCCGATTTCGCACTATAAAGTTAAGGGTTAATTATCCGTAAAAGAAAACGAAACCGGTACAAGTTGGGAAAGCACAATAAACTTTCTTATCCTTGAAATGAATGTATGTGATAACGTTTTGCAAACAACTAAATATTCCTCGGCATTAAATACAATCAAGCGTGTATACATATTTTATTTGCCATACTAAACAACAGGATAGAGGACATAGATTTTCAGCAGAGCTTTGGTATAAAATGATGATTTTCAAGAGTGTGTAAGATAGGGTTTTTGTGCGGCTTTTGGAAAGCTGCCGCAGTGCCAAAAAGGAGAGCTTAAATGGAAAAACAATTTTCAAGATAATGTTGAAATTTTCTTGTCGGTATAATTTGTGGTTGTGAAAGATAAGCAAAAGAGCGGAAAAGTCGTAATGTAAATTAATAAATATTGTTTGTTTGAGTTGAAAGTAAGTTTGAGTCATTAGAGAGGCATTATTGGGCTAATGGAAATGTTTACTAAGTTGGAATTGGGACTCTATCTTCTCTGTACCGTAACCCCTTGTGGGGCATGGTGCGTTCACTCAGCCGTTTATAGGTTTACAGTCAACATTACATTTCATATAGAGTTTCAGAGTGTATATAATGTTGCAAGCACTATATATTTCCTCGACAACACCAAGATTCGATCTCCGGACCTCCAGATTACTAGCATCGTAGAGTGCGACTCAACCAAGTGAGCCACGGAGCGGGTCGAAATTGGAATTTGGACTCTATATAGCTAGTGTGAAATTTGCTAATCACAGAAGTAGGTATGTATGCATGTAATTTTGTTCGGAGCAATACAGATAATGCAAACAAAAAAATTCTCATACTCGTATCACCTTGTGTTCACTTTATACCTCCATAAATATCATTAAAATTTCATAATTCTCCTAAAATGACTTTTTAAAAAGAGTGCACGTTAAATGTAATATTTTCCATTTTATACACATAGCAGATGCTACACAAAAGCACAGCCATATTTTGTAAAAAACCGTTCACCACTATCTTCACGACCCGCAACCGAACCAAACGAGCATGGAATGAAAAGAGCTTTACTGCTCAAGCTAAAAAGAAAGGTTCAAGAGAAAAATCTCCACTCGTAAATCAGAACATAGAGATAAGATAAGCACAGCGACAACAACAAAGCACTTAAGCAAAACTGTTGTCTTTTTCCCCCCACCCCAATCTGGCCAGGGAGTCCTTACTCCTTACGAAACGTATCGCACCAAATGACAAAGCAACACATAGATACTCACCAACGTATATGTATACAGTAGAGCACCGATGTTCCGGATCGTTTGGGACCGGACCCTATCCGGATTGTCCAAATTTTCCAAATAGACTGATTCTCATTCTAGTGGACAGTATTTATAGGAAAATCACGCTGCGCTCGCACTAACATTCCCTTTCAAATCGAATTAAGTTTTTTTTAGAGAAATGGGGAAAATCACTTTGATCAAAACGCACTTCCCAATTTTTCCCAAGTTTCTAAGAAGTTCAAGAAATATAAAAAAAAACAAATATGTGAAAAAAAACTCATTGTGACTTGTTGCTCATTGTGAATTTTCTGCTTTGTTCATTGGCAGTATAGCTATTCGGGTCGGAGCCTTGTGTACACCCATAAGATGGGGTCAACTTACTGAAATCCTGTAATTCGTTCAAGAAAGACAGAAAGAAGTATAAGAAAAAGAATTGTTTTCATAATTGTGAATTTTTCATATGTCTCGATGCTTGTCCTGTTACTTTGGATAGAGACCAATCCTGTGGAAGAAATTTACTGAAATCCGCTCATATATTAAAGATATACGTACACGCGGAAATATGTGAAAAAGGACACATTGTGAATTTTAACTAATTGTGAATTTTTTGCACGTTTCAATAGTTATTATGATATTCTGGCCAGAACCTAATCCAACAAACCCAAAATCATGAAAATCTGTCCAGCCGTTCTCGAGTTATAAATGGTGTAACTAGCACGACTTTCTTTTATAGTTGTGTCTCCTTTTAAGTTTATATAGCAGTACGCTAGAATGACCTTTAGACAACTTCCAAATTCTTCGAATAATCGAAACTCCGGGCTTCCGATATCCGGATTATCAGAGTCTTACTGTACCACCTTCACCACATTCTGCCGTACACATTTTCGGTTTTCTATATCCATATATAAACTAGTGTGTATCCACGGTCGCTTTTCGCTTAACAAGAAGTGAATGCGAAGCGATTTTTTTGCATGTATATCGTATCCTTTCGGAACAACAACGACGCAATTCAATGTTGCAAGGAAAATTGCATCACAATCGCAACACAACAAGTCGTCCCCGGCAAACGAACGACAACAGGATCGTATCTTGTTGTTGGTGTTGCGCCGCGCCGTGCTGCGCCGGCCGGGATAATAGATTTTCATATCCCACAAACCAAGTTGTCTCATGTTTTTATATCCTGTTGGCTGAGCATCATATTCGTTGGGAACATGGTTCGGAAGGACGAAATGGAGAACACTTGAAAAAAAAACGGAGTAAGCCATTGTCGCTTGTATACGCGAACTCATTTAATATTGACCCTTGGTATGTATTGCACTCGCAAGAAGTGGAATTATGCAAGAAATATGCTTTGAATTAGTTCTAAGGACTCTTGTACTTTACCGTGTACGTTGTAGGCTGCACCCGCTGTTGCGGAGAGTGGATGATGCTGTGAAATCTTGATGGGACCATATAGCTACGTGTACTTTTGGGTATGTTTTAACTTACAAGCATGAGTGCACGGTTTTGCCGTAAATGTTCTGAAGCAGGAGTTAAGTGGAAAAAAGACCGACTAAAGACGTGCTCGTATATAAAACCACAAGTGTGTACACAAGTATGGTTTAAACACGAGAAGGAATGTAGAGGAATAGAAAATACACAAAAATCCTGTACATATAAATTGATATATATTTTTATAAGGATACGAGAGTAGATACGCGGTAATTGAATCTGATATTTTGAGGATATAGTGCATAGGAGAACATGAACAATATGTGTCGGATTTTGAATAAAATTTTGTAGACAGAATTTTGTATAAAACATGTTTCATGGAGTATTAATTAATAGTAGTAGAACTTCAGATCCCTTACAATTCGACGCATCTTTGCTATTTTGGTATATCCAAAAGAATAAAGAAGTGAAAGGGGTTGCACTTAAAAACATCTGCAAAAATATAAAGCGACCAAAAGTGTATTGACTTGAAGAAGGTCGCATTTTCGTTCTGTGCGATATCTTTATTATGTTATAAGAAAATAACAAATTTTTAAGGATTTTCAGAGAAATCCTTTCTTTGTTTTAAAAATAAATTCTTGCGTCAGAAAAAATCTCATACAAATTTTGTGCTTTTTTGCGTAATTCCCGCATCTACATGATTTTTATGTCCTCTATGTGGTTTAGGAGGAGATGCATTACCAACACACGTACAATCGAATTTTATATATAAAGCTTCTTTGTGAAAAACAGTTATTCTGGATGTACACCAAACCGCTGAAATCAGTTGACTGAAATCTGGCAATTCGTTATTCCTTGATTCGTTCATATACGAAAAACAAATCTTATAATTTTGCTCAATGTGAATTTTTTCGCGTGTTTCAATATTATTCTGATATGCAGGGAAAGGACCAATTCGACAGGAAAATCATGCAAAAATCCGTTCAAGAAATATAAATAAAAATGCGCGAAAAATAAACTCATTGTGAATTGTTGCTCATTGCAAATTTTCTGGTTATTTCAATGGTTATCCCGTTTTTCGGGCCGGAGCCTTGTGATTTTCAGACAAATCCTTTCTTTGTTTGGAAAAATAAAATCTTGCGTCAGAAAAATCCTGCATAAATCTCTTATAAGCGCGTTTTTTTGCATAGCTCTCATATCTACATGATTTTTATGCCCTCTAATTGGACCAGTGGTTTAGGAGGAGATGAATTACGAAAACACGTACATACAGCATAATTTTTTATATTCAAAGATTCTTTGTGAATTTTTCGCATATTTCAACAGTTATTATGGGTGTACACAAATCCGCTGGAATAAGTTGACTGAAATCTGGCAAACAAATCTTTATAATTTTGCTCATTGTGATTTTTTTTGCGTGTTTGAATATTATTCTGAAATTCTGGGAAAGGACTAATTCGACAGAAATCTTCCAAAAATCCGCTGAGACGTTTAAGAATTATAAACAAAAATGTGCGAAAAAAAACTCATTGTGAATTGCTACTCATTGTGAATTTTTTGCTTATTTTAATGGTTATACTGCTATTCCGGCCGGAGCCTTGTGTAGACCCATCCGGTGGGGTCAACTTACTGAAATCCTATAATTCATTCAAGAAAGACAGAAAGAAGTAAGTGAAAAAGAATTGCCTTCATAATTGTGCCCATTGTGATTTTTTCATATGTCTCAATAGTTGTTCTGTTACTTTGAGTAGAGACTAATCCTGTGAAGCAATTTTACTGAAATCCGCTAATATGGTAATGAAATACACGCAGAAATAAGTAAAAAATAATCCATAGTGAATTTTTGGTCATTGTGATTTTTTCGCGCGTTTCAATTGTTATTCTGCTATTCCGGCCCGAGCCTAATCCAACGAACCCATAATCATGGATATTGGTCCAGCCGTTCTTGACTTATAAATTTAATTTGAATTGCGGCGAAATGTCGATGGAAGTCATCGAACAAGATTCAAAAAAAACTTGTGATGAAAATATTTCCTTTTGCAATGAAATTTCTCACGAGAGTGTTTTTTAACTCTTTTTTGTGCTGAGTGTTTACGCGACTTCTTATTTCATAATGAATTTCATACATTTTAGACTTCATCTTTTGCTAATCAAATTGGGACCTATCGCATAAACGCGTTAATTACGTGAAGGATTCGCAGCACTTATGAATTGTGGGTTTCGCAAGAACTTCGACTTCTTTAAAACACGACTTTCAAAAGATAACTAGCGTTACAGTTGCAAAATGAAAAAAAGTTAACGAGATTTCAAATTAAGTAATTGATGTGTTTTTTTTTTATCTAAAAACACTATTCTATTCAGCCATCTTTCAATAAAAAATTGCCTAGTAGTAAAATGATTTTTGTTCGGCAATGCGGCATTTAATTTCGCCGTTTTTTCAACTGTAGTTTTTATGGTTTCTTTTTCACTACATTCAGGGCTGATTTCTCGTACACCTTATCGGCTGGTTAGTTTCACCGTATAGACAAGACGCACACCACTTTTCGAAAGCTATCAGAATATTGTGTGCCTCTTGTCTATACGATAAGACTAACCAGCCGATAAGATGTACGACAAATCGGTCCTGAAGTTGATATTGAATTCTTCATTACGGCTTTTTGCAAACTTTTATTCGAGCCTAGCCAAACGCCGCCTCTAAAATTTAGCGCCCTGAGCGGATCGACTGGCCATTGCCATTTTGGTTTTTGATGGCTTATGAGGATTGTGAACTTGTGATATTTTCGTTTACGAATTTTGATAATGGGGATTTGAGTTTTGGGCATTTTGTAGCGATCCTATATCTTAATAGTACCCTGGAGATTAGTCTGTTGCACACATATTTTTGGTGATTTGTGACATAACGGACCTGAACAGCACAGGGTATCAAAGCCATGGCGTGGAACTGTACGAAAACCTTCGGGCATTGACGAACCTGATGTTCTAGTCAAGTCCTGTAGACTGGCGAACGGCATGACTGCATTTATCCCTCTTCTTTCGGATGATCATAATAAGCTGAGCTTCGCATAATCGAGCCTCGAAAGCGCTAGTTATTGAGAATGGCCCTGTGTAGTATGCATACTCGCCTATACCTAGCTATAGTTTTTTGGATTTATGTCCACACGGCCCGAGTCGCATTAGTCAGCAATGTAAAACTATAGGACCCTCATCAGGATGTGAAAAGCAATGCAATCCATCGCTTTGAGCAAATGAGGAGTCATAAGGCCGTGCGCAGACTAAAGGCGTATTGTATTGGGCGACAGGTTTTACGCTACGCTACGCTCCAATACGCCTTTAGTCTGCGCGCGGCCTAAGTCAAACGCACCTGGTCTGAATTCAGCGTGAAGCCTAACCTTTAGGGGCCGAAGAAGGATAACACCTGATATTGAGTCTTTAGCGAATAGTGTACTTCGTGGATGGGTTTGCCTAGCGGGACATGGTCCCTTATGATTGGTGTTGGACTCAAGGTGGCTGGTGGTTGTTACCCAAGTTAACTCGCTGCAATTGCGGCCCCGGAATTGGGTTGACGGTGAGTGCATGCACTTGATGAAGAAATCCTCATTTGACAATTATATCCTTTCAATTAAATGCCGAAGGTTCCAACAGGCCGTCGGACCGGGAGGTGAGAGCGGAAAGCTTGGGCACTCCTCTGACGGTATGGTCCTGGTAACAAAAATACCGCCTTTCTCACTCCCAAAACTAAAAGGACATCAACTGGAACTATCGCCCAGCTCGAAGTATTTGGGCGTTATTCTGGACTCAAAGCTCAACTGGAAGTTGAACATTGAGGAGCACGTTAAAAAAGCCTGTATTGCTTTTAAGCAAGACAGTACACTCAGAGAAAACTTATTGTAACATTAACTATGCAACGAAGTTAATACTGCTATTTCAAATTTACCATAAACCTGGTTGATTTGTACTAAGAAATAGTTCTTTCAACCAATTAGATGATCGTTTACATGTCATATCTTCCACAAGTGAAAACAACTACGGCATAGTTGTTTTTGAATATTAGCTTTGCTATTTCTTTTATACGATGTCTCACAATGTATGGTATAAATTACAAACTTCATCACTCATAGAGTCTGGTTGGTCTAGTAGGTAGGGCGTTGGTCTCCAAATCATAGGGCCTCGGGATCGAATCCCACTGTAGGTAGTTAATTTATTATGCAATTTAGAGCGTAAAGAGGTTAATGAAATATAGAAGAGTTCAGTAAGTTATATGATTTATGAGATACTCGCTACGCTCACCAACCGCTCACCAAAATTTATTTTTATTTTTTTTTGCAATAAAGTGACAAATCAACCAGGTTTCATAGTTGTACTGACTATGACTTGATAGGCTGAGAATCATGGGGTAAAATAGTTAGGTTAATATGGAAAATAGTCAATGGTACTATTTTTTTCGTTCAGTGTATTTAGCAAGAAATGGGGTCTCAAGCCAAACATGGTACTCTGGGTGTACACGGCGGTGGTACGACCTATCCTAACATATGGGTCACTCGTCTGGTGGCCAGCGGTCAGTAAAGGCTACAATGTAACAAAACTCGGTAGAGTGCAGAGATCGGCTTGCCTTAGCATCACAGGGGGCATGCGAACATGCCCGAGGGATGCGCTGAATGTCATCTTGCATCTTCTACACATCGATCTGTTTATCAACGAACTGGCAGCATGTAGTGCAGTCAGACTCAAAGTGTTAAGCTGGTGGAGTGCTAGGCCATATGGCCACTACCACAAGACGTACGCAACGCTGTAACGGATCTCAAAGTGCCCAAACTAAGCTTTGGGAAGAACTTTGATGTCAGATTCCCAACTAGAGGTGAGTGGAAAGAGAGTGAGGTGGTCAAGGATTTTGACATCACACTCTTCACCGATGGGTCTAAAATGGATTGTGGCGTAGGTGCTGGAATCTTCTGCAGATCACTAAGTATCTCTGAATATTGCCGTCTTCCTGATCATGCCAGCATTTTTCAAGCACAAATGCTTGCAAGCATGAAGGCCTGTCTTGCTCTCAGGGACATACAAAACAACCAGAATATCGCCATCTGCTCAGATAGTCAGGCTGCTATCATGGCTTTACAATCGGTGAAAACGACCTCCAAGGTTGTTGAAGTATGTGAGGAAGCATTAACCAGCCTTGGTTCACGACAAAGAATCACCCTACTCTGGGTACCCGGACACAGGAACATAGAGGGTAACGAGATGGCTGACGAACTAGCCAAAATGGGTGCCACTCTTGACAGCTCTCATGCGGAGCGTGTTTGCATTCTGATGGCAGCTGTTAAGAGTAAGATCTCCACCCACTATATAAGGGCTCCTAATTCCAACTGGCGAAATCTGAGGACTTGCGTTATATCAAGGAAGACGTGGCCCTCCTACGACTGGAAAAGAACGTCTGAGATTCTGACTAAACCGCGTAGAGATATCGCCAAGCTTACTGCTGTTATCACGGGGCACTGGCCAATGGGGATCCACGCTGCCAGGCTGGGCATCCACTACAACGCGCATTGCCGCAGCTGCGGTAATGTAAATGAGAGGGAAACCCTGATTCACTTTCTGTGTGAATGCCCGGGTCTTGCCAGAACCCGGTATAGGACGCTCGGTAGGGCTTTTCTGGAAGGCTTGGAGGATGCAGCTAATGTGAAATTAGGGGAGCTGCTGTACTTCCTAAATAACACTGGCTGGTTCAAGGCACCTCCCCACTCCTAAATTCATTACCTAACCTTCATCATATACACTAATAAAACTTCACGAAGTTTGTGGTTTCAAAACGGCGCTTTATGCGCTAATTGGGCTTTTGGCTAGCCTCTGCCTTAGCCGCCACTTTTAATAACCAACCAACCAAGGTGACTTCACACATATCTTAAAAATATTCATCTGGTGGATTTGTAATCATCGCCTAAATTACTTATCAGTATTCTCCCACTCTATAGTTTCGGTGACCAAGAAACTACACCTCTATTCGACTAAACAGATGCCGGCCGTAGCGTAAAGAAAGCCTAAATTTTGTGACATTATTTTCCATGTTATAATCTCAATTATCGATCATTCGAGCACGCTCCATTAAAAACTGCCCAAACTAAACCTCATTTATTCGTTCTGAGTCTCTTTGAGCTGATTTCATTAAGTAAAATTAAATAGGTGTAAACAAATACATAACTCAAAACAAAATACTTTTCCACGTATTTCTTGAAATCCCAGTAAGTGTACAAAACAGGTACAGTGTCGTCTATCCTGTAGAGTTTAGAAGACCGTACACGAATTCACGAATTATATAAATCTCCAAATCCCAAAGATGCGAGTGACTGAGTAAACATTATGTTCAACAAACAGTTTCGCTCTGGAAAATTTCATCATGACGACTCCTTTTTAAACGGCTTATAAAATCTCTCCTCCGCTTATACTCGTAGTGTTCGTCCTTTACATCCTTGGTGGATATGGATAGAGTACGCGATGTTTTCATATTTTTAAGGATTCATCGTTGCTTTTCCATAAAACATAATTCTGACATAAGTTTATATGATTTACTTGACTATACCAAGATGTACTTTACTTATGTATAGGTACATGTTTATAAAGATGTATGAATAGAAAATTTCTTTGCTCAACATAACGATAGATACACATACTCATATGTATACGAGCATATACGAGAAGTTTAAGCAAGTAAAATGTAGCGCACGGAAGCAGAGTTTTCACGTACATACATATATCTAGAATCCAGAGCTGTATCAACGTGTCTTCTGTAGAAATAGAAAGATGTTGTCGCATCGTCACTTAGCTTATCCGAAATCTTTCATGTTTACTTTCCCACTAAAAGCTTGAGGATGTGTTAGAGATTAAATTCATGGAAAATATAGGAACATATAAAAAACCAAGTCATGTACAGTAGTCTCTTACTGCATTTTTAAGAATTTAAAGAAACTATATATACAAAAATGCAGGCCTAATCTTTGGAGTTCAGTAAATCTACCGATAAATCCTTTTCTTAATCTAAACTGCGGCGAACTGCGCTCAAAAGTATGTACGAATAATTACGAATTACGTACTATCGTTTCAATGTTCCTCCAAAAATGGACAGTACATAGTAGAGACTCCTCGAAATCCACGGTTCTTAACCGATAGCCCGCGGACCACTGAGAATCTATAAGGTGATCCGCGATGTGTTTGAAGTTTTCTCTTACGTCAATTTAAAGTTTCTCATTTTACACTTAGCTTTAACTTTACTTCCTAAGAATCTTTAAATCTTACACTTCACATTCTGAAGGTAACAAACCAAGAAAGCAAATAATTTTAATTCCATTATAGTGAAGTAACCAGGTGATCAACTTAGATCACTTAGATCATGAGATTACAAAATGTTGTTTTTTTGGGGTGCTGAGCCCGAATCCGTAGCTTTCCACCAACAGTCCGTTGCCAAATAGGGTCAAATTCGCAAAAAAAAACCCAAAAACAAAAAATTGCTACATATCAAGATTAATGTCACGCAGGACCCGCAAACATGTTTTCCCTAAAATGTTCATGGACAGGTTTTCGCAGAAATGTAGAGTTTCGGAGTTTTAAGCCAAAAAACGGAAAAAAAATTGCGTTTTTCGCGGTTTTGTCCCTGTTCCGCAACGAAATTTTGGAGGAAAGCTCCGGATTCATGAAAGGAGTTGTTATAAAAATCCTTGAAAATCTGTAATTCCTATATCGATGTGCCTACACGGCAGAACAAAAAACAAAGCTGCAAACGTGCGAAAATTTTTTTGCGACCTGGTTGACTTCATTGACGCAGAGTTGTAGTTAATAGGCCGAAGCAGAAAAATATTTCGGGAGGTGCGTTTTGAGAGTGAGGTTTCCTTGGGAGTACATATATATCCAACACTACACCGATACAACGATTATAAATAATCAAGATGATAAGTTCATGAATTTGGTAGACGCCAAAGTCCAAAACCAGGGTCGAGTTCACCTACATACTTCTGCTTTCTGGGATTTTTTTTAATGTTGTTGTTGTTATTAATATACCTACTGGGTTTTCTCCATTGGAAATTACTCCTAGTACGGGGGCTCAGTTAAATGCCATTCCTGCCTTGCAATTTGCTTGACAAATTCCAGTTGAGGTGAAATTTTAACTAGGTCGTATCCCCTCCCAAAATTAAATTGATTCGTAGAATTTTCTTTGTCAATTTCATTTGATATGGCGTTCCAGAAAAACAAAAAAGAATAATACGTATAATTTTGGTAATAAAGATTGATCAAGTGTATAAGAAAATGGAAAATGTTTGAACATACAAAACCCCTACGTATAGGATCGCCATTGGATTGAAATATGAAAAACGGAGGACAAAGCCACCATATTGTAGGTAAACGATTCAGACGGGCAAGGCATGAAGCTGTAGCGCTAGTTTTATAAAAATTCCTAACAAAGAAAATTAAAAAGGAGTTGTCCCATGCTTCGATTAATGTTTTTTTAAATATTTTTTTTCTTGTGTTCAGGTAATTCGTCGTGTTGAGTTTACAGTGACTAATTCGAAGTCGTCCTCTTGTTAAAGCTCCCTACTCCCTGATTTCCGGACTTCCTAATCAACCGCCTACCTCCTGCATGGTGTAGCGCTGGGGGTGACGGCAGCCAGGAAGTAGACATCCCCAAAAGTAGCCTGTATCCAAACGCCTACAATGGAAAAAAAAGATGGAGCTGAAAGTTCGTCCAAAATGGACGCAGTCGTCGGAGTGGTATTTTTTCAGATATTTTAACTATTTCGGAGATGAGCCGCTTCTCAGATCGTGCTTGCATCTCACGCGAGAACGGTAGTTTTTTTGCTGTCTGAAAGACGTGTCTAGCTCTCGAAAATGTAACGAAAGGACACAGTATTCGAATTTTCTCTGGAAGGACGGCGCCATTTGTTCCAAACAGTGAAGGCGGCATTCAGTCAAAATCAAGATTTTTATGAGCATCCATAGAATTTTTATTTGATGGTCTGCAGTAACTAGTGAGTTTAATTGTGGTCCCTCGGGTACAAAAGGTTAAGACTCGCTGCTAAATTAACACTTTTGTTACTCGGATAAATGACTGAAACGATTATACAGGATGGCACACGGGAACCAGACAATTTTAAAACGTCATAAAAAATCGAAAATTCACGCTAAAAAATTGTTTCGCCACCAAAACACTCAGTACAGTTGGGGAATTTAGATGACATCCTTTAAAAAAATCTTTGGCAAAACAATCAAGGTGGATTGTTTCAACGTATGCGAGGACGGCATTAGTTCTGGTCCACCATCCAAAAAGGAACTAATAGACGCTACTAAATCAATGGACGCCGGTAAAGCCCCTGGGATTGATGGAATTCCGTCTGAATTCTTGAAAGCGGATATTATCGCTTCAGCGGATATTCTCCTTCCCTTAATCCAAGAGTGTTGGGAAACCGAAACTTCTCCCAGTGAGTGGAAAAAGGGCGTAATTATTAAGATTCCGAAGAAAGGTGACCTGAAGAATTGCAATAATTGGCGTGGGATCTGCTTACTTCCTGCTGTTTCCAAGCTGATGGCTAAGATTGTTTTAGGACGAATCAAGGACAAAATCGATGACACATTGAATGATGAACAAGCTGGCTTTCGCGAAGGGTTTTCCTGTAGCGACCACATTAACACCCTCCGTATTATCATCGAGCAATCCGCGGAATGGAGATCCCCATTACATCTCATGTTCATCGATTTTGAGAAAGCCTTTGATAGCGTTGATCGTCTCTACATCTGGAATGCCTTACGGAGACGAAATATCCCAGATAAGATAATCTCCATCATCAAGGAATCCTACAATGGAGCCCAATGTCACGTCCTGCATAAGGGCAAGCTTTCAGATCCTTTTAAGGTGCACAGTGGAGTGAGGCAAGGCTGCATTTTGTCACCTATTCTCTTCCTTGTTGCCATTAGTGATGTACTCGGCTCCGCACTCCAATTACATCGTAACAAAGGTATCAGATGGAAATTGTTCGATCACCTTCAACATCTTGACTACGCTGACGACATTTGCCTTCTATCAACAAACACGGATGATGTCGCTCAAATGACAGAAGCTCTAAATTGCGCGAGTCGTAATGCGGGGCTGAAAATCAATGCTACCAAGACTAAGTTCTTGAGCACATATCCAGGTGGGAAATTTGTATTTCAGGACAGGCAGTCGAAAAAGTTGATGAATTTTGCTATCTCGGAAGTGTAGTTACAGCAGATGGTGGAGCGGATGCTGATGTAAAATCACGGGTAAACAAGGCTAGGGCAGCTTTCTTCAATTTGACTCCTTTCTGGCTAAACAACAATATTTCCAGACGCACCAAAATACGTGTCTTTAATTCTAATGTGAAATCCATTCTGCTATATGGCTGTTCAACCTGGAAGGTGACTAAAGAGATCACTGATAAGTTACAAACTTTTGTTAATCAGTGTCTACGGCGCATCCTAAATATTCGTTGGCCGGAGATCATTTCGAACGAGGATCTCCTTACTATAACTGGCCAGGAAAGGATAGGCACTTCGATGAAAAGACTTAAGTGGCAATGGACAGGTCACACCTTCCGAAGAGGGCCCAAAAACGTCGCAAAAAAGGCTCTAAACTGGAATCCACAGGACTCCGGAGCAAGACGCCGTGTTGGGCGGCCAAGGAACACATGGAGAAGATCGGTAACTAGCGAAGCGAAAACGCTAAATCTTACATGGTCGCAGCTAGCGCCGTTGGCGCAAAACAGAACGAGGTGGAGAGTAGGCGTGGTTAATGCCCTATGCCCCACAAGGGGTTGACAGGAACTAGAGAGAGAGATGCGAGGTTTATTTTCCTAAATGCACAAATCGAGAGACCGCGACGAAGAATCTTGATATGACCCTGCCGAGAAGCTATTTGCTTGAAGCTGTAGCAGTCGTAGTGTGTATTGTGGTCTCGTTTTACTGAAACCACATTGTTCAAAGGTTTTTCAGTGAATTCAAAACGGTTTTACGCATAGGAACAGATAAATTCCAATGAATATTGAAGGGGCAAAGAAACTCTGACTTTAACCCTTAAATGCATGGGGTCTGAACCCACTATCGTAACTGACCTCTCCTTATGTAAAATCGGTCACTGAACACGGAATCAGCCTTTATTTTCCCAGAAAATAGCCAGTTTTCCCGGAAAAGTGAAAATAGTAGAATTTGTATTGTGTACCAAATATGGTACGCCATGCATTCAGGCCATATGTTGTAAATGAAAGACATTTCTCAAATTTTATTTAATCTGCCTCTTACTTTGATAGGAACAGTGCAAAAAAGAAAGGATGATGATTATGGAGATTTTCGATAGAAATTACAGTGGAAACTCGATATAATGAACTCCTCTTCATTAAAGGAAAGGTGGTCATTTCTATAGAAAATCGCGAATATTCAGTTTTTTTAAAGGGAGCTTGGGTAGGTAAGTGATTAGTTTCCTATTCCTTTTTGAAATTTGTATGGATGCCTATTTGTGACATATCCTGGAAGTTGATGGAAAGTGGAGTACGTCTTACTACCCCTACATCCCCCAAAAAACCTAAATTTAGCCATGTCTTTCGATAGAATGTCGCGAAACACTTCAAATGTGTGTCAAGTGGTAGCTGTTAGATGTCCTTATAAAATATTAAAAGTGCGCCAGATCCGACTTGTATACCCCTTCCTCCCCTACAAAAAACATGCAATTGATTATTTTGGGCTTTGTGGCCGTCTAGCTCTGTACATGGGTATAGGTATGCACTCATCATGCTATTAACCCTTCTGTCGGCACCTACTACAATATGCATATTATATACCCAATAGGTCTGGCTGGACCTACTGAGAAAATTTTTTTATTTTTTAGAATAAGTGAAATTTTTATCGGTAGAATCATTCTACCCATTGTTTACAGCCATTTATAAACAATAAAAGCATTAAAATCGTTTTTGTAGATATACTGGAAGCGTTTTTAAGGAGACATATTTTGAGGTGGTATTAGTACAACCATGTTTCTCCCTTATTTTCTTCTTTTTTTTGCTTCTCTTCTTTCATTTCATATCCGTACAGAAAGTTTAATCGAATTTTCCGATTCCAATATCTTTGGGGAAATATTTGGTGCTTTGTTGGTAGATTTTACCCCGATATTGGTCTGCAGATTTGGGGAAATAGATAGAAAGAAATAGGGAATTTTTAGGCGCAAAAATCATTTCATTTTAAATTTTCCGTGAATATCTTAGTTAAAATTATTTAGAAACACGTTCGTAAGTCGCCAATACTTAGTTCTTACTATTACAAAGGAAATAAAACTCATTTGAATTTCCTAGAATCAAATCTCAGTTGATTAGGTGATGATATAAGATGTGGTCAAATTGGGCATATCCAATTTCCGAACTTCAGGGCTTTTTAAAGTAAAATATCAGAAAATTTTATGGTTTATCGTACAAATTGAATTTTAATAACATCATTACATCATAAATAAGAGAATTTTAAGAGAATTTAATATTTTCACTTTTTACCTCAAGCACAGATAAGAAAAACTAGTAGTTATTAGTATGTGCCTCAAGACAAAAATGGGGGGAAAAACTATAGGTCTGGCCAGACCTATTGGGTATCAAAAAGCACTATAAATTTAAAATCATCAAAAACATACTCAAAACTTCAACCGATTTTTTCAAATTTTCGCAAAATGCTTCTAAACATATTATTCTAGGATATCATGAAATATGAAATCGCTGCGATTTCATCTTCTATACTTTTTTGACCAAAATCTAGTGCCAAAGGTCTGGCCAGACCTTTGTGCCGACAGAAGGGTTAACGCGATTAGAATTCGGTCTCGTTATAAAATAAATCTTTTATATAATAGTTCGTTATAAACATGTTCCACTGTTAAACGTATATCTCGAGACTTCTTTTGATTTACCATAGCTCATGGGATTCCTTTCTTGAAAAGTATATGGATTGGATTGACTTTGCTAGGATATGAACATGGAAATGAACTGCTGCTTGCTTTATAACCCAAATTTCTGCAGGTCACAGGACATGTCCACAAGAATTATATCCATGCAATTTTTTGTTTATCGAATATGGTACTCCACATATTCTTCTATATGAAATGGTTGACCCTAGACGCACATTTTCTGAGGATCCTGACCATGGATTTCCAAGACTCTGTTCTGTCATAATGAAAAGGTTTAAGAAATTGGATATCAAGGCGCAGTTGCTTGGGTCCTGGTGAAAGTCCAAGTATCTTACTAAGATGTCAAGTACGGAAGCTGGGTTTTTTAGTTGCGTGTCCTAAGGAGAAAACAAAAGATGTGAACATTTTTTTCAGTATACTTGCCAGCTAAAAAGCCTTGGATTATAAGAAGCAGCTACAGAAACACTAAGCCCTGACCGGTCTGCCAAAGAAAACAAAATGACAAAAACGATCCTTCTAAATCAACTATATGACAGCTATGTTTCCTTGGATCCTAACCAGGACTGATTAACCTAGCTTTCATAAAAAATGGCAGTAAATGTCCTGGAAAAATGGATCGGTGGCATAATTTGTTTGAAAATTTAGGTTATTTGGACCAGTTCTGAGTTCAATAAAACGCAAAATCTCAAAAGAATCTGAAGAACACATTCCAATGTACTCACCAGTATTTTTCCTTTTCCAAATAACGGTAAATTTTGCCGATTTTTTTAGCTCTAAAGAATAGCTTTTAAAATTTCACAAAAAATAACGTTCTTCCACTTTGACGACGCACAGACAATTCAAGGAAAGCTTCGGGAAGCCAAAATTGAATTTATGTGAAAGCCTGTTTTGTCTACTTTGGGAAAAAGTAAAAAAAATCAAAAATTTAATAATCGCTAGACTTTTACAGGAATCTAGCCATGTACCATATATGGTACGCTATGCATTTAAGGGTTAATCAAGGTTATTGTGTTTTAACCCATAACACGGTGTTCCATGGTCCACTGGTTTATCTTACAAGCTAAAACACTTTTAACCAAGGAATAGAATTCTTACCGCGCTGCTATTCCTCCTGGATGATCGTCGCCGGTACCGAATGTAAAGTGAAGTGTGAATCCGCTGGAAAGATTTTCGGGCGACTTCCGAAAACGACTCCAAAAGTTTAGTAATGAAATCGGGCAACATTCCTTGTCTTAAATTTTTGAAAGCGGTGTCAACTAAACTGTCCTGAGTGTTTTAGTGGCAAAAAAATGTGTCGCATTAATTTTCGATTTTTTTAGGACGTCAGCTTTTCGTGTGCCAAACCCTGTACAGTTCTGTTTTTATTCAGGAGAGCAGTGTACATAATTTGATCAGTTATGTATATAACACGAATTACTGTAAATTTGGGGAGATTAATTGAAAGGATAGTGTGAACATTATTCGATATTTGGTAATATATTGCAATTTATTTTTATTTACAGAATTATTGATTGCATACGTTTAGGCGCAATTTACTACACTTATGCAAAATTTAGAAGAGAGTTTACTTGAAATCTGGGTTAAATCACGAATGCCAATAAATCTTGAAAAGTGTATAGGGTAAATCTGTTTTCCGAATTTCAATCGAGACATAGTTTGGTCTAATTTATTTTTTTCATCTTAATAAAAAGTTAAAAAGAAAAAACAAGGTCATGAACAGAAGAATACGAAGATGTGTTAAATGAAAAAGCAACAACAACGTATCAGTATTGACTCTTGACGATAGACCTGTCTATAATAACATGCATTGAGATGGGACTGCCAGAACGGCGGCCACGCCATGCCAACACCACTGGTCGAGCAAAGCGACCCTATAGTTTAAGAAGAAGAAAAGGTATGCATACAAGAATAATTTAATTTTCTTCTAACGTTGTATAATATTCCACTGACAAGAAAGTGCATTTACTCTGCATAATTTCTTCTCTACCACACTGTAATTGCATAAAATACCCAAAATGCTGGCGGCCAATAAATCTGGATCCTTTCAATGTAATTAGTCCTTGGCCCTTATTAAAACCTGTCACTATCACTCATATTCTCTAAGCTTCTGTATGTATACGAGCGTCATGTTCGGCAGTCAATTATACCGGCTTATGTTATGGCCTCGAGTCTAATGACAATGTGAAATTTGAATGTCTTGCCTCTGTGGTTGCCGGATGTGCAGGGGCAGGCAGAACAATAATAAAATCGATAGACGGATAGACCGGGATAGACCGAACATAATATTGCATGCGTTCGCTGTGCAATTTGCTCAAGTATAATAGCATCGAAAACCTATTACCGACGTACTTAGATGATTATTATGCGCTTTGCTCATTTCAAGGCAGGTGCATTTTGAGTACTGAATAGTAAAATGCCCGCAAGACAATAATGGACTCGGTACGTTAAATGCTGAATAATTTCTATACGAAACTACATATATGAATACACGTGAGGAGCACGAGGATTAGAATATGCACTGCGTTTTCTGCGTATACCTATACTTAAATTGTGCGTGCATCAGCCAGCATTTGACTGCAATTGTACGTACACATTCGTGCATAAGTGACTTCGCCGACGAGTTGAATATGCATAACAGCTCGATTTGATTTGGTCGATGTAATTATTTTGCTGTTCAAGCTTCATCATTATAGAGTAGGTATAGTGTTCAGATGGGCTGGGCTAGGCATTGATGATTTGTACAGGACGTCTAGAGAGGCTAGGTCGATAGAGGATGTGTATATGGATGAGTTCTGCCATCCTTGAATTTTCAGTTTTCCCGAACACACAGAATAAAGTATGTAGACGTAATGGATCAGAAATGGATTATGCGTTGATCCACTACACAGACGTTCCCATTTTTATTTCCGCACATCAGGTAGGCATACTGGTGAAATGTCTCAAGTTGTACGTTATATTGCGTACGCGAATGTATTCTGATCTATAGGCCTACTTTTATAGAGAGTAGTAGTCTGGATTTGTGCAATTAGAATATCAGCATTCCATGCATTGATAATGAAGTGCATAGGTATAGGAGAATAATTTTTAGCTCTTGCATGAAAACCTGATTTGGTAATAACTCATATGCGAAACCGCGGATGCATTGACTATAGTCAGTCAATGACTACTCCATCGCATCGTCAGAGAAATGGAATCAAGTTTCGTTACTGAATATTATTATGCAAACGAAGATGCGGAAAATGTGAGGAATCTTAAAAGAATCTACATTTTTAAAAACTAAAAATGTTCCTTATGAATTGATATGACGGAACCTTCTTTTATAGAGTTTAGAATGCAAAGAAAAAAACAGGAAATTTACGAGAGTAAGCTGACAAAATCAAAATCCAAAATTCAAGATTCCACATTCCACATTCCACATTCCACATTCCAAATTCCAAATTCAAAATTCCAAATTCCAAATTTAAAATTCAAAATTCAAAATTCAAAATTCAAAATTCAAAATTCAAAATTCAAAATTCAAAATTCAAAATTCAAAATTCAAAATTCAAAATTCAAAATTCAAAATTCAAAATTCAAAATTCAAAATTCAAAATTCAAAATTCAAAATTCAAAATTCAAAATTCAAAATTCAAAATTCAAAATTCAAAATTCAAAATTCAAAATTCAAAATTCAAAATTCAAAATTCAAAATTCAAAATTCAAAATTCAAAATTCAAAATTCAAAATTCAAAATTCAAAATTCAAAATTCAAAATTCAAAATTCAAAATTCAAAATTCAAAATTCAAAATTCAAAATTCAAAATTCAAAATTCAAAATTCAAAATTCAAAATTCAAAATTCAAAATTCAAAATTCAAAATTCAAAATTCAAAATTCAAAATTCAAAATTCAAAATTCAAAATTCAAAATTCAAAATTCAAAATTCAAAATTCAAAATTCAAAATTCAAAATTCAAAATTCAAAATTCAAAATTCAAAATTCAAAATTCAAAATTCAAAATTCAAAATTCAAAATTCAAAATTCAAAATTCAAAATTCAAAATTCAAAATTCAAAATTCAAAATTCAAAATTCAAAATTCAAAATTCAAAATTCAAAATTCAAAATTCAAAATTCAAAATTCAAAATTCAAAATTCAAAATTCAAAATTCAAAATTCAAAATTCAAAATTCAAAATTCAAAATTCAAAATTCAAAATTCAAAATTCAAAATTCAAAATTCAAAATTCAAAATTCAAAATTCAAAATTCAAAATTCAAAATTCAAAATTCAAAATTCAAAATTCAAAATTCAAAATTCAAAATTCAAAATTCAAAATTCAAAATTCAAAATTCAAAATTCAAAATTCAAAATTCAAAATTCAAAATTCAAAATTCAAAATTCAAAATTCAAAATTCAAAATTCAAAATTCAAAATTCAAAATTCAAAATTCAAAATTCAAAATTCAAAATTCAAAATTCAAAATTCAAAATTCAAAATTCAAAATTCAAAATTCAAAATTCAAAATTCAAAATTCAAAATTCAAAATTCAAAATTCAAAATTCAAAATTCAAAATTCAAAATTCAAAATTCAAAATTCAAAATTCAAAATTCAAAATTCAAAATTCAAAATTCAAAATTCAAAATTCAAAATTCAAAATTGAAAATTCAAAATTCAAAATTCAAAATTCAAAATTCAAAATTCAAAATTCAAAATTCAAAATTCAAAATTCAAAATTCAAAATTCAAAATTCAAAATTCCAAATTCCAAATTCAGAATTCAGAATTCAAAATTCAAAATTCAAAATTCAAAATTCAAAATTCAAAATTCAAAATTCAAAATTCAAAATTCAAAATTCAAAATTCAAAATTCAAAATTCAAAATTCAAAATTCAAAATTCAAAATTCAAAATTCAAAATTCAAAATTCAAAATTCAAAATTCAAAATTCAAAATTCAAAATTCAAAATTCAAAATTCAAAATTCAAAATTCAAAATTCAAAATTCAAAATTCAAAATTCAAAATTCAAAATTCAAAATTCAAAATTCAAAATTCAAAATTCAAAATTCAAAATTCAAAATTCAAAATTCAAAATTCAAAATTCAAAATTCAAAATTCAAAATTCAAAATTCAAAATTCAAAATTCAAAATTCAAAATTCAAAATTCAAAATTCAAAATTCAAAATTCAAAATTCAAAATTCAAAATTCAAAATTCAAAATTCAAAATTCAAAATTCAAAATTCAAAATTCAAAATTCAAAATTCAAAATTCAAAATTCAAAATTCAAAATTCAAAATTCAAAATTCAAAATTCAAAATTCAAAATTCAAAATTCAAAATTCAAAATTCAAAATTCAAAATTCAAAATTCAAAATTCAAAATTCAAAATTCAAAATTCAAAATTCAAAATTCAAAATTCAAAATTCAAAATTCAAAATTCAAAATTCAAAATTCAAAATTCAAAATTCAAAATTCAAAATTCAAAATTCAAAATTCAAAATTCAAAATTCAAAATTCAAAATTCAAAATTCAAAATTCAAAATTCAAAATTCAAAATTCAAAATTCAAAATTCAAAATTCAAAATTCAAAATTCAAAATTCAAAATTCAAAATTCAAAATTCAAAATTCAAAATTCAAAATTCAAAATTCAAAATTCAAAATTCAAAATTCAAAATTCAAAATTCAAAATTCAAAATTCAAAATTCAAAATTCAAAATTCAAAATTCAAAATTCAAAATTCAAAATTCAAAATTCAAAATTCAAAATTCAAAATTCAAAATTCAAAATTCAAAATTCAAAATTCAAAATTCAAAATTCAAAATTCAAAATTCAAAATTCAAAATTCAAAATTCAAAATTCAAAATTCAAAATTCAAAATTCAAAATTCAAAATTCAAAATTCAAAATTCAAAATTCAAAATTCAAAATTCAAAATTCAAAATTCAAAATTCAAAATTCAAAATTCAAAATTCAAAATTCAAAATTCAAAATTCAAAATTCAAAATTCAAAATTCAAAATTCAAAATTCAAAATTCAAAATTCAAAATTCATAATTCAAAATTCAAAATGAAATTTAGAAAAATTTAAATACAAAATAGAAACTTGAAAATTAAAAATTAAAATTGAAAATTAATTTTCAAAAATTGAAAATTAGAAAATTTAAAATTGAAGTACAATCATTGCTGTTAGATAATTTTTATACAGGTCCTAGATCCATAGGCCTTACAAATATTTGTAGACTTTTGATTGCGATTGCAGCCACAACAAAAAAAAATTGAATTTGTATTTTCTATACAAATAATCCAATGGCACCTTTAAGATTAAGCTGGTAGCGCGTCAACGGAGTTTGTTCAAAACCTTCATTGCGCTACCACTACTACGAAAAAATCCTCTTGACGTCACAAATATTTACTTCAAGTCCATATGACACAACTGCGTACATTTTTCATGAATAAAGACAAGAAAGTCGCGTCATTAGAATTCAAAACATGAAGTGAACACCATAGCAGAAATACATGGCGTTTCAAAATCAGGATACGCGTGTGTATAGTGTAAATGAGTACACAAACGCAAATAATGCCACCCAAGAAGTTAGCAAAATTTTGAGGAAGTATGACATTCGTACCTACGTAATGTGACAGGCATACCAAATATATACACCCTATTGATTATTATTTCCAAGTAAAAGGACGAAGGAGGATGGGTTTCAATACTCCAAGTGCATTATGCAGTAATTGCTTTAATACGGTCTAGACAAGACAAGGTTTCAAGGTTACTAATGTGCTTTGTATAAATTCTAAATAATAGTGTCTCGTATCCCAAAAAATACTTCACAAATAAGCTTCTTTAATTTCACTTCAAATGGCATTTCTTCAAATCAAACTATTCAATAAATTCAATGCGCCTCGATAAATTCGTCTGCACAGAGTCCCTTTTTGACCCTTTTGAAATCAACGAAATTCCATCAATTCTCCAAAATTGTATTTCGAAATGTCAAGAATACTAGCAGCCTGTGTGTCAGCCTGACCAAAAACAAAAAAAAAACCTTTTAATCAATTCGTTTTCATTTCCAGTCCCAGGACTCTAATTAAATTCCAACAACACTCGAAAGAATCTTTCGTTCGAATGAATCAACATTATTTAACCCAAACCAAATACCTATGGTGTCAAAAACTTTCTCGGAATTTCTCCCATAGTATCCTTTATGGCAGCCTGCGCGAAAATGCATAATTCTTCGGGAGCACAGACATATAATAAAATCAATTGAAAGTATTTCGTTCTATTGTTTTCCAAGGGGCGGAAGGATCAATGGTCAAGAGACGCCGGCCGTACATTACTGCGTACAGCAACACGAAAGGGTTGGCGAAATTAATTAACAATAATATAAGTGAAAAGTACACTGAAGCATAAAGAATGCTTCTGTCATGCCATTTGACTTCTGTCGGCCAGAGCCAGACCGATATCCTTTTCAACTCTCGCCAAGAATTTATAGTTTTCTCTCCTCGGCTGCAGAATAAAGGTTTTTGTCGGGCTCTTGTTGCGCATATATAATCATGGTGGTCGTCGTTGGTTTCTGGCGCGCCTTTCTTATATATGTCCTGAAAATAGAAACTGGCTAGCCTTTATCTTTATCACGGCCGGCGTGTACGGCCAACACTATTATCCTTTTTATTGCGTTTTTGTTGTCCGAACTGAAGGCGGGCGGACAACAAGGACGACATGGACGACGACGACTGGGTGTCTATGGGATCGCGAGACGTTTATTTCATTGCGGAGACCGTAAGCCCAGAAATAGAAACCGTGCACCCAACTATACATACAATGTAGGATATTTATAAGGATCAAATCCTGAGATGAAGTCAAAGTTTTTTGAACTTACGTATACGTAAGTTTGTCTAGTCCGTGTGCGGGCGTGTATTCTCTTGTGCGAAAAACTCTGTTGTTTCGTCTATATACATAGTTAAGGATAATAATAAAATTCAGCAGACAATATTGGCGCTATAGTTTTTCGTCCTGCACCAAATATAGTGTATTGTTTCTTCGAAGTGGAATTCAATTTTAAAATACATAAAACAAGCAAAAAAAACACTATACGCGCGTCTGGGACAATAGAGGAATGTCAGGCATTGCTGGAAGAAAATTGAATAAGAAAATTTATGCATGGCGCTCAGCGGAATGGCGAGATTTTCGGAAAAATATCCACTGAATTGGAAAGAAAATGGCAGATGATGCTGAACAGTTTGTATGTATAGGGATTCGTAGGAAAGAAAATGTCAGGAGATGTGTAAAGGCCGATTGTAATATCAAATGACTTATAGGTTATCCTTTTATTTATGGCACACAAAAGTCAAATTCAAAAGTTGTTTCTTTTTTTAAACAAACAATATTTGCATTTTACCTCAACCGTCTCCACAATTCGGTCAAAATTTTTGTTTAATGTTTTTTCTAACATTTAAATTTTTCTAGAATCCCAACACAAAATTCTAAACTCCTTCGTAACTTTCTTTATCAAGCCATATAAAGCGTGTTGATGATTTTTGTTGTGGTCATATTATTTGCGAAAAAAAAAAATATTCTGACCTAAAGTAAATTGATATCATATTCGCCCACACATTTGTTCTCAATTATTCTGAAGATTATCCGTATTAGTCGCAAAATCTCTATATAATTTGCCGAGTCATCGTCTGTATTTGCTCCCACAACATTTACAGCAATTTACCAGTGAAGAAGTCAATATACGTTGTACTTAGGTAAAAGAACAAAAACATTCTAGATACAATATATGTAAGTATCTTGGATGTGGAGACAAAGAATTCATCTTGAATTGAAAAAAGAAAGCCATTCACATTATGTAGGTACATATGTATTTATTACAACAAAGAAAGTTCATTGTAGTGGTGATGATATTACCGCCAAAACGGGCGATGTGCCTACACCGCAGGTCGAGCAACGCGAAACCATGGAGCGGTATAAAGAACGAGGCAAGGAAGAAGAAAAGAAAGTTCATTGTAGGCGAAAGCTAAGAAAATTGTTATTGAACGTACAAAGTATCTACATATTCATCCCAAAATGGTATCTAGAATTTATGAGTGTGTCAACAAGAGGTGCGGAGGCTATTAGCATTAAGATACTAAGTGGTCTGGATGGCAATGTGACTACAATATGCCTTTGTTACTTTGTTACCAATATATACTGCAGATCCAGACTGGCTCCAGGAAAAGTAGGTTAGTGATCTTCGCTGTACTCCATATAAGGAAGACAGCTTTTGTCTAAACTTGGAGTGGAGAATTATTCTTTTGAAAATTCCAAAAGATTGACTGATCTTAACACCAAGTGTATAGTCGAAAAATTTACATATGAAATTGATTTAGCTGCAAAAAATAATCTAAATTCAAAGAAGTTGTGCAGCAATGACAATCGCATGCCGAAGAAGGTGTAGGAACGCTCAACGAATCAACGGAGCCAGATTGCGTGGACAACCGAGAGCTCGATGGGAGCAATCAGTAGGTGAGAATACCAACCAGATGCTAGACTCCCGAAACTGAAGAAAAAAGGTAGCGTGACCGCGACAATATGAGGTCAACGCGATACAGGCGGCCAAGGCCTGATGTCGTGCTATCGTGCCATAAAGAAGAAGTAGGTACATCACCGTATGGCCAGCTGAGCAGAAAATATCGCGTTCATACCGCGGGCGATGCGATGCGATGAGAAGCGAAAAGCTACCCATCGCAAGAAAAAAAAATTCTTAGCATTTAAATAGGAACCAGCACAAACCTGCTTGTACCATTCAGACTGCTTGCTATGCGACGTCGGGTTGAACGATGGAGAACTTTTCCATGTCGAATCATCGTGCTTTCAGCAGCTATGCTGCAAGGTAACTTGTCGCCCATGGGAGCGACATGGAGGATGCGTTTTTTGCTTGGATCGTGTTCGTAGTGGCATGTGGTTGTAAGATGGAGAACTTTTCCATGTCGAATCATCGTGCTTTCAGCAGCTGCTGCAAGGTGCCTTGTCGCCGATGGGAGCGACATGGAGGATGCATTTTTTGCTTGGATCGGGTTTGTAGTGGCATGTGGTTGTAAGATGGAGAACTTTTCCATGTCGAATCATCGTGCTTTCAGCAGCTGCTGCAAGGTGCCTTGTCGCCGATGGGAGCGACATGGAGGATACGATTTGTGTTTGGATCGGTTTCGTGGTGGCATGGTGTATTGTATGTATGTAATCGTACATAGAGAGGCTGGTTTCGTGCTGTTTGATGCTGGTAGGGAGATATCGACATAAGAGGCATGCTTTTCGCAGATCGGGTTGCATTACCATTGGGAATATTTATATATACATACATACCTGTCGTGTTGTATAGTTTTATAGATTTGTAGATATTAAATGAAGGGATAGCCGTATTAGGCCAGTCAATTACCGATTTTAGGTCGCAAAAAATTGCTCGGGTCTGGTTTTTTGGGATATTGTTAGGATAGATACCAGAAGTGTACCACTAAGTTTGCAACTTCGAAAAACCTGTGCTAACCCCGTGACCCTCAAAAAACCTCAAAATTTTCGGACTTTTTTCATATTTTTGTTTGTAATTTCTAAAAGGTGCTTCCTACAGGTAAGTCGTCCACTGCACTTTTAAAGCTAAGAAAATCTTCTTTAATTTGAGTGGAACTCCAGCTTTGTAGGTGCAAAGGATCATAAGATACACCACTTTATAAAATGTGCTTTTTTTGTAAAAAAGTCCGAAATTGTATTTTAGGAGGTTTGTATGACAGCCTTAAGACGTAATGTTTCGATTCCATCCATTCCTAGATATGTTTTGAGGCTTTACTAGGAACACATTTGGGTGAGGTTTGGTTAAGATTGGTTCATAAAGAAAAAAGTTTTTCTTAGAAGAACCTGATTATCAGGGGTTGGTTTGTATGACAGCCCTATGACCTAGTTTTCCGATTTCATCCGTTTTTAGATATGTTTTGAAGCTTTACTAAAAAACACATTTGGGGGAAGGGTTGTTAAGATTGGTCCATAAAGAAAAAAGTTTTTCTTAGAAGAACCTAATTTCCAGAGGTTGGTTTGTATGACAGCCCTATAACGTAGTGTTCCGATTTCATCCGTTCCTAGATATTTTTTTAGGCTTAACCAGCAACATACTTGGGTGAAGTTTGGTTAATATTGGTACATAAAGAAAAAAGTTTTTCTTAGAAGAACCTAATTTTCAGGGGCAGCCCTATGACCCCATGGTCTGATTCCATTCGTTCCGACATATATACAGCTAAAGAACTGGTTTATAACTTCATGTCACATGACTTTCTCTGTAAAGTGCGCATTTAAGCCGATATTCAGCTCGGAACATGACTGAAATTACAATTTCGAACTTTTTTTCGAAAAAACAATGTTTAACAATGTTTTGCGCCTACAAAGCTGGGGTTACACTCAAATTAAAGAGGATTTTCTTGGCTATAACAGTGCAGTGGACAACTTACTTGTAGGAAGCACTTTTTAGAAATTACAAACAAAAATATGGAAAAAGTCCGAAAATTTTGAGGTTTTTTGAGGGTCATGGGGTTAGCACAGGTTTTTCGAAGTTGCAAACTTGGTGGTACAGTTCTGGTATCTATCCTAACAATATCCCAAAAAACCAGAGCCGAGCAATTTTTAGCGACCTAACGCCTTTTTTTTTCGGTTTATTGACTGGCCTATATGTAGGTGATGTAATAATGGATTGGTCTACTAAATATCCTGTGTGGAAATTTACAGTGCTGTCCAACCCAGATCGTAGCGTACCCGTACCCCCAAAAAAAGGCGGTATTCGTATTTGACAGTTGTGGTTGTATCTATGAATGGGTCAAAGAAGAAAAAATAAATAAATAACAGGCGCGACAATCCACACTGTAAAAACAAGGTTGAATTTTACATCGAAAACTCGTTGAATTTTACACCTTTTTTCTCGCAAAATTACAGTAAACGTTTATTTTTCAACAAAATTTCTAGTATACCCACAAAATAATGTAATATTACACAGATTTTTCAATATTACTCTATCTCAGTGTAATTTTACACCACATTTGGTGTGAAGATGTGTCATTACTTTATTCTTGTGTAACTTCACATTTTCAGTGTATATTTACCAATTTTGGTGTAAAAAATACACCTACATTTGTGTAAAACTGACTTTTGTGCATTATTGCATTTTCCTGTATCTCAAGTGACTTGTTCCGTGTGCAGTTAGTCTGTTCCGTCCGAAGTGCGTTCGTGTGAGCATCATATTATTGTTGTGTTGGAGCGTTTTTTTGCTCTTGAACCGAAGGGTGTGTGGCAGCTCTTGGCCGTTGCAATAACGGGTAGCTCCAGGACGATTTACACCGAAGAACGGGCTGCCGTAAATATTATTATAAACCCGGATATAAATTTACATATTTGCCGGTGTAAATTTACATTTTATTCGTGCAAATCTGCTTATTTCTGATTTAAATTTACTTAATTCTAAGAGTAAGTTTACTTATTTATGTGTACAAATTTACACCAATTTTGTAGTAAATATTTACACCGTAAAGCGTAAAATTACTCTCGTTCATATAGTGGTGTAAATTTACTACTATAATAGAAGGAAAAAAAGTTTCCTCCTATTATTGGAGTAAAATTTTTTAGAGTGCAGCGTTGGGCTAAGGCCGCAGGATGTGTTAGTGACATCCTATTTCCAAGATCTTATCTGCTTTTTGTTGAGGTAATGAGATCAGCATCACGCTCAGCAGTGTTATTTATCCCCATAAATGGGTACTCGTTTAACATCTGAGTGAGATCATAGTCCGTCACAAGCTCGTGAGTTCGAAAAACACCATGGAACACGGTGAGATTCGAACTCATGACCCTGTGCACGGAAGGTGCGCGCACTAACCGCTAAACCAGCCAGACTACTCAAAGAAGAAAGATTTGTGGTAATATGCAGTGCAGCACAACCCGGTTTTTGGCGTACGCTTACGTATAAGAAAATTTCGTACAGCGCATGTATTTGCAATGAATTATTGAAGGTAGCGGTAGATAGGTCAGCTGTGGAAACCTACGGTGATGAGAAAACCGGGGTACCATTTTGGGGTGTGCAGCCCCCAAAATTTTTTTCTTGTTTTTGACCTCAAATTCGGAATTAGCGACCCAAATTTACCTTAGTGTGTCTGCCACGCCGTTGGACGTGTATTTCCCCGAGAAACGGATATGCCATTGTTTGGCCGGCAGGCTCAGAAGTGTGCGCGTACGCTAGAAATTGGGTTTAATTGCACTGCATGTTTCCAAAAATTACCTATTTCACCCATTGTGACATATTTGAACAACAATTAACACCAAATCCAAATGCCGCCCGAAAATTGTTTTGAAACGCGTAAGCTAACACTGCAAATTTCCAGAAAGGTTACCTACCTCTTTCAGTCATTCATCCTAACATTGCTTACCTACAATTTATCTACAACACTACATAGACAAACCGACAAGTACGTTTGAATATACAAAATACCAATGGTACTACATTACATTTTTACCTACGGCAATCCATTCATTAATACCCACAATTATCTACAACACTACATAAATATACCGACACTACATAAATATCAATGGTACACTCGAAGCGCTACGTCACGAAATCATAGCCAAATCAGCAGCAAATCGCACGAGCCAGCGCCGTATGAAATCCCCTTGAAAAATCCGGTTTTCTTGCCATAGAAAGAAATCGCGTCGGCTCGCAACAAATCGCATCGCATCGCCCGGCCCGACATCGCAATGAGTGTGCACACATCGCATCGGCCGGCCCGGAAAAGCTCGGCGTCGCACTGTATGTGTACGCGGCCTTAAGCATGCCTCTTATGCGCGTTCAGTTTGTGTTGCGTCTTAGTCGAATTTAGTAATATGTACATACGAGTAAGTACTTCACTCGGCGTTCGTGAAAAATACAGGATCATTAGAATAGGAAAAAAAAATCCTAAAAGCAAAACGAAAAAAAAAGAAAATACAAAAGTATGATATTATGGGCTAAAATCACATTTAAACGACAACACGAAGAATAAATTTGCTGCCTTTTTATAATATATGATTTATGGATATAAACTCCTCCATTCCTGTTTTTGCTACTTTTCAAAGTAAGAGCCGAGTTTCCTATGGATGGTGATGTCGACAAATCGAATTGAGTGCGCCGTGTGCTTTTCCCTGTGGGACGAAATTAGGTCAACGTTCACAATAGCTCTCTGGATATATATTTTGTACATATGCAGCTATTCCTATTTACATATGTACATATTCTAACAAAATATGTAGTTTCAAATTCAACAACAAAGGCAGATGTCCTTTTTTCCGGGACCTGAACCCATATCCCAACTCCAATGTATTTATAATACATATTTTCATTTAACGTTGGTATTCGTAAATATTTTACCGGAAAAAAGGGAGAATCGGCCCGTAACAGATAGATATACTGCCAAAGTTTGTCATATTAATGAATAATGCTAGTTCATTTTTCATATTTTCTGCCATATTTATGTTAACTTGGAACGGAAAATTGGTAGAAATTGGTATTTCGATTTCACATTAAACGATCTTCTATGTGTTAAGTATAGAATTGATGCGATTAGAAGTTTATTAGCACGAGGGGCAATCTAGTTCCAATGTGAATCTGTAAAAAAAAATTTAAGCAGAAAGGCCCACGTAGAGCATAAGTTGCGGTACACATTTGCTAAAGTCTCTCAAACGAAAATAATAACAAAACCTGTTTATGTTATTTTTTTCCATAATGAAGTGTCAACGCCAGATTAACACATTTTACACCACCACTAGGCTATTCATATTTTGCCACTGTATTTTCCCCTATTCACCTTCAATAATAATTATTGTCAATGTACCATTCCGCGCAATGAAGCGTTCATATGAGCTTTTCGCTTCGTGGCTTCTGAGCGTTCTTCAATCTTTATGATAGCGCCAATTCAATGAAAAGAGTATCTCTTATTGAAGCGATTATAAACATACGAACGCCTTAATTTGTCTTATCTATACAGGGTGTCCGGAAACTACCACATAAACGCACAAGAAATTCTCACATGATTTCCAGCAAAATACCCCTAAATATTAACCCTTTAACTGCCACAGGCGTTTGAAGATTTTTGAAAAAAATCGTTTTCCTACACGACTTAAACCTGAATATCTCTAAAATTCTATTAGATAGAATATCGAAATATGAAGACTATCACAGCCAATAAATTTATCTATAAAACAAAACATTCTGAAGTCTAAATGGGACATGCAAATGGGATATGAGGAGATCAATTTCGTTTTGGTTCATTACAAAATTTTAATTTTTTAAGAATATTATTATTTTTAATTAATAAAAAAAACACTGAATGACCAAAATAACTATCTGAAATGCAATGCACGAACAGTTCGCTAGAAATACATTCTTCATAATTACCCCTAAAAATAGTTTAATGTTGTTGTTTTTGAAGCGACTCACGAGTTTTTTTTTTCCTCTTGGATCTAAGGGAGTTTTGGCAGCTCTTGTCCGTTTTAACAACGGATAGGTCCGGGACGACTTACATCGAAGAACCGGCTGTCGTAGGAACATTTTTATGGACAACACAAACATCCATGGTCACAGTGGGATTCGAACCAATACAAATATATGCACCTGTTCTACGAACACAGGTTACACACCTGTCGATAACTTGTGCAAGCTGGGTCTCAAATGATCTTTCCAGAAAAACAAAATGCTTTCAAAATACATTCTTCGATAATAATTTTCACTGAGTTCTATGTAAATATTGTAAAGCAGAAATTGAAATTTGAATTGTTTGTTGCAATTCAAGTTGAGGAAGATTTTACGCTTCGAAAATGAGGCGTATAAATTGAGTTTACTTTGTAATTGATTGGCTTCGTAAAACTGATTTATACAGGTTGTCCCCAAAACCCCAACGATGACCCGTTACAGTTTTAAAGTTATTTGTAAATAAAGAAAAATTGAAAAAACCCGGACCCTGCTGTCAACCACTGTAACTGCAAATCTTAGTACATATTTCTCAAATTTTCTTTTGGCGCTGCAACAAAATGCTCTATTATACCTACATCCCAACCCCCAACCCGAAAAAAATAATTGTTTTTTTTTTAGGGAGAATTGTGACCTTCTTTTTGGAATCGAGTGATAACTTGATTGCTTCGTCTAAGTTCAAATAACTGTACTGTACAAACATTGCACCGGGACCTTTCGGCAAGTAATTTTAAAAGTTGGCGTATAGTCTCTAATTTTCATAACGGTATGACGTTTGCTTCATTATTCCCGATTGCAGTCAGAATATTTTTTCAAAGACCTGAAACCAAGACATTTTTACCCTAAAATGGCAACAATTTTAAAGTAAGTAATTTTAAAAGTTGGCGCATAGTCTCTAATTTTCATAACGGTATGACGTTTGCTTCATTATTCCCGATTGCAGTCAGAATATTTTTTCAAAGACCTGAAACCAAGACATTTTTTACCCTAAAATGGCAACACTGAAAATTTGAAGAGACCTCTGGGGACCTGTAAAGTTCAGAATGAGTCAAATACTGTCCATTCCCATTCAAAATTGAACTTTACATGCCTCCAGAGGTCTTCTGATATGTTAAATGTTGCAATTTTTGGGTATAAAAATGGCAAGTCTAAATTATAGAAATCCGCCCTGACGGTATTTTACGGATTACGAAATTGCTTCCGTCGCGTACTTCTTATCTGCATTAGCCCCCTTTTGTCTTAGCACTTGTTTCAGATTTTGCCTTACAAACTCAATAATTGAAATGGGATTTTACGACAACGGTATATTACGCTTTCAGGTACCCAAGGGAAATTTTTGATGTTTCCGATATTTTCCGCCATGTGTCCGCTATATGGCGGACGGTAAGATAAGAGTCGCTAGTGTCGATAAGAAGAACAAGAAAAATTTACCTTGGGGACCTGAAAGCGTAATGTACCGCAACTTTAAATGTCCAGAAATAAGGGTGGTCATTAGCCCCATCTAGGTTGCGCCACTGGTCGAATTGCGGCTAAAAGAACCAATACTCTGTAATAGTTTCTGTCATAAGAAAAATATTGTACAAATTTTTGCGCAAAAGGAAATTTTGTACAGAAATTAAAGAGGTTATTTGTTTGTTGTTCGCCCAAACATTTGCATGATTTACTATTGTATAAAATTTTTCATTGCCATTGCCAATATGTGTACAACATTTTCTTTTGCACAATGTGAGGGGGGGCCGATGTGCTTACGTTTCCCCTGGTTCAGGTTACAGTCGATTGCTCTCTACATCAAAAAGGTTCATATACGTATACGCACCTTTTGCTATGATTATGTGATCGTTATGAAGGCACAAAGTCGTTGTGCCTATTCCAGCAATTTTGTGAGATGATGACTGCTGGTGGAAAATTTGATTTGACGTGATTTTAATTTACATATCACGTAAAAATTAGCGTAGCGCTTGAAGTTTAATTGAAAAAGTAAATTTATATGTTAACTTTTTTAAATTTCTCCCCAGGGTAGGCAGTGGTTTCATGCCTCTATGCATGGAGTGCACGCCACTAGCACCCATGACGGACATCGGTAGAATAATTTGAATTTCGTATCATTAAACAGATTATAGGGAACGATAATATCATGAAAAAAAGAAACGGTCATTGTAACGCCCGAGAAGTAGGAGGTCCCAGCTCTAACCAATTACATAGTTCCGAGCAGCATGTCACCAAATCCTATTGTTAGTTACCACCGATTTATACTTCTTTCTCATTCTCGAAATTAAAAAAAAAATAATAAATAAAATGGTTTCTGCTTCATTTGAACTCATTGACATCATTAAAACATTGCGGGGTGTTTCTTTAAAAAAAATGTTTTTTGTATAAGCTACATTTCCATCACCAAGGATGTTCTTTCCCATCTCCGGAAAGTTATTTTAATAATTCTCGCCTCAATATTTTCAAAAAAAAAAAAGGGTCCTACCACCAATCTATCAAGAAAAGTATTCCATCACTCTGTCCAGTGCGGTCCCATGCAACTCATACATTTGCAATTATCCTTCCAAGAGTCTCTCAGAAAATCATATAGTATATAAAAACATTTTTCGCACTCTTATTTTAAACATACGAAATTGCTAAGCACATTTTCACTTTCATTAGCACATGTGCATATTAGGATAATAATTGTTGCTTCTTCTGCTTCTTCTTTTTCTACAAGCTAAAGCACAACCCTTCTGTAGAACTTAATATTCCATCATCATAAAAGCAGGTAAATGACTGACGTTCCTGCTTTTCATAAAACACACACACCTTAATCAAATATTTATCCATACACAACAGTAAAATGGGATCTCTTCATATGCCAACTTGTCGCTATTATCCTTCTGTCTCATGCATCACATTCGGATTGGGTTCGGCCCAACTCTGCTGTTGCTGCAGCAATGTCTACTAGGAAACATAACCATTTCAAGGTATCCTGGTTTCACGACACCAACCATTCCGTTCCACATTATGCTCATATGAAAGGACCTACACAACTCTATTGTTCTTAGTTGTTTTTCCGGTAGCCGATTTTCTATACTACTATAACCATTTTGCTTTCCCAACAAGGTTTGGATGGAGTAGGCAGCAGTATGGTATTCGTATGCTGGGAGAACATATAAGGTATAGCGGAAACGGCAATCCACTTTCGCCTTTTTTTAGGGAAAAATCCTTTATGCTTTTCGACACAAATTATAAATGAGAGCTGAAAGCAAGCAGTCGAAAGAGAAAAATAGAGAGCGCAGTCGATATTGAGTCACGTGTATATGTTATGTGTGTGTGTGTGTGTGTGTGCCGATATTATAAAGGTCATATTGGTAAGGCCATGTGCCAAATATCATCTGCCATCCTTTTATATAAAAGAGGATAATTCGATTTAAATGTTGTGTTTTCGCTAGACTCCCTGTCTTTCTTTCTGATTTGTATATGTGCCCGGACGGTTGTTTAGGATATCCGGAAAAGGTCAATTTATGCATGCGTCTGTATTCACCGTCGCGGCTTCGTCGTCGTCCTCGTCCTGGTCGTGCTCGTCCTTGTGCCGGAATCGTGTGTATTATTTATGAATTATTAATGTCTAGGAGTCTAGATTAAAATCTTTGTTTATTGATAAACAAGATATGGTATTGATTTTTGATAAAAGGTGCGGCGCGCGACGTATTCTGAATATTATGCGATCGTATTCGTATTACTTATATGAATAAAATATGAAATATAAATAAAGATTTTTTTTTGTTCGCACAATGGTAACAGAATGGAAATATTTGAAGAGGGTCAGACAATTTGTTTCTTACTTTAGGGATGTTTTCCGTGAAAAAATTGATTTAGCTTCTTTTTTTGATACCTATTCTGAAAAAAATTCTTTAGGAAGTTGAGTATACCCACCTCCAATCGAATGGAAATATATACGAGGGCAGTTCAAACGCTGTAGATGGCGCGTATGTATGTTTTGAAGGTCACGGTTTGAGTATATGATAGCTGGGTCCCTTACGAACAGTGTGGCATAGTTCTCATCGCCAAACGACGTTTTACGCTACGACCAGGACTGAACATCAAGTGCCAACCGCCGTTGCGCAACGTAATGTCTTTCGTTTTTTAGTGAGGGAAGCCATTTTTTCAGCGTTTGCAAAATCATTTCAGTAGTGAGTGCCTGAGTACGGCAGCTGTGTTTAAATGGGCGAAAGTGGTCATGGATGGTCGTACTACTATAGTACAATGAGCCTACTGACTTCAGTGCTGCGAATCCTCTTTGGGTTCACAATTATCGACTTAGAGGGGTGTATGGTACGAGATCGGCTTCCTCAAAAGGGAACCATACGAAATACCCAATCACAAAATCCCCAAACGTAGAAAAATCCCCAAAATCAAAATTCCCATATTCAAAATCCACATAATTAAAATACCCATATACAAAAGAAAGTCTCCATTCCCCATTTGAGATGTGGGGAATGGGGATTTTCGTTTGGGGATTTTGGTTTTGGGTATTTTGATTTCGGAGATTTTGATTTCGGGGATTTTGATTTCGGGGATTTTGATTTCGGGGATTTTGATTATGAGGATTTTGATTTGGGGATTTTGGTTTGGGGATATCGTATCCAACCCGCCTACTGGCTTCAGTGCTGCGAATCCTCTTTGGGTTCACAATTTTCAACCTAGAGGGGTGTATGGTACGAGATCGGCTTACTCAAAATTCACCCGGGTGAGTATTTAGTGATAGGAGATTTTGATTTTGGGAATTTTGAAATAGCGATTTTAAAATTGATGATTTTTAAAAGTGGCTTTTTTAAATTGGGGATTTTTTAATTTAAATTTTTTTAATTTGGGGTTTTTGAAACTGGGGATTTAGAAATTGGGGATTTGAAAATTAGCTATTTAGAAATTGGAGATCCCCAATAAAATAAATTCCTATAAAAAATCTACGACAATACGAGTATATACTTAAGTAGCCATCTTAGAACGCGTGTGCGGTCTCAGATTGAACCTCTGAGTGCTTTGTTTTCGAAGAATTTTTTAAAAGTGGCGATTTTGAAATTGGGGATTTGGAAATTGAGAATTTTGAAATTTGGAGATTTTTAAATTGGAGATTTTGAAACTGGGGATTTAAAATTGGGAACTCTAAAATTAGGTATTTTAAAATTGGAGATTTTTAAATTAGCTATTTTGAAATGGGCGACCTCCAAATAAAGAGAAATTCGTAAAAAAATCTCCGACAATACATATATACCTAAGTAGCCATCTTAGAACGCGTGTGTGGTCTCAGATTGAACTTGTGGGGATTTAGTGATCGGCGATTTTGAAGCTGGGAATTTTGAAATGGCAATTTTAAAATTGACGACTTTTAAAAGTGGCAATTTTGAAATTGGGCATTCGGAAGCTGAGGATTTCAAAATTGACGATTTTGATATTGGGAATTTTAAAATTGAAGATTTTGAAATTGGGGATTTTGAAATTGTGGATTTGAAAATTCGGGGATTTTGAAACTGGTGATTTAGATATTGGGGATTTTTTAATTGATGATCTTAAAATTAGCTATTTTAAAATTGGAGATTTTTAAGTTAGCTATTTTGAAATTAGTAATTACGTTTGTGGATTTCTCGTCCTTGTGCCGGAATCGTGTGTATTATTTATGAATTATTAATGTCTAGGAGTCTAGATTAAAATCTTTGTTTATTGATAAACAAGATATGGTATTGATTTTTGATAAAAGGTGCAGCGCGCGACGTATTCTGGATATTACGCGATCGTATTCGTATTACTTATATGAATAAAATATGAAATATAAATAAAGATTTTTTTTTGTTCGCACAATGGTAACAGAATGGAAATATTTGAAGAGGGTCAGACAATTTGTTTCTTACTTTAGGGATGTTTTCCGTGAAAAATTTGATTTAGCTTCTTTTTTTGATACCTATTCTGAAAAAAACTCTTTAGAAAATAAGTTGAGTATACCCACCTCCAATCAAATGGAAATATATACGAGGGCAGTTCAAATATGATGGAGACAAACGCTGTAGATGGCGGTCACGGCTTGAGTATATGATAGCCTTACGAACAGTGTGGCATAGTTTTCATCGCCAAACGACGTTTTACGCTACGACCATGACTGAACATCAAGTGCCGACCGCCGTTGCGCACCGTATTAGTGAGGGAAGCCATTTTTCCTGCGTTTGCAAAATCATTTCGGCAGTGAGTGCCTGAGTACGGCAGCTGTGTTTAAATGAGCGAAAGTGGTCAAGAATGGGAATTTTTTAATTGATGATCTTAAAATTAACTATTTCAAAATTGGAGATTTTTAAGTTAGCTATTTTGAGTAGTCTGGCTGGTCTAGCGGTTAGTGCGCGCACCTTCGGTGCACAGGCTCATGAGTTCGAATCTCACCGTGTTCCATGGTGTTTTTCGAACTCACGAGCTTGTGACGGACTATGATCTCACTCAGATGTTAAACGAGTACCCATTTATGGGGATAAATAACACTGCTGAGCGTGATGCTGATATTATTACCTCAACAAAAAGCAGATAAGATCTTGGAAATAGGATGTCACTAACACATCCTGCGGCCTTAGTCCAATGCTGGATTGTCGCGCCTGTTATTTATTTATTTTGAAATCAGTATTTACGTTTGTGGATTTCATGCATGGCGAATTCTAATCCAGCCCTTATTAAAAGGCTAGCAATAGAAACTTTATTAATATTTTAAATTACCCGTAACAAATTTTAATTCCTTTGTGAATCGGATCACCAAACCCTACTTCAAATTCATAAAATTGCTGCAACTTCAGCGAATTCCACCTTTTCAATGAATTACTTGACCCATCTCGAAGCGGTCGTAAAATGTTAAGTTTTGACAGCCGAATTTGAGAGTTTTTCAATTGGAGATTTCAAAATTGGGGATTTTAAAAGAGGCGATTTCGAAATTGGGGATTTTAAAACTGAAAATTTTGAAATCGGTGATTTTGAAACTGGGAATATAGAATTTGGAGATTTAAAAAATTAGGCACATATTTCGAAATTGGAGATTTTAACATTAGCTATTTTGAAATCCCCAAGTGAAGACAAATTCCTAAAAAAATCTTCGACAATATATTCTTAGAACGCGTGTGCGGTCTCAGATTGCATGTGTTTGAGTATTTAGTAATCGTTGATTTTGAACTTGAGAATTTTGAAATTGACGATTTTTAAAAGTGGATATCTTCAAATTGGGGATTTGGAAATTGAGAATTTCGAAATTGGGTTTTTCAAAATAGAAGATTTTGAAATTGGGAATTTCGAAATTAGGAGATTTGGAAATTGGGGGGTTTTGGAAATAGGGATTTTGAACTTGGGGATTTTTAAAGTGGGGACTCAGAAATTGGTGATTTTTAAATTGCTGACCTTAAAATTGGCTATTTTGAAATTGAGCATGTATTTTAAATTTGGGGATTGTTAAGTTAGCTATTTTGAAATTGGGCATTTGACAAAGTGGTATTTTGAAATTGGAAATTTTCAAATTCGGTAAGTAAGTTGAGGACTTAGGTTTGTGGATTTCTTGCACGGCGATTTCGTGTCGGACCCCATATTCAAAGGCAAGCAATAGAAACTTGACGGAAAAAATATTTAAAATGACATGTAATAAATTTTAATTCCTTTGCCGAATCGGATCACCTTACCATCATACTTAAAATTCATAAAATTGCCGCAACTCTAGCCGAAAATCATTAAGGTAAATGAATAAAATATAAAGAAAATAGAAACTTGATCAACGTCAAACCACCAAAGCGTTGAAAAAGTCGTAAAACGGCTTTTAACAGAATCCAATACCAATAAACTGCTAAGACAAAATGCAGCACGCAAAAAAGAAATTTTCTCTTCCTCTCTCTCCAGTTTAGAGTTGACCAACTGGCTCTTGTTGCTTATACACTTTTATACCGAAAACTCATACAACTGCAACAATAAAACTCCTAAAACTGTCCTTGGCCTCGGGGTTTGAACTCATAAAACCGTAAAAAATTTCCCCAGAAAAAAAAAAAAGAATTGGAAAATCGGATATAAGGATCCCTGACAATTTTCAGGCGGAATTAAGATTTTTATAAAAGATTCCAGCGTAAAATACATATACTGGACAAATGTGTACATGCTTCCATGCTCCGTGCGGAATCCAATTTAGAACACAGCCAAGGACTTGTATTTCGCTTATGCGGTTCCATTTTTTGATCCGTGGAGGACCATAAACTGTTTTTATGATTCTGCGAAACACAATTGTCATGAATTCCTTCGGAAAGCATTTTCGAATACACGAGACACCCGGAGAACAATAGAAAAAATGTCGAACTAAGACACAAAAAGCTACTAAATCTATCAAATTGAACGCCTTAAAAAGCTATTGCGATAAGTAATCCCAGATATGTGTAGTGAAGTACAGTAAACTCATACATGCTCTTGTATTGAAAATTCAGAAGAAGGAAAATGTAATAGCGTGAAAGTCATCATCACTTTTAACATCTTGTACATACTGAATTTAGTTCAGGTACCCGTGTCATCCTTTTTCTGATCGAAAAGGATTTCACTATAATGCGTCTCTCAAAGAATTTACGGTTACTTACCTATCGATATTGGATTTCATTCTATTCACATTTTTCACATCATTATTGATCTAAATCTTACCACCGCCAGCAGGATGAAACGTTACGTCTCAGTGAGTATAGTTCGCTAGTGAGTGGGTTTCTCTTTCTATAGAACGGTTTAGAGATTTTTGATTCGAATTCTCAAAGTTTTTATGTGCAATGAGTTTTATCGTCATCTGGCGAATTTTAAAGCCGCTTTAGGAGAGTCACACAACAATAGAGGGAGAGAGCGAAAGTCAAACCCTTTTAGGGGTTGGCTTTTGTGGTTACTTGACGAAAGATGGGTATAGGAGGAATTTTTCGATTTTATTTTTATGGGTTTTAGCAATTGTGTAGCGGTCGATTCAATTTAGAGAGGAATTTTGAAATGGTTTTAGCGTGGATTGATAATAAAGTTCGCTGGTCAATGAATAGTTCAACTTTATATCACGAGGACGTTTCGCTGAATTAATATTTTTATTGTTTTGTAATTATGATTAAAATAACTTTTACACTTACCTTCAAGTGATCCCGTGTAAACTCGTGACACATCATAATCAACAGGTCCCATAGTGTTCTCAATTTCAACGTCAGAAGCGAACACTGAAATTGGATTTTGACGCAGAACCAGCCGAAAGTCTCTGTAAAATAGTTAAAATTAACATTATTAGTAAAATATATATTAAACTAAATTTATAAGGAATTTAGTGTTTATCAGCAAATCAGCAATTTTTTTGCTTCTTGTTTTTGGGGTTTCATTTTTTGGTAGGAGCTAAAACCTCCAAACGCAATTTCTTGTCGATTAGTACATAATCAATATTTTGACTCTTAGGCCAGGTTCAGACGGTACTATTCAATATTAGCTTTATCCGAGAGCTTTCAAGGAAATGCGGTTCGCAGTTAACTTTTGGGATTTTTTAAAATTTTCTTTACTTGTCATCGCACAGTTGCGGCTTTGGGTGCGGTTAAAATTTTTTGCGAATGCTGAATGGCGATTGGTTCAAACTGCTTACAACTGCTTTTAAGCTTAAAAGCTTATTTAGAGCTTAAACGCGAATTCAAGCAGTTTACCGATTCGCCATTTGCAAAATAAAGTAACCGCATACTAAAGAACTTCTCATGATATGATGAAAGTTTTCCGATATATTTTAAAATTCATCGAAAACCAAATGGATTTTCCTCTGATGGATATGCATCTGAAGAATACTTAATATCTTATACCCGTAGTAAGACAAGGAGCATAGGAAATCCCAAGAAATTCAATATTATCATTCAGAATCACGTAACGAGAATGTACATTCGTATACATATTCTGATATTATACCTTTCTGTTGAGTTCTGGAACAATCTCATGCTTTGTCCAGCCATGGAATAATAATGAGAATTTGCAGACACATATTTGTGCTATTGATATCCTATTGCATACAGTGTATAGTCTCTAATCCTCATGTTGCTATCGTTCGGTGGATATTAGGGAAGCTCTGGTAAGATGTAAAATTTATAAGTTACGTTTGAAGTAACTTTGATGCTCATTCCAGCCAACAATGCCAATTTGTAGAAATATCTATGGTTTTATGGCTCGTTTATTAAACAGAAAAATGACAAGAGTTACATAGATCAAACGCCACACTTAGATGTTAAATGGGCACTTTAATAAGCTTTAGGCTTTACACACACACCATTAATTTCATCAATAAGCTGACAACCGACCTCCCGAATACAACTGCATGCAACGTACAAGCAATCACCGTCAGCCCGCTAGGCCGCACGCACCGCTCAGCACAGGTACAACAACCAGCATCATCCTACATTACATCTCCACTCAACAGACTCGAGCAGGTATAAAGGGCAAGCCACGAAACGAGTCAGCAGCATTCTAGTCTTGACATCGAAGCAACCACAACTGAAACTCGGGCACCAGACTCGAATCAAATTCACGTCAGTATCGAATACATACACACCCGGACAATTTCGACATCGTGTTGTTATATTTATTCAATTAACATTGAAGTATTTACGAACGAAATCAAATATAAACGAATGATTCACTAGAGGAGTTGAAGAATAACCGTACAAAGTAAATATCGTAAGTTTGTTTACCGAAAGAATTTTATAAATTGCCTGTTCAGCTTGATGCTTGTAAATTTATCGTTTAGTTGGCGGCCATCGTGAGCGTTGTCTGGAAAGGGCATCAAAATTACTTAATCGGTTATAGTACCCAGTTCATTTTAAATAACTCGGCAAATCGTTGATATTAACACATCTATACAAATAGCCGTCAAGACCATTTAATTAGGATGTCGCATCTGCGGTTCAATGTTGGAATGTCATGTCATGTCAACAAAAAAAGCAAATGCTAATCTTAAAAAAATTTTGCATTGACACGAAATATTACTTGGAACTGATATCTACTTGACGTGTCTCATCCACTCTTATGTAAGTTAAACAAACTCTGAAGAGGCGCGAAAATCCTCAATGCCTTTAACGCTGTAACTACTATTCCAATAAAAACCATTGAAAGACATAAAACACGAACTCTCTCTCCTTCACTTTCTAAAATAGTCTTCTAATCCACTTAGTACGACCTTGAAAATTAAATAAAATCAAAGCATGTCTTCATGCGCTATTTTCCAGAACTCGTTTCAAAAATACTTTACAAGGTCGCGTTCTTGCAAAAACCACGACCATCACCGAAAGCAAAAATCTAAACAAACAACACCTACCACGTCTCGTAATCGCAATTCAATCACCCACCTCCGATTTGCCTTGACTGTCTAGCCTTCAAAATGGATTTTATTCGACATCAACAAGAACGATGTGAGACTCGCTGCTATTTTGCTCAAACACAATTTTCTTCTGAATCAAATCACATGGATACGAAAATCCTATAAATACGAGTATATTGGAAGCCGTATTAACTTAAAATGTACTTGCGAAGGTGTTCGCGAAGAAATTCAAAGTGAAAGTTTCTAGAGAAATCAATTTAAATCACCTGTATGGTGATTGGTTAAAACTTATAAACGCGCACTTGAGGCATAAGGTTGGTTCGTTGGAGCTGCCGACGCCCATGGCGGGGTCGTTTTTTGCTTTTGAGTAAGAATAGTGAAATGGCCAAGGTAAAGGGCAGTGGCGTAACGTAGTGGGTTTCATACTGTGCACGATCGAACACGGGCCCTTAATGTGAGTATAACGTTTCTATAGTGCGTATAGAAGGGATGGTATGCAACGATTTGGCAGCGAAACTTTCCTCTTTTTTTATGTTTAGGTCTGGCCCTTTTTTCGGCTTAATTTCCCTAGATTTTGGCATAGGTACATATAATGGAGCTCATTTGACTATAGCTCAGTGAATCGCTAGTATACGAAATTGGCCTCAGGGATGTTATAGTTTGAAGCCTGTAGGATGTAGGTACATTTAAAAAAATGCTGCTTGGCAATTAGAATAATTTAAATATAACACGAAGTCACCCAAAGTTCGAAGGGTTGAAAACTAAGCACAGGTAACCGAGTTTATTAATCACAACAAAAAACAGAAGCACCCTCCGAATTCAATCGCTGCAAGAGCTTGTTGCCAACACTCGCTAACTCACTACGACGCATAAATGGGACAGAATTTCCAATAAGTATCTAGAAATATGTACTCAACAATTTTAAACTCGTACGTGTATATGAGCTTCGAACTTAAGGCTTTGGGCCGCACGGGTTTTTAGCATTGCCAATAATTCCTTGAAACGAAATTAATCATTTTTTCATCTGTCCTGAGCGTTGCTAGAAAATTGTTACGGAGTGCATTAGGGTCGCCATAGACTAAATCGATTGTACAATCAAAGCTCATTTCTGTGGAGACCGCTAATTTTTTAGTTTAACTACCAAATTCGCTAGAGAAAATCAACCATCTCCACGGAAAATGAGCTTGCTCCACAGAAATGAGCTTGATTGTACAATTAATTGGAGAGTCTATGCCGACTCTTACGTGATTATTATTTAGCCAAAAACCCGAACTGGTGCGAGACTTTCTAATGAATAGGAGTCATTTGAATTATTATAGATTTTTTTGTATTTACAATTCCAAACGAAAAGAAGCTTAATTTTGTAGTGAGCCCCTCTGAGAATTTTCTACTACAGTAGGATCCCGATAATCCGGACCCCGAAATTCCGGAAGTTCGATAATCCAGACTCGGGTTTGTGCCAAATTTTGTTTAAATTTTCATAAAATTCGACAATTTCATAAAGTTTGCTCAAGCTTACTGCTTATAAACTTAAGATAAGGCAAATTTCGAATACGAAATTATTATTTATCGTTAGAATGGTTATCTTTTTTATGATTTGAGTATAAAAACAGTCCATCAAGGTGTAAATTAGTGCATTTCGAAAATTCGGACAATTCGATAATCCGGATAGGGTCCGGTCCCAAGCACTCCGGAATATCGGGGCTGTACTGTATGTCTTTTTGCATCCAGGTTTCAGTTAGTAAGTGTAATACTAACACTACACTGCGTCGGTCTATTGTGCAGTTACCCATGCCATTAATTCGAGAGAATCGTCTAACCGACTAGACTTCTTTGGATGAAGCAATTGAACTGCGACCTAGGAGGTGCAGTGGGCTAAAACTTACACCAAAGCTTACAGGCTTCTGACCAACGAAATTAGGTTTGGAGAAAATATATATAAATGCATAAAAGGAATAGATTCGATTTTAAAATTGTTGCATTCCATAAACAACAGGATTACGTTTAATTCAATAATATAAAATTACATTCGAGAGCACCCCCAAATTTTTTTTTTTTGTAATCAAAATTAGGCTAAAACGACGATTGACGATTTGATACGGAGGTTGTAGTGTTTGCAACCCCCTCCGAAAGTTAAACTCAGAAAGTCAATGACTCTTTTATAAAATTTCCCAAACCTGAATGTCCGCTTAGTACAGAGCCTACAATCACAGACCTCACGAACTCCGATGAAGAAAGCCGCCTTGCAGTCTTACTAATTTAGGAAAAAATCAACCTCCTAGAGGCATTTTAGGGGAATCAAATTTTAGGTTAGGGACGAACATAAAAACAATAGGAGGAGTTCGGAAATTTGTTTCCTAGCAGAGCGATTTTCATCAAAATTTCTGTCTGTAACAGTAGCTTTAACTACATAAAATTGCCGGTTAGAACCAAAAATGACCGAAACCTATAGCAGAGCTGTCCAACATATGGCCCGCGGGCCACAATCCGCCCGCAAAGGGTTTTCATCCAGCCCGCGAGTGACTTCGGGAAAAGTGAACGCATGCAGGCGGCGCGTACTTGAGAAACATTTTGAGCAAATTTTCATTTTTCAAAAAATTTCAACTGTTTGGATAATAACTTTTGCCGGAATCTCAATGTTTTCCCGCTGTTTCGCTGGCAATCGCTTCGAATACGCGTACAAACTTATGACCAGTGAAGATCCGCTAGAGACCCCATTTACTCAGTGCCGGATTAACCACGTGGCAGAAGGTGGCAAATGCCACGGGCCCCGCGCTTTGAGGGGCCCCGCGTTTTTCTCAAACAAAAATTATATTAACCAAGATGCCAACGAGTTTCTTCTAAATTGTTATAACACGTTATCGTTAAACAATTTACGCTAGGGTGTTCTAAAATTATAACAAGATTTGTACTACATAAAAATACAGAAATATTTCTTTCTTATTCATGATGGCAACCCCCCAAACCTACGTCCAGAGTTTTTCAGATTTACGTTCTAGCGATACATAAGTTTTTTGGAGTTCATGTTGGAAAATGTATTTGCACACATCCATAGAATTAAGAAACTACAAATTTATCTCTCATTCACAGTGGCGTACCGTTGTAAACGTTATGAAAAGTGGGACAAAATTACCTGTTTAAAAAATGATTGAAAATTCTTTCACAAAAATGTTAGTAAAATGTCAAATTTTTATATTTTTCAGGTCGTCCAAAAAGGGACTTCAATCAGTCAATTCTTCTTTGTCGAATAAATATAATTTGTCTACAGAAACTCGGTTTTACTAATTAAAATAAAAAAAAATCTTGGCAAACTTACACACGTCAATGAAAAACATTTTTGTGAAAAATTTTGAACCCTTTTCAAAACAAATAATATAGCCCCCATTTTCATAATGCTTTGAGAGGTATGCCAGTGCGCATTAGGGATGTAATTGTTATTCCTATATTCTATTGATATCTACAAATGTATTGTCCATCAAAATCTATATTATTCGCATACTTACTCTTTTGATTTTTGTCCCGTTAGGTGGTTCCCAATTATTTTCAGTGTGTGCCCCCCTTAATAGGTCTCCAGAATCTGGCGCTCCCAGAAAATGTTGGCCAAAAACGGAAAATAGCTGTGGTCATTTTTGTTTTCTGCCATTTAAGTATAGTCCAATACGCGTGTCAGGTTGTCGAATTAATTTAAATTTTTTGTTTCTTCGGCTAATTTTAAAAATAAATTTGATCAACCACACACTGATTTTGGACATAAATCTGGAAACTCTTTTTTTCCTATTTACACTATGGCCGAATCCAATGCTCAGATTTACTTCATTAATAAAGCCTACATACCCATACGCGCAACCTAGAAACTTTTTTTTAGAAGTAGTAATATCGAAATTCCGTGACGTTCGGAAACAACCAAAAGAATTATTTTCCATTTGGATTTAGGCGTATGTCTATATACGATTTTGCTGACAAACCAAAGACAAGACTCAAATGTTTGTCGAAAATCCGCTATTTGACACAAGAACTCATCTTCACACAAAAGGCCTACTTTTGGCTAAGCGATACATCGACAAGTAAAGAAATGCTATTACAGGAGCTACCACAATCTCATAGTGTCCTAAAAAATAAAAATATATCAAAATTCCCAGTCTTCAGTAGATTTTTGTTGTTTTTTGCTCGGCCTAAAATATTTTCAGTTGTCTTTTGGCCGAGATCCTTAGCTAGTATAATTTATTATTGTTACATCGCAGTACCATTTTTTTCTTGAATCGAATGGATACCAGTTTTATTTGGTCCGTTGCAATAACTGATTAGATTTGTTAGCAGTACTTTTTTTATTTTAATAAATGACATTAAAACTTGAGTTGTACTTATGTACTTTCCAAACCATCACGCCTCCCTAGAGGAGTGCGCCCCACAGTTTGGGAATCACTGTCTAGAATGTGTGAATGAATGAACCACTGTGCGTTGTGTATCTGTTATCTCAGTTACGGCGTTACTATGACTTAATAACAGATATTAATTTTAGGGCCCCTTTATTAGTTTGGTTAATCGAAGTTCTATAGGCCCCGCGCTCTACTTTTGCCACGGGCCCCGCGCTTGCTTAATCCGGCACTGCATTTACTTATTTACTTTATTTGTAACATATAAAATGAAACGAGCTGAAAAAGATTGAGAATCACTGACCTAGATTAAGATGAATATTTTTTTAAAAAATTTCTGGCCATTCAAAATAGTGTAATAATTTAAATATGCATTGCGAGCCACTGGAAATCCGCACTGAATGAGACAAACGGCCGCATGCGGCTCGGGAGCTGCATTTTGCTGACCACTAGCCTAATATATCAGGAGAATAAAATCATATTTTGACACATCATGTTGACGTGAGTACAGAAACGGAACCAAATTTGTATAACAGCATTTTGTCGATTATTTAAACATTTAGTGACAACGCTCTACCATAAATTTCAAGCTCCTGTGCTTCGAAATGTACACCTTATGTCAGTGGCTCCCCGGGAAGTACCAACAATACATCCTTAGACAAAACCACATAATATGTAGATCCATGGCGGTCTGACTCTGTACCGGGAGCATAGGAAGAAAATGAACATCGCCAACAAAAATCTAAGTCGAAATTATGGAAACCAATCCGCCCTAACAGTATTCTAGGAAGGAACGATCAAGGAATCGAAACGCTTATGGCGCATATTTCCTATCCGCACTGTTTGTTTTAGCATTTAGCATTGGAGGTTAGAGCACCATAGTATAGCGAAATTACTGAAAAAATGATGTCATTATTACATAAGTTGCGGAGGTCAATCAAATGTGCAGTATTATGGATAGCCGTATAGCCCCCTTCAGGCCAAGATCCTGGTTGCGCCACTGACTTTTAATTTTGTTTTCTGTTTCTCATGGTAATGCTTGCATTTGTTTTTTTGAATGTTATTCGTTTTTGGTGACCGTTGCGTCAAATTTGTGATGGGGTATTCTTCGTCTGGTAATTTCCTGGTTAGAACAAAATATTGATGCTTTGCTGCCTCTTTCGGGTTTGCGGCAAGTTTGCCATCAGGCATAAAAATCAGGAATTCAAATTTACAATGTCCCTAAAATAAGGGCAACCCATCGTATCTTCTGTAAATTTATTATTTATCAACAACAGCAGAAACTTCAAGCGTCATGTGCGTCGTTCACAACTGAACAAAATGTTTTAAACCTGCAAACAAACATATCCTTGTGAACAATATGTAGTACTTATACCTCATACCTATTATGCATTCATATAATGCTTAGGTTGTGCCTGTTTTGGATGGTCTGGATCTTTAGGAATTCCCAGGACAATGCACAAGAATATTTCTTAAAAATGAATGAATTAAATGCTTTTCGAGATGATTCATGTCTTGTCATCATCTAGGGAGATGTTTCTTGATGTTTTTTATTCTCCTCTGAGATCTGAATCTTGAGTAATTGTATTCTATCTGCGTACATTATTTGAGAATATGTTTAAGTATTATACGAGTAGAAGCATGTATAGCTAAGTCACATGTCCCGTGAGATTACGAAAGAAGGAGACTTGATGCTCTTTTATATATAGATAGAAGACCATAGCAATAACGGTAGCAGTGCTTGAGTGTGTGTATCATAAATGAGTTATACTTTAATGGAGCCTTGGAGATACGTACACTCAACCGTTGGGCAGGTTTATCATGTCAGTATAAAATAAAGCTCCTATTAACTGATCGTGTAACACCGGCCAAACACAAACATTTAGGCCTGTTCGGTACTCAGATTACAGTACCGGATACCGGTTTTCTTTAACACCCGGTATCGGTACCACACCCGGTGCAACGGCACCCACACGCTTTTTTCGAACACGCCGGTTTTTTTCATTAGTTTTTTTTCTCTATCATGAGCCGGTTTTTCGGAAAACACCCGTCCAGTACCGGTTTTTTTCAGCACCTGTTCTGTACCGGTTTTTTTAGTGCCTACTCAATACCGGACTTTTCAGGTTTTTTGCACCTGTTAAAAAACGATTTTTTTTCAGGTTTTTTTACCACCTGTTCAGCATCATTTTTTTTTAGGTTTTATAGGCACCTGTTCAACACGGAAAGAACTTATATTGAAAATAGTTTTTTTTTGTACCGCATTATAGCACAGTTTTTTAGGTTTTTTCTTATTTTAAGCCACAAATCGTCCATCATCTGACTGAAGACTTTCATTCATTCTGAAAGGTATAAAGATTTATTTCAAGGAAATGCTCTTTCAATCAGCGTAGTAGCACTAAGGTAGTTTTAGACCGCTGATTAGGAATTTGACGCCAAAACAAAACAAAAAACAATTTTTGCCTGCCCCAGAATGGTTATTATGTTTTCTCGAGAAATCCTCATCGAAATGGCGCCATAGAAAAAACACTGAGGTGATTTTGGGTCGCTGATTCCACTGATGGTAATCCGGAACCCAAATTTGGAATCAGCGACCCAAAACTACCTTAGTGTTTCTGCCACGCCGATTGGAAGAGTATTTCCGCGAGAAAGCAGAGTACCATTCTGCGGCGGCCAGACTCAATTTTTTTCTCTTATTTTAGACCTCAAATTTTCAATCAGTGTTTCTGCCACGTCGATTGGACGAGTATTTCCGCGAGAAAACAGGGTATGGCGGCTATATTATTTAATTGCAGGGGTACCATTCTGCGGTAAGCAAATCCAAAAATTTAACTTGTTTTAGTCCTAAAATTTGGAATCAGCGACCTAAACTTACTATAGTGTTTCTGCCACACCGAAGAGTATTTCCGCGAAGAAACAGGAATACCATTCTGAATCAATGAAGTCCTTAAACAGATGAAAAACCAATCGTGGCTTAAATAAAGAAAACCCTCCAAAGAAAACGGGCTAAAATGCTGTACAAAAGAATCTAAAACTCAGTTCGTTCGTCGTTGAACAGGTGCAAAAAAAAAGAACTTGAAAAGACCGGTACTGAACAGGTGCAAAAAGAACGTGAAAAAGACCGGTACTGAACAGTTACTGAAAAAAAAATCAGAAAGAAACCGGTACTGAACAGGTGCTAAAAACCTGAAAAAAATGGTGTTGAAAAAAAAGGGAACGGCTCATGGTACCGATGTTGATTAACACTTTCCCGGACACAACGTCTATAGACGTCCAATTTTGAGCATTTGACCATACAAATCGTGTCAAATTTTGGCGTTGTGTCCGGCAATGAGTTAAACACCGATTTAGGAACAGGCCTACACACATTTTGCGGGGACTTTGGGGTCTTGTGTAGCATCTCAAAAGGAAGGCTCATGCAAAAATCTGGTGTACTGGTGTTAGGAACAGACCTACAAACACTTTGCGGGGATTTTGGGGTCTTGTGTAGTACCTTGAAAAGAAGGCTCATGCAAAAATCCAGCTTTCCCCTAATTTTTCCGAAGTTTGCCCAAATTTTTGTTCAAATTTCCAGGGAAATTATGTACATATTTGATTTACTATCGTTGATGGTCCCTAGCCCCACAATACAACGGTGCAGAGATAGAAAACTTGTCTTGAATCGTTTTTCGTTTTACTTTATATTGACAAGTACGTAAGATGCAATCCTATTTCGGAGAACTCAATACTCCTAAATATACATTTAAGCACCGTCTCGTGTCCTTATACGAGTGGTGTCTAGCTTCTTGTTCGTCACCTACGCGTTTATAGGTGAAATATTTTCCATTCAATTTCCCTTGAGTGAAAAGAGAGAGAACTGGCAGAGAAAGTTCCTTCTACCATCGTATCCATTTTCATATTAGAATACCCAGACGTAAACTATAAAAAAATAAATAAATACATAAACGTCAGCTTGTGAAATGTTTGTAAGACGGTATCGAATATGGTATGAGAGACGAGAGATGATGTACATCCTAGCAAAGAAACCATCCATCTTTATACGTCTACGCGTCCCAATAGGATTAGAAAACATTTTATGGGAAAATAAAAATTCTCCTCGAAAAATTGTTGTCTGAGAGTTACCAGAGAATAGAAAATGTAGTATGAAACGAGGGAAATTTGACAAGTCGTAAAAACTGTTATCGTGTACGTGTTGTCTTAGTGATTGTAAGCAAAAATAAAATAAAATAGAAAAACCATATTTCGGGTGTATTTATTTGATAGGACACTAATTTTGATTTTTGAGTTTTAATTTTCACCTTTTGGATAAATAAAAAATTCAAATTAAATGGGTTTTTTAAAATCATAAAAAGTGATATTGTCCGTCAGGCTCCTTACTTCAATATGATAATGTTGCAAAACAAATATCGTTCTGAAATCTTCAAACTCTGTCCTTAAATTCTCAATATTACCTAATTTATCTTCGTCCTGATTTCTTCTGAAAACTAAAAACTTTGAATTCATAGCTACATAAACAACTATCACGTATTTTCATTGAATGCTTGCGAAAGGACATAACTTTCTCGCTTTCCGGATATTCTGAAACAGTTTTTATTATACTTCTTCCGGAAAAATTGCAACTTTTTGCAATGTTTGTTCGCCGAGCTACACTCAACCATATACATAAATACGTAATTGGAATTGGGTCTGCTACATAAGTAAACTATGGTGGATTCTAGTATGTACACACATACACAGATATGTATTTATTTTCGAATTCATACTTGTTCGTTTTTCACCATTTTTATATTGTTTTCTCGGATCCTGTTACATCACCGAACGACCAAACTTTGTTTTTTGTTTTTGTCTTATGTGGAATTTTCTCTATAAATCTCTTTTTCTCTGACATTGATGCAGAATATCGCCTTTTAGTATACTTGTGCTTATATACGTATGCTTGTGTGATGCATTGAATTCCAAGGAAACTGCCCCGCTGTTCATAAATATTTGCACTGCAAACTGTGTGATATAAAAAATCTAGTTTTCCCCATAAACACTATAAAGATATGGTTCGAAAAAGGATCTGAGGATGTTTGTTCGAGAAAAACCAATTAAAAACCTGATGTCACGAATATTGCTGTTTTTAAAGTAATACGTAAAGTTTTTTTTATCAACGATATTAATGAATAGTTGTATGTGTTGGATATTTGTTCGGTTGATTACTTTATAGGGAAGAGAAAAAGTAGTAGAGGTCAAGGAAAGCTGCGATGGTTTTTTATTGTAATTAGTATCGTGCACTTGGCCATTTTCGGCTATTTTTTCATGCATGATTAAATCGCAAAAAAAATGTCTGCTGTCGATACATATTTTGAAAATTTTATTTATTCTAAAAATTGGCTTGTTTCATGGACGTAGCCACGGCAGGTGTCTATGGGATCAGGACCGCTTCCGAAATGTTTTCAGTAATTCCCAAAATGTTATTTATGATAATATAAAATTCTAAATAATACAATTATTCAATTCAAATAACTGTGACTGTGCTGGGTGTTATAAAAAATACCGGCGTACAGAGGGCTGCGCCCGCAATACGAGGGTTTTTTAGATTTTGAATACATACATAGTGAATAATTTTATACATATATTTTATAGGTAATAAATAAGAATTATGCACAATGTTAATGTAATGCTTCTTGTAAATCTATTTTTGGATTGGTCTTTAATTATACTTACAGAATGAAAGGCGATATGTAGCATATCATGACTACACATATTAACTGAATTTATTAGCGGTAACTCCGTTACCATATTTCCAAACTGGAAAAAATCAACTGATATGAAATGTACCCATCGAGTTCTTTGATTTGGGTACCCATACGTCCATGTCCGGTAAAAACTAAAAAGTCTACTTTTTCAAATCTCCGAGACACCCTGTTAGTTTTGTCCTACCAACGTCTAAGTATTTCGTGCCAAAGACTATTACTATTCTAAAAATTCATACCAAATTTCATGACCATCGGTTAAGCCGTTCGCGAGTTATTTAATGAACAAATTTTTAAATCTCCGGGACACCCTGTTATCTTTGCCCTACTAACTTCTAAGTATTTCGTGCCAAAGTCTGTTACTACTCTACACATTCTTACCCAAATACATGACGAACAGCTAAGCCGTTCGCGAGGTATTTAGTGAACAAGTTTTCAAATGTCTGTTATCTTTGCCCTACCAACTATTAAATATTTCGTGCCACAGACTGTTACCATTCTTCACATTCCTACCAAATTTCATGACGAACGGTTAAGCCGTTCGCAAGTTATTTAGTGAACAGACGGACGGACAGACGGACAGACAGACAGACAGACGGGCAGACGGACGAACAAAATCGATTTCATAAGGGTTTTTTGAAAAATCTAAAAAATCCCAATAATGATAATGATAATTGATATAAAAAGGTTTTTTTTTCTTTGATTTGGAAAAATTGTTGATTCCACAACTCCTGGAACATACTCCTTCGAACTCAATTGCGTGGAATCTATGCGAATATATTTCTCAGCCACTCTCATGTTATTTAGTGGAAATAAATTCTAAATTTCCCCTACGTGAAGATATGTTTTGATGGGAGCTTTAAGCTTTAAGCTTTCAACTGTCCAGGTCCTGAGCATTGCTACGAAAATCGGAAATGTAATAAATTAATCTTCAGCCAGGGCTTCTTTTAAAATCAAAGGGTTAGTTTGAAAATTTTGGAAAATATCAATCGTGTTCATAAATACTATAATGGTGATAGCTATACAAACGAAAATATGTATCCATACTAACAAGGACACTTTTCATGAAGTTAAACATCGTAACACTTCAAATCTCAGGGTATCAAAGAAGACGTACCTAGAACTAGCCAGAGATTTTTGCGGGTTGGCTTTCCAAATTCCCAATACTTACCTTTTATGACAGTGTATTAAAAAGCGCCACCACATTTACCGTTAAAATAATAGATCTCCTCACAAGGGGATGCCTAAGTCTTGGAGAACCAAGAGCCATGTGACTTAATTTGAATAATAGGTGGTTTAATATGTAGGTAGTTAAGACTTAAGTCCCCCTATTTGACAATCTTGTTCTGTAGGTGCTCAATTATTCAGATGGATTTGTGCTAAGAGAAAGTACAGGAATACCCCGATTTACGTCAGCGTTACGTTTCATAAAAAAAGTGAAAAGTGGAACGACTTAAACTAATGTTCCAATGGGAAAATAATCAGGAGCATCATTCTTGCTTCATTAATTTTTGGGCGTCGAATAAATGCAAATAATTTCAATCATCTTTGGGATGTAAATACATAAGTAGTTTGGCAATCACCTGATCGATATCGCCGAAGTAATACTATACCTCTAGTGCTCTAGTTCGAGAATAAAATAAAATTAAAATTTTAAAAAATTCACTAAAACTCGACAAGAAATCAGTAACATATGGAAGAAAAATCTACTTCGTGTAGGATTCATCTAAAGCGGCTCCTCTTTTTTTTTTCAGAAAATATACCAAATTTTGGCGACCGATACATGCTGTTTTCGCGTTTTGACTAAAATCAGTGACGTGTCAGTGCATTGTCGAAGTCGACGACAATTGACTCCCTGTCTAAAGAATTTACAAATTGATTGAAGTACATTGACCCTCAAAAGATTCGTAGAGGGCAAAACAATATTTAGACCGCCTTTTGGTTATTTATTGGCCCAGGCCCAGGTTTTGCGGTTCACACCACTGCTTTAATCCTTGCAAGCCAAACCTGCTAGTAGTTTGCAGATAAGACAAATCAAAGACCTTTAATCCACATTTGATATATGATTGATAACAAAACTATGTAAATGGCGATTGATTTATACCAAACCACAAAAAATTAGGGTATCAATGCTGGTTGAGTAGCGTTTCCACAATGAAATATAGTAACCATTTTCTGTAACATCTGCATGCACAGACTCTCCGGCTAACGAGTCTATCTATCGAAGGGATGTAATTTTTTCCCCAAAATATTTTCTGTAATGCCATACATTTTACAATCTTTTGTTTTTCACAAAAAAAAAAAAAAAAAATACAAGAAATGACGCAAAAGCAAAGCAGAATTGTCGTGAATCCAGTTCTTGTTCTCAGCACTGTATAGCCCCATGTGGGTGGGGGACTTCCATTTTCGTGATTATTTAGGTATCCCGGTTTTTGCATCTGAAGAAAAACTATTTCTCAAAAATTACATGAGCGCGTTGTAAGAGATTTTATGAGAGAAAATGGGTTTCGCTTTCCCTTTACCTGCAAAGTTATTTAAAGTTTCCGCCGCCGAATATCCGAATGTGTTTAGGAATAGTGACTTTTTGGAACAAGTAGTTCTCCAATTTTTTTTAATTTTGTGGGCTTAGTCGAAGGATTACATGTCAGAATTTAAACCAAAAATTAAACAACACGGTAATATTTTTGCGACTTCTCCCGAACCAAATGCGTGGCTACGTCCCCGGTTCACCTCTTACTGCCAAATTCACTAAAAAGTTTCGGCTATGTTTGCTGAACGCATAAGCATAATTACCCTAATTACCTTACCCAGGGGAAAAGTCGTAATTGTAATCGATTCTTTGTAAGACGCATTAGAGCAGGGGAGTCCAACTGAATTTTTACGCGGGCCCAATTAGTGTTAGCGTAAAAGTGGCGGCGCGCGGGCCGAACATTTCTTATGCTGGAAAAGACATTCTTGCATGTTTTTTTTTATTGCTGGTAACCTAGAGAAAAAGTATTCGTGACAATGCAAAGATTCAGCTGTAGGTACTTGAACAACATGTAATGGACCGTTAATGTAGTAATATTTGTATCACATCAGGAAGAATTCGCTTCCTGCCTCATTAACAAAGCGTATCAAATTGACGCGATGGTAAATTTTTGATGATGCGAGTATTAAATAGAATACCTCTGGATATATCCTATTTGAAAATATATCATCTAAACCAATGGTGTTTAAACGATGGTCCGCGTACCACTTGTGGTTCCTGCGCCGATTAGATTATGTGGTCTATAGTTCTAACGATTAGATATGATTTTTAACGATTCTCAGGCATGTTAATCATGATGCTTAAAAAAATTATCATCATTTCGGGAACAAAAATATCTTTTTTTTGTGCCTACATTTTTTAAATTTTTCTGAAAATTTTTTTTTTCAAAGTAATGTATTTTTCTAAATGATATACATAGTCCTGATGTCGTTATAGTCACGTTGAAAAAAAAATATTCTGTGATTCAATTCCGTAAAAATGTCTATGGGCGTTTCGAAATTTTTATTCTGCGGCCATCTCAAATCCGAAGACAGTGGAATTTGACCCAGGCCAGGAATTGAGTTGACACTCCTTTCCGAGAAAGTCGTCTAGGAGGTTGTGGGGAGTCGTAATCGTTCAGTTTACACATTAATTTACCGTTATTCCAGTCACTAATCGATTCTAAGGCGTATTAAAGCAGGGGCGTCCAACATAATTTTTACGGGGGCCACACTGTTGGCGTGAAAAATGACGGCAGGTCAAACTATTTTTATGCTAGAGAAGCCATTCTTGCGTGTTCTTTTTAATTGTTGGTAACCATTACTTGAACACTATGCCTAATTCAGACACATACGTGTTATATTTTTTTTTTATTGTCTCGGCTTTCAGAATTTTTTTTCAATTTTGTAATTAATTTGAAATTATTGATATTATCAAAGTACATAATGGTTGTATCACATCATAGCAAGAGTTCGCTTTTTTCCTAATTAATGAGGTCAACTTTTGACGGTGCAAGTATTTAATAGGATATATCCAGAGGACCTATTTAACTAAACTAAACAAACTGCAAAAAAAATAAAGTCGTAGCAATTGCCATAAGCCGGCTACATTTTGATGAAACGGGCCTTGATCTATGAACCTTATCCAACGTTTAACTTCTTTAACCATTCGAAGATAAAATTGCGGCAGCTTCTATACTCCAAAGTTCTTATAGAAAAATATGTTTATATTTACAATGAGCTCATAATGCAATTCGAATTATCTTTTCCACTATTTTAACTAAAAGAGGATTCTATCCTTTTGTCTCTAAAATGTTGCATTAAAAATCTGTTGTCGGTGTCGATACAGCGAAGAAACACTTACAATTGAGATCCCCGTAAAAAATTATTATCGAAGCAGTGAGTCAACTTTCATCATCAATGTGGCACGATAGACCGACATCGGGCTTTGGCCGCCTGAATCGTTGACCTCCAATTGTCGCGGTTACGTGACCTTTTCTCCAGTTTCAGAAGCCCAGAAGCTGGTGGGCGTCGTCACCTACGGAGTTCTCGCTCCGTCAATTCGTTGTGCGTTCATCACTTTCTTTGGCATGCGATTATCGTCCATCCGTTGTACATGCCCCGCCCATTGCAAACATTGAAGCTTCACGATTTTCGATACCAGCTCATCGTACAATTGATACAACTCATGGTTGTACCGGATACGCCATTGATCTCGCTCGCGAACGGCCCCGAAAATTCACCGAAGGACCTTTCGTTCGAATCGGTCTAGCAAAATTTCGGAGGCTTGGGTGAGGGTCCATGTTTCGCAGCCATAACATAGCACGGGTCGGATGATCGTTTTGTACACGCGGAGCTTCGTGTTCCTGTGCGCAAGTTTCGAATTAATTATAGGGAGGACCGAGAAATAGGTCTTATTGGCTAGTTGTATTGAAGTTGTCTACATACTCAATATTGAGGTCACCCACTGTGATGCTTGAATTTGCTGGCGTCCTTGTTTTCGTTTGCATCATGGCCTTTGTTTTGCTTTTTGAGTCAACTTTAGTGAAGCATTAAAAATAATCATCCCTGAACCAAGTTGATCATTTTTCCTTTTCTGCAAAAAAAAATGCAAAAGGGAGATAATTACCGCTTCTTTAGAAGTTGCTCACAGGCCGAATTTTGACCCGCGTGCCGAAGGTTGAACAAGCCTGCATTAGAGGATCATACGTGTCGAATTTCATAAAAGTCCCGCTACGGAAACGGGCAGTGGAAGCAGTCTGCATTCTGAACTCGGATTACCCTCTTAAGTCTAATAGTGGAAAATATTGTAGAGGGGTAGAGGTAGATTTTCTTTCGAACCTGAACTATAAGAGCATTTTGAAAGTTAAATTTACAAGTCTGGCAAATTTAGAACAGTGAAATGACGGTTTTTACCGTTATTAGTAGTATCATTATCATAAGCCAGGGGTTACCTACTTAGTTTTGACGCGGGCTATATTATTGACTTGGGAAATTGTTGTGGACCAAACATTTCTATAGAGCAGACAACATTTTCATTCCTTTTTTATTGTTTGTAACGATAGAAAAAGCATTTCGCAAGATAAATGCAAGTATTGGTCACATTTCGTCGTCCCTGCAAATGCCACCATTATGGCAGGCCATTGTTGCTGACTGGCGTTTTTGATGGTAGTCAGGTGACAGCTGGACAGCTAACGACTAAGATGGAGCAATATTAGGCAAAGTGTGTTTTCTGTTCGGGAAGTGTCTTGTGTAATGGTGAACAAAACAGCCAAAAAAAATCCCGATTAGTCTGACAAGTAAGTTCGGTTGGACTCGTCCTTAAAATTAAACTGCCCCTTACAATATGGGTGCGGCTGATTAATTTTCGTATTTAAAAAGTTTCGGATCGGATAGGCTTTTTTTAATTGGAAACTATTAAGGCCGGAACCCGAGAAATTCACTGAGACCGTCAGCTCTATTCCTATAATTACACCTGCTCTAGCCAGATTATTGAAACTTGTAATAACACAGAAAGTTGCCTTGTTTCCGACAAATTACATGGGGATGGAATTTGTCGATCGGAATAAAGCCTTGCTGACCGAAACTTGGTCATAGTATGACAGGTAGGCTCATGTCGATGAAATTCATATTTGGCATTGTATGGTAGAAGTCCTTTTAGAGGTGTTGACACGCTGCTGAAGACTTCGCCAAACATTAAACAAAATCATCTTGAAAATCTACATGGCAATGACAAAATTTAATCTAGCCCGGGAGGCTACATTCTGCTGAACCAGCCAGGCGAGTCTTTGTCGGCTAGAAAAAACTGAAATCCAGCGCTGATCTGAAACTCATGATGTATTATGTACTACGCAAACAATTTACCGGAAAGGTCCTCAAATTAGGAATTAGCAAATGTGACGATGGGCCAATTAATAACCTCTATTTTTAGGAAGATTATGAAACTGGAGCACTTCAACACATCACTATAGCCGCCAGTCGGAGACTGTCTTCCAACATGACTGTGTAGTAAAGCGCTCTGTGGAGCAACCGCCCTCGTGATCAGTACGTAACAGAAGGCAAATGGACTGTATGGCTGCACCCTCTGTCCTCCCATTTAGTCAGAAGTGATATTCAGCCTTTTGATCCGGATTGTAGCCCGCGGGCCGTTTTTTGTACAGGTCTGCCATAAACTACACAGAGACTCTATAAAGTAGGAAAAGAAAAACAAAAATCACCACACTTACCTATCATGAGCAAAAAAATTCAATTTGATATAGTGCGGCGGGCCACGATCCTTTTCGCTGGCATCTCGTTTTCGACGTCGATGCTGCTGATTGATATGTATCTGATGGGCGTCGTCGAGAATGCCGCGATCGAAATTTGCAGGCTCCCAATGTTTGATGTAAGGATTTATGTGTTTTAGCGGTCCTGCAAAGAAAAATGCATGAATAGATGATTAAATTAATAATTCAATTGAAAAAATTAGTACAGAAATTAAATGAGAAAAAAATATTATGTCAATTTCTTAATGTTCTTTTTTAGGAAATCTTTAAATTAAAAAGGAGTATGCCCAATATTTCGCAGTATTCCCCTAATTAATCCATCACTTGAAATATGGTAAAAAACATGCAACACATGTCCTTCCTCAGTCCACTTAGACCATAGTCAATTAAACTTGTGAATTATATTCTCCCAACCATTGCTACGTGACATTGTTCAACTTATGTTCAAATGAGCTCATCATCGTTAAATCTTTTCAAACCCCTAATTTTCTCTTTTGCTAAAATAATGGGACATTAAACACCTACTATACTTATCCCAACGTTTCGGTTAGAACCTCATATGAGAGTATAGTAGAAACTCATTACCACATTGGACAGATGGGATTTTTCGTTGGGATTGAGTTGAGTTATTCAAATGAATGTTTTCGACTGAAAATCCGTTTACCTTAATGGAAACTACAACTACCGCACGCTGCTGTAGCTATATAGTTAGTTCGTCTAATGCCAGAAGGGGTCCTTATAATGGTGTGTGCGTATAAAGAACGCATATATCCTCATATATCATACAGGCTAAATATCTGCTGCTACACAGTTAGTACACTAACTGAAATATACCTGTATAGGCACACTCATATAATATAGTATGTTGTATACGAGTAATACCTCTATTCTCAAATAACCGTTGACAATATCCTGTATATCCATTACGTCCTTATGTGACCCTTTTAAAGTGATTTCGGGGTTACTTCATTATCACTAATGGATACGGTTTGTATGTGTATACACTGTAAAGTGGTCCTGAATACAAACCCTTGTCTGAAGCTTGTACACGTCTCCATAAGGATGGAATGTGGATACCCATCATGTTTGGATTTCTGTATTTATAAATCGACACACTTCAGATCCATCGGAGTGTCTTTATTTGTTCTTGCAGGGATTCAAATCAACACATTCGCATGCATATAATGGACATATTGAGATAACGTTTTAATTAATTAAGGCGTATACATGATAAGATTTACGTCAGTATATTAGAGAAAGTCTGAGATAATATTTGTCTGATTAGAAATTGATTATCCAGATTGAAGTTAAATGGATATGGTATCCGATAGATTTAATAGTCAAGCGTATTCTTTCGTGGAGTCATCTAAGTGAAAGCAATGCAGCAATCTAATCATATTAAAATTTTAAAATTTATTGATACAAAAATTATAACGTTCAACACACGCTGTATGAATGGTCTATATGCTTTCGATGTTGATGTGGATGGCGATTCGAGTTATGTTCCTTGTTATCATTTCATAATTAAAAAGTTTAATAATTATGTTCCTGAGTTCCAGTTGTTGATGCTTCGATGCCAAGACGAGAATGCTGCTGACTCGTTGTCTGGCTCGCTTTTTATACTGTGCGAGCCTGAGTGGGGGATGCTTGTGGTGTACGGTGCGTGCTAATGGAGCGTTGCATGCGGAGATATCGTGAGGTTGGTTGTCAACTAATTTGATGAAAATTGATGGTGTGTGATAGGAGCGTTGTTACAATATTGATTGATGCGTGGTAATTATTGAAATCATTTCAATTTAGATATATAAAAAAAGAATTTCAAAGTTCTTTAGTCTAGACTAGACGTTTAAGAAATATGGATATTCCTGCCGTACTTGATGCGAGACAGTTCCAGGCAAATAGAAAAATTCTCTTGTAAATTTAAACAAATTTTCCAATTAATTTATATGAAAACATTTTTCCACGTTTATTTTGTTTTCATTTCGTTCGTTCGCTGAATGAATACAAATTATATATTGAAATGTTGCACAGACTGTTGTAAAGAATTTTCATTAAAAAAATCAGATGCGAATTCTCCAATCGAAATGTAAATCGAACCAACGAGAAAAAAAAGAACATTGCACAGCAAGCAAAGAACATAATCCTATCCATTTCCAATTTACACTTTAATTAAAATCGTTCAATGGAAATCAAAATATTTTATCGACTGCAATTCATTTCTGGTACATATATTATAGAGGAAGAGAGCACACACAGATCGATACATTTATAATTAGAGCGAGGATGTGGAATAATATGGTTCAGTGGATTTGAAATTTTTAATATGGCAGATGTACCTACGCGGGCGGTTAGAAGACCGTTTATACTTTCAAGAAAAATACTGGTGAATGTAGAATTTCATTAAGTCAGATCAAAAGTAGGAAGAACCCTAGAAAAAAATTGTTATAAAATAAAACTGTAATTATTTCAATGCAATTAACTGAGCAGAATTTATCATTATATTTTCAATGAAATTCAAAATGAGTCTTCTATTACAAAAAAAAGACATTTCAAAGGAAATCCTTAATTTAACAAGAAACCTCACAGAAATTCTTAATGCCACCAAAAAAACAATTTTTATAGCTTAATTTCGTCCGTACGAATCAAACGCAGATGCACGAGATAAAAAAAAACTTCATCCACCAACAACTTTTTTCACCTGGACTAGCATTTTTTCAGAATCCACTGTATAATGAATAAATCCTTTAAAATTAACACCCATCAACCTTCCTTGTCCAGGATGCCGGCATTTTTTCACGTTCGCTATGGTTGAATGGAATTCTCACGTTCTTCGTCTGTCTGAACACAAACCAAGCTAGAAGCTAGATGCATTATGTATAGTGTTTGTGTGTTGTCTCCTGAGAGTCCTCGGGACTATATGAAGCCACTTACATATTTTCGCAGCTAACTAGAACTATTAATCGCCACGAACAAGAATGTTTCAGAGCCCGGACGCGAGATTAGTAGAAATGGACAGAGGACATATTATACAGTTGTGAGGATGGGGTATAGTTGAAATGGATATGTCTGCATTCCAGACTGTTTTTCACAGTCTTGTTTACGAACATATGGAAGTGAATGATGAACGCATCCGGTTGGGATGGGTTGCGTATAATTTCACACCAAACTGCCATATACAATACGAGGATTCAGCATGCATTTGCATTTGAAATTTGAATTTTGAATTTTGAATTTTGAATTTTGAATTTTGAATTTTGAATTTTGAATTTTGAATTTTGAATTTTGAATTTTGAATTTTGAATTTTGAATTTTGAATTTTGAATTTTGAATTTTGAATTTTGAATTTTGAATTTTGAATTTTGAATTTTGAATTTTGAATTTTGAATTTTGAATTTTGAATTTTGAATTTTGAATTTTGAATTTTGAATTTTGAATTTTGAATTTTGAATTTTGAATTTTGAATTTTGAATTTTGAATTTTGAATTTTGAATTTTGAATTTTGAATTTTGAATTTTGAATTTTGAATTTTGAATTTTGAATTTTGAATTTTGAATTTTGAATTTTGAATTTTGAATTTTGAATTTTGAATTTTGAATTTTGAATTTTGAATTTTGAATTTTGAATTTTGAATTTTGAATTTTGAATTTTGAATTTTGAATTTTGAATTTTGAATTTTGAATTTTGAATTTTGAATTTTGAATTTTGAATTTTGAATTTTGAATTTTGAATTTTGAATTTTGAATTTTGAATTTTGAATTTTGAATTTTGAATTTTGAATTTTGAATTTTGAATTTTGAATTTTGAATTTTGAATTTTGAATTTTGAATTTTGAATTTTGAATTTTGAATTTTGAATTTTGAATTTTGAATTTTGAATTTTGAATTTTGAATTTTGAATTTTGAATTTTGAATTTTGAATTTTGAATTTTGAATTTTGAATTTTGAATTTTGAATTTTGAATTTTGAATTTTGAATTTTGAATTTTGAATTTTGAATTTTGAATTTTGAATTTTGAATTTTGAATTTTGAATTTTGAATTTTGAATTTTGAATTTTGAATTTTGAATTTTGAATTTTGAATTTTGAATTTTGAATTTTGAATTTTGAATTTTGAATTTTGAATTTTGAATTTTGAATTTTGAATTTTGAATTTTGAATTTTGAATTTTGAATTTTGAATTTTGAATTTTGAATTTTGAATTTTGAATTTTGAATTTTGAATTTTGAATTTTGAATTTTGAATTTTGAATTTTGAATTTTGAATTTTGATTTTTTTTAATCCGATATGACTCAATTCAATACAGTATCTACTAGTTCCATCTGCTTCACCAGGCACAAGCAAGGCTTTCCTCCATATAAGTAATGCTGCGGTGTTTGTGGTGTTAGAGGATATCATCCCGACTGAATCGGGCGCAACTCTGTCCTCCTAGGTAGCATTGCATTAACTCAACGACAAATTCCCACTAATAATGGTATAATGAGATGAAGGACATCATGTCATAGTTCCAGTCCAATCAATAGTGAATTAGTGCATGTTATACGAATCCCTTTTCATTTCGCAGGTTAATTACATGAATTTCGATGAGACCACATTGAATAATGTACTATACAAATGGCATTACAAGTACAACGTGACCACAGCATCCATGTTACTTAAATGGACAAATTGGACAAGTCCAAGATTGACCACATCTCTGAAGTACTTGATATGCAAAAGCTTATTACGTATGCTTATTTACATGACCATCCCCACCCTTTTCTCTCTGGTTACAGGTATGAGATGACGTTCCTGCAAATACCTTAGTCCAATCATGAATTGCAAGTTTATCAAACAGGGAAAAACAAATAGAATCTGTAATGAGAACATCATCATCATCATCATCAACCAACCACGTACACTAGGTAGTACGAGTAGTAGCATATGTAACGTTTCGGATAAGGCAGGGTGAATGCTCCTCTCGCTTCCTTACATATATATGTATGTTTGAACGGGTCCAGACTGATTCTGCTGACTTCCATCTTCTTGCATCTTTCACGTGTCGTAGAGCGAGGTACTCGTACTACGATTACGATGACATGGAAGTATGGTCAAGGTGTATGTACGACAGTGTTGAGACAAATAGCTACATCTCATACTCATAGATATAAGAAACATAGAGCCAGCAGGAATGATTTCTGACAAGGTTGCTGATGGTTTGCTTTAATGTGCTGTAGTTCTTATTATGGTCATACCTTAGCCTTCCAGAATGGCATCGAATCCATTGACCTTTCGGCAGATTTTTTTTTGTCATGAGAAAAATGAATGTTATTAATTTAAAGTTGTACAATAAATTCATAATTTGTCCTGTTTAGATAAAACATTACGATTGATAATATTTTTCATGACTTTTTCTTTTCGGAGTTAATTTTTTCATTCTTTTTTTCAGTGAAAAAAAAAATCATTTTGGCAGATTTGGACCTCAGACAAGAGATACTTTTGGCAATTCTAAACTCACTAATCGTTTTTTTTTTTAATGTTCACTAGACTCTGGATCTGGAGCTTCAGAATTTGCTGGCAGATAAATCTGATATTCCATTTCAATTACGACTTTTATCCAAACCATATATAGTTACAGTAATTTCTGTACCAACCCATTGCACTCAAATGAACCAAACTCTACATGAAAAACATGTACATATGCGATGATGTTGCGAAGTAACCATAAAAAAGAAAACTGATTCTCGAATCATGGCCAATTATCGATTACCTTTTCAGTTAGCAAATTTCTTTCGATAAAATCATGGCTGCAAAAATGCTTAAAATGACGGTACCTATTTCTTGTTTAAAGATGAGATTATTACCGTTCGCCAAATGATGAACTTTAATTGCCACCGAAAAAATGTTAAAGAGTATACACGCCGCCATCAATGTTTGATGTGTCCACATAGTTTCCGCTCCTATAAAGTTCTTGCTAAAGTCAAAAGTGGCTCATTAAAGACGAAAAGAATGTTGGATTCAAAATGCTTGTAAAATTGCATTCACTTTAGTTGGAATAATTGTATACGATTTGGAAAATGCATTTCAGTAAGCATGAACGTGTTCTGGGCAAACAAACACAACAAAACAACAAAAACAAACAAAGCTTTTAAAATTCAGCATATTAAAAAATTGACTTTTAATCGGGATTTATTTGAGAAGCTAGGTAAACAAAATACAGGGATACAAGAAAATGATATTTTCAAAAATCTTCAAATGCCTGTGGCAGCTAAAGGGTTAAGAATTGGGGGTATGTTCCGTACAACTTTTTTGCTGGAGATCGCATGGGGAATCACAATCCGGTTCGCTTATGAAGCAGTTTCCGGACACCCTTTATAAAAGAAAGTCGTGTTAGTTACACCATTTATAACTCGAGAATATGGCTGCACTGATTTTCATGATTTTGGGTTTATTGGATTAGGCTTTGGCCGGAATATCATAATAACTATTGAAACTGGAAGAAATTAACAATAGGCTAAAATTCACAATGGGTTCCTTTTTGCCCACTTCTGCCTGTATTTCTTGAACGTATCAGTGAATTTCAGTAAATTTGCTTCGAAGGATTGGTCTCTACTAAATAATTGTAGTGCTCTGTGGCCGTGATCGTTCGGTCGCCAGTCTGTGAAATAGACACTCATAGAGAAACGAGTTTCCAAACTCGGCACGACTCGTCGTCGCTAGTTTATTATTCAGAAGAAGATGATAAGAAATATTCTAATCGTAGAATAATAAACTAACAATGCGACTAGGAAGTGGTATGGCTGACAACCATATCACACTCCGAATTCAGTTGTCTTTGTAACGTTGATGACTACACACGGTAGTCATCAACGCACCATGCTCCACTAGGAGGTACGGTAATGAAGAGAGATCCCATCGGATTGGTCTACATAAGGATCCGGCTAGGATAGCAGTATAACCCTTGGATTGTGCATAAAATTCACAATGAGCAACAATTCACAATGATTTTTTCTTGTGCATACATACTTTTGCCAATATTTCTTGAACCTCTTTGTGGAATTTTGGCAGATTTTCCTGCCGAATTGGTAATCTCCCTTAATATCGGAATAACATTGAAACTTGCAAAATTGTAAAGATTTTTCTTTTTCTCATATTTCCAGTATGTATTTCTTAAACTAATTGCTGGATTTTGGTAAATTGATTTCACCAGATCGATCTATACCTGTAAGTATTAAAATATGCGAAAAATTCACAATGAGCAAAATTATGAAGACATTTCTTTTTCACATAATTGCATTTATCTTATGAACGCCGCATTGGTCTCTACTTAAAATAACAGAATTATAAAATTCACAATGGAAAAATGTTCAAGGCAGCTGTTTTTTCGTTCCTTTGGCCACCAGTTTGGAATGGTTTAGTGTATTTTAATAAATTTACACCACCGGACCTAATAGCTACGCACACTTGCAAAAAAATTGAAAATGAACAAATTTTGAAGACAGCTTTGCACATACTGCCTCTATCTCGTTAGCGAATAGGTTAATTTGAATAAATTTGCCCGCGGCAATATTGGGCCCCAAGACACCAGAATAACTATTGAAATACGCATTAAATTCAAAATGACCCTTTGGTCGATTTTCTTACAGGTTAGCGTATTTTTATAAATTTGTTCCTTGGATTTTTCTTCACCTGAAATACCAACGGATAAGTAAAATTTTGGAGGCAGCTCTTTTCCTATCTTTTGGCCACGTTGAATGGATCAGGGGATTTTAGTAAATTTGCTCCACCGTATCTATCTCCTTGCCGAATACGATTAGAACTATTTAATTTTTTCATGTTACCGTAGTAACATGTGTTAATAAAGGGTTAATCATCTTAAGATTTTTTGTTTGAATATCTCTGTCTCGCAATTCACAATGAGCAACAATTCAGAAAGAGTTCTTGCCTGCATTTCTTAAACGTTTTAGCAGAAATACGAAGATTTCCCCTATCGAAGTGGTCTCGACCCCGAATAACAGAATAAGTATTGATAACTTCGGAAAAAAATCACAATGAGCAAATTATGCAGACAGTTGTTTTTCATAGACTTCTCCCAACATTTCGTAAGCGAATTCCGAATTTCAATAATGGTAATCTACATCATTGGTCGGGTAGGGTAGGGCGTAGGGTAGATGCCATGGCTGACCATAGTAGAATAATTATCAATTGAAATATGCGAAAAATTACAATTAACAAAATTGTGGATGCTAAAAATGAGGATATCGTCCACATATACGAAAATTAAGTCCATCTTATTAAGTACTTAATTGATGAAGCATTGGAATGTTTGTGCTCCATTCTTAACTTCAAATGGCATCTGTAAAATTCATAAAGACCAAAAGGAGTTGTCACAGCTGTTTTGTAAACGTCGTCCGGGCCACAGGGATTTGATTATATGCTCTAACAAGATAAATTTAAAGAAAAAATCGAACATCAATGTAATTGCATAGTAGTCTTGGATGTAGATAGAGGGTATTTATCGAAGATTGTAACGGAGTTCAGCAATCTATAGTCTCCGCAAGGACGTTATTTATTGGGCTCCTTCTTTGTTACCATATGCAAAGGGGAGGCAACGTGTGCGCTTTGGCAGCCTTAGATATTTTTATTCAGCCTTCTAGGTTTGGCTGATGGTAATGGTCCATTTCTATTGATTTGGTGTACGATATTAGCCCGCGCGCAGACTAAAGGCATAGCGCAGCGTAGAACCTGTCGTCCAATACAAGCGCCTGTATTGGGCGACAGATTTTACGCTACGCTACGCGTAATGTTCATTTTAATAATAAATCAGTAACCTGCAGTGACAATATGCAGCATTCTGACAATTCCACCCGGGTCACTCACAAATGTACCCCGCCTATTATCAGGGCCGGATTTACCCTCTGTAGCACCCCTGGGCAGTAGTCTAGTTGCCGCCCTCCGTCACTAGTTTAAGCTGAAAGTGGATCAGTCGCATTCATGTGAGGTGTACAATTTTTATACCCTTCGCTCATGGAGTGAAAGGGTATATTAACTTTGTCATGAAGTTTGTAACGCATTGAAGGAGGCATCTCCGACCATATAAAAAGTATACATATATGATCAGCATGACTTGGGGAGTCGATTGGGCGATGTCCGTCTGTCTGTCTGTCTGTCTGTCTGTCTGTCTGTCCGTCTGTCCGTCTGTCCGTCTGTTGCAGTGCGTTTTTCTCGGCCGCTATAAAAGCTAGAGAGCTGAAATTTTGTACACATGCTTATTATTGTTGCAGGCTGTTTGTATGTTTGAATCGCTTAAATCGGACAAGGGGGTCATGGGGCTGCCATACAAACTTAACGCCCCAATTTAGGTTCTTCTGAGAAAAACACCAATTTCAACCTAACTTCGCTCAAATGTGTTTCTATTAATAACACACAACATATTTAAAACTGGATCAAATCCGACCATGGGGTCATGGGGCTGCCATACAAACCTAGCCCCTCAATTTGAGTTCTTCTAAGAAAAACTTTTTTATTTGTGCACCAATTTCAACCAAATTTTACACAAATGTGTTTCTAAAGATAACACAAAATATATGCCAGAATGGATCAAATCGGACCATGGGATCATGGGGCTGCCATACAAACTTAACCCCCCAAATTAGGTTCTTCTAAGATAAACTTTTTTATTTGTGCACCAATTTAAACCAAATTTCACACAAATGTATTTCTATTGATGATACAAAACATATGTAAGATTGACTCAAATCGGACCATGGGGTCTTGGGGCTGCCATACAAAACAAACCTCCCATATTGGTTCTTCTAAGAAACATTTTTTTACACCAATTTCACAAAACCTTAAATTAATGTGTCTTTATCAAAGCAACTAAAAAGTTCAAAACGAATGGAATCGTACTGTGGGGTTGTGCTCCGGCAACCCCAATAAAATTTTCCGAGTAAATATTTTTATTTGCCCACTTATTTCAACCAAGCCCAAAACTTTTGTCAAGACGGAAGAAAAAGAATGAGGAGGGGGATTAAATACAAGTCCTAGGTACGCCCGAAAAAACTTTTAGCCGAAGCGAAGGGTATCCGAATTTCGGCCGCGCCCGAAATTAGCCTCGGCCCCGGGGGTTGGCGAGCGTAGCGAGCAGGGGGCGAAGCCCCCTAGTTTTATTTACGTTGGTTTCCGGCGTTTTGAAAAAAAGGAACTTCAGTGGAAATTGCAGTTAATTTACTTTTTAGAAAGGTGTTTGAATTGAACTCCTAATCAAAGTTAATATTCAGAAGTATAGGTGTAGGTACCCCTTTGAAGGTGAAATTAGATGCTCATAGAAGAGCGAATACTCCTAAGTGCTCAAAAAAAAACATGAATTTACGCATTGGATGCATAAGCAACCCCTAAGACTGTCACATGATAGGAAATAATTCGATTCCTATGAGCTGGCAATGTAAAACTAAATACATACACATACACTCGGTGCCAAAAACTTTTTTTGTTCGATATTTATAATTTTATTATCGCGAAAGGTATTGATGCCCTAGAAGCGGATCTGAACTCTTTTTCCCCGTTTCCCGGCCCCCGTTCTCCCTCTACAGCCCTGAGTTTCCGTAGCGTTTAGTGAAATTGAAGTTAATCGAAAGATCCCGACTCCGAAACACTGGACATTAAGTCAATTTTCTCTTAGTCACAACCATTCTCCAGCTGCAGCACCACGAATTGGCCTTTTTCAATGTTTAATGAAACCAGCCCGAAATTGCAGTTTCCGGCAGGAGGTGGTGGGTTAGTATTCTATACCACACTAAAGAATGATCCGTTCATTGGTAGTCAAGACCTTTCGTTATAATAGGGTAGAAGTAAAAAAGTAACAGTGTGGGGTTTTCTTGGTTCCGAGTGCATGTTACTTCTCCCACGCGCGATCCCCAAACCTAAAGTGGTGAAGTGGCAGGCTGTAGCCTACGGCGGCATTTTCAACACCCCGTGTACAGATTAAAAAAAATAACAGTTCAGTGATAAGACTTTATTCCAATTTTAGAAGTGCTCGCTTAATTCGTTAGCCAAGAATATGGAGACAATTTGCCAGATCAACCGATTAATCGTTGGATTATAAAAATGAGGGGCAAGGTCGGTAGGACGGCAAAAGTCTAAACGCCTACTGACGTCAGATATGTAAGTCTGCAACTGATCAAAGGAACGACTTTTGCAGAGTTTCCTTTATTTTTTATCTAATTTATTTAACTCATTGCCGGACACAACGCCAAAATTTGACACGAATTGTATGTCAAATGCTCAAAATTGGACGTCTATAGACGTTCTGTCCGGGAAAGGGTTAAACTTTATTTCACAGAACAAACGCCCTTCAAAATTTGCCCCCCCGGCCAGTTGCCTAGGTTGTCCATATGGGAAATCCTGCCCTGCCTATTATCGCATTTCCTTTTCTTTCAACATCACTACGGTGATGTACACCACAAATGCGCCCAATAGGATCCAAACTTCTCGGAAAATTACCAATTTCGACTTCTGTAACTTTCTTGAAATATAGAACCGTGGAATTTAGATGTCAAGTTTAGATGACAATTTCAAAATTGTCCGATTCAGAAATATAAAAGTGTGGCTATCTCGCTTATTTAAACTTCATTCCGTTCAATGTCAAACTCCACAACTACACCAAATTAGAAATTCCTAAACTCAAATTCCGAATTAGAAACTCACAATTCAAAATTCGTGCGACTTGAATCTTATACCTGAGTATGAAGGTGTTGTATGCTTTGATGCCAAGACTAGAATGATGTTGAATCGCGATTGTCACCTTGCTTTTATACTTGCTCGGGAACCGTCGAGTGAGAGTATGTATCTACTACTTAGCATGTACATTATGTCTGTATGTGTTGATTGATGCGTGTGAGACTTATCGAGACGGTACTTAGGTGCGTTCGTGTAATTTTAATGAATAATATGCTGTCGCGAGCTAGCTGATGCACTTTTGTTTGAATTGATGGTAAGGCAGGGCATGGGCATGGTAAGACAGGCAGGTTAAACAGATCATCGCAAAATTGGAAGTTTTAGAGTTCGAATTAGCGAGTCACGCAACTGTGTCTATCAATTATTTGAAATTATTCAAATCAAAATTACTTCTAAGACCCAAACGAATCCAAAAATTGGAACATACATATATGTCTGATTTGAGTCAATACTTAAAAAATCGAATCATGACAGCCCACTCTTATTGAGCTTCTTTACTAAAATATTTAAATTTAGAATAAATTGTGTGTAAATTTTCTTTTATTCATTCCAATAAAAACATAATCTCATACAGAAAAGCATGATCAGAGCAGATGTTATTTTCCCAGAGTGTGTGTGTGTGTGTTTTTTTTTTACTGGACGATTACTTATCATATTTTTTCTGAAAGGAAGCGGAAAGTAAACATTTTGTTTTTTTTTTGTTCCGCTTTTGGTTCAAGGCATTGCACGCAACCAACTGTAACAAAACTCGTGCGGCATTCAACCTTTATTTTTTCCCTTTTAACTTGCATAAACGCGGAGTAGAAAAAATCCTCAGGCTGCATTTGAAATACCCATACACCGCGTACGCGGCCTTTGCCTTACAGAACAAACAGCAACATTTAATGTGCTCAAAGCTTATAGTGTTGTATAGGCATGAGACTGAAAAGTATAAAAAATGCTTTGAAAGAAAAAAACAAAAACAAACACACAGCAGAATAATATCCTTGCACGCTTTTTTTACAAAACATAAAAAATACGTCTTCCTGCTAGAAAGGAAGTGTTTATTGCGTTCTTTTGAGCGTGTGATATCACACACGCGCGCTCTTTTATTTTCACTTTCGCGTCGCATCCCTCTATCATCAGCTGAGTTTACAACAGCACTTATTCTGGAATGGACCTGCTGCCTCCACTATTTTTCTTTGCTGAGATAAGCTTGAAAAATTTTCCAGATTTTCTTAATACTCGTACACATAGTAAGATACACAGCGAAAACGAAAACCTTCACAACATAAGCGACGACGAAAGGAAAAGTGCCGATGGGTTAGAGGAGTTTTATTGCGGAATTGAGGCCGCTTGAGTCAGCTTGAAGGATCTGATTCTGATGGTTGAACAAAATAGAAAAAAAAATCCTTTTTTCTTCATGCGTTTTTTCGTTTGCCGCGTTTTATATTTTTCTTTGTTGCATCGTGACTTGGCTGAATGTTGGGAAAAATCTTTCACTTTGAAAATGTAAGGCCTGATGCCTTACGTACATAATGTGTATAGTGTGTAGTAATGCGCGTTATGTCGAACAGCAACGATACATACGAAAGGACGACTAGCAAAGTGTAGTGTGGTATAAAGGATGCCTGCGCGTCTGAACCTTGCCCCTCTTCTTTGTCGTTAGTTGCATGAATTGAATCGAGTATCATCGCCTAGTTACACAACCCAACATCCGACATTCGGAAATAATGGTTGTTCTCTCTCGTTTCTCGTAACTCGTTGAAGAGTCGTTAGAAGAAGGATTTTTCATGTTTTGTTGTTTCTCTTTTTTTCTGTCTTTTCATTTTTCGTTTCTTATAGAATAATGGGTATTCGTCTGCGCGTATACTACAAAAGTATTCGAGAAGGATTCTCGTCTTTCCGTAAGTGTGGAGATAAGTCGAGACGGGTGGCTCGAGTGACTATTACTTTTGATATTGGAGCTGAAAAGAAAATGTGCTTTTAATTCGAATCTCTTTCGATTGGATATCGATAACGTTTCATGTTGTTTGTCATGCGGGGATGGGGTTTGAAAAGTCGGATCGGAGATGAAATGAATACGAAAAGGATTGTTGGAAATGCCTTTTTGAATAATTGTTGAATAAAGAGGCATTTAAGTATTTTTTTTGTCGTGGGGGTTTTTTAATGGATTAATGTACTGTGTAACATATACAGAGAGAGAGAGAGAGAGAAATTTTCTGGTTTTTATTTGAGTTATCTATTTATGAGGTTCAGAAACTCAGTGGTCTGTTTGGTGTAGTAGTTAGTGCGCACACCTGCGGAACATAGGGTCGTGGGTTCAAGTCTCAGATTTTAAACGAGTATCTATTTATGGGAATAAATAACACTGCTGAGCGTGCTGTTGATCTTAACCTAATCATCATCCATGTCGCCCGACGTCGGGTGTTGGCCGCCTGAATCCATGACCTCCAATTTCGCGGTTACGTGACCTTGTCCTTCAGTTTCGGAAGCCCAGCAGCTGGTGGGCGTCTTCACCTACAGAGCTCTTCCAGCGAGCTCTCGGTCGTCCACGCAACCTCGCTCCGTCAATTCGTTGTGTGTTCATCATATTCTATGGCATGCGATTATCATCCATTCGTTGTATACATGCCCCGCCCATTGCAAACGTTGAAGTCTCACCGTGCCGGACTATAATCTCAGATGTTAAGCCTGTACTCATTTATGGAGATAAGTAACACTGCTGAGCGTGCTGTTGATCTTAACACCGCAACTTTTTGCTGTGGGAGCAGGGAGGATCTTGGAAATTGGAAGTCACTAACACATCTACGGCCTTAGTCCAATGTTGGACTGTTGCGTCAGTTATTTATTTTTATTTTAGAAACTCATCAGACTGAAAAGGCCCAAGTTGTACGTCTGCTACTATTATAGTTACTCCGGAGAGGATTGTGCGTAAATATGGATAACGGTGTGTCGCTTAACGGAGCTAAATATGTTTCTAGTGAGAATTCGGTACCCGATTTTCTAAATAACGGTAATATCTACTATAGGAGTGCCGTGAAAGTACTTCTTACAACACTAATCAAATAAATAAACGTTCCTAACGGTTCCCCGAAAGACAAATTAATTGGTTTGTAAGTGCAACGGTAAAAATTATAATATATTACTTTGAATGAACGAAGAGTTTTTTTTTCACAATATTGGTAACGGTAACGCTTACTACGAAGTACCTACTACTGAAATGCCAAAAAACACATCAATACGAGACACCCTAAAGACGTAGTTCAACGCCAATAATATTGACAACCGGTTCCGGTTGTATCGTTTCATACGTCTAGTATAGGGAAAATATGTACTGGAAAAGCTATATAATCCCGAAAAACAAAATGCCGCCTCTTCATAATCCTGCTTTTTACCAAAAATCCTGCTAGACCTTTTCCAGACATCATCGAATCCCGCTACTTAAAAATACCTCAATTTTAAAATCCCGCCATTATGAAATCGCGCTAACTAAGAACCCCTCTCTTTTTAAATCGCCAACAGTTCAACCTCTTGGATTTTTTTTTAATAGCGAGATTTTCAAATGGCGAGGTTTTGAGGGCGATATTTTGAGATTACGTTGCGTTAAATGGCGTTAAAGTATGGAACGACAAAATAATCCCGGAAGATTGGCGTAAAAGTATCATTTGCCCAATCCACAAAAAAGGGGATAAGTTGAAATGTGAGAACTAGAGAGGCGTTTCATTAGTTTGTACGACTTATAAGATTTTATCTAAGATTCTGGAATATAGAATTAATCCGTACGCAGAAGAAATCATTGGCGAGTACCAAGGCGGCTTTAGACCTGGTCGTTCGACGACAGATCAGCTTTTAACAGTAAAGCTTTTACTCCAGAAGTGCTGGAAATATTTGTTGACTTCAAGCAAGCATACGACAGTATCGATCGAAGCGTACTGTACAACATTTTGCTGCATTTTGGAATACGGGCTAAGCTAGTGCGACTCATAAGGATGACGATGACTAATACCGTCTCGCAGGTCAGAGTTCAGAATAGACTCACTGACCTATTTGAAACTCGTACTGGACTCAAGCAAGGCGACGGGCTGGCGCCGACGCTCTTCATCCTGGCTCTGGAGTATGTGATTCGAGCCATGAATCTGGACAGCAGCGAAACGCTACTCATTAAATCGACTCAATTAGCAGCCTACGCCGACGACATCAACATCATTTCTCGAAGATTGGATGATGCAGAAAGGCTTCTGCATAATCTCAATAACGCCGCCAAAGAAGTTGGGCTACATATCAACGAATCTAAAACCAAGGTCATGATGCAATTAAAAAACTAGAACGCCAGTAAATTCAAGCATCACAGTGGGGGACCTCAATATAGAATATGTAGACAACTTCACTTGCCTGGGTTGCAATTTGTCAAAGGACGCCAACGAAACAGATGAGATAAAGCGACGGATACAACTAGCTAATAAGTGTTACTTTGTGGTCCTCCAAATTATGAATTTGAAGCTGGTGCACCGGAACACGAAGCTCCACGTGTATAAAACCATCAGCCGACCTGCGATATGCTATGGATGCGAGGCATGGACCCTAACCCAAAACTCTGAACACCTGTTGGACACATTCGAGCGAAAGGTTCTCCGAAGAATCTTCGGTACCGTTCGTGAACGAGGTGAATGGCGCATTCGGTACAACCTTGAGTTGTATCATTGTATGATGAGCTACAGGTGTCGAAAATCGTGAAATTGTAGCGATTGCAATGGGCGGAACATGTACAAAGGATGAACGACGATCGCTTGCCCAAAAAGGTGATGAACGCGCAACGAGTGGACGGAGCCAGATTGCGTGGACGACCGAGAGCCCGATGGTAGCATTCTGTATGTGAGGACGCCCAACAGATGCTAGGCTTTCGGAATTGGAGGACAAGGTCGCGTGACCGCGACAATTGGAGGTTTTCAATCCAGGCGGCCAAGGCCCAACGTCGGGCTATCGTGCCATAAAGAAGAAGAAGAAATGGCGGGATTTATTAATAATAGAGCGGGAATTGTCGTAAAAAGCTGGATTATGATCGGGCAGGATTTTTTTTCAGAATTATGTAAGTATTCCCCCAAATACGGAGGCATCTAACAAGGTGCATCCAATTCCTTGATTCGCTATGAATTTTTCTTTTGAAGTAAGCTGTGATTAAAGCTTTCGTGACATTTCCGGCAACCACGTTGATTTCAATGCCTATAATTTAAAAATCCCGTAAAAAATGTATCCTTGTATCTATATGTAAATATTTATTTGCTTTTCAAGCACCACGCGAGCCTATCCTTGACCACATTGTGCATTCCATGTGTATGGCCATCATTAAAATTATATGGTTTACGCACGTGGTCAAAGCAATGAATATGTGTGTGTATCCTTTAATTGATTGATTGACATCAAATAAAAGGATAAAAACAATAGTTAAAAGCTATTTGTATGAGTGTTGGTTTCTCGTTAAATAAAAAAAAGTTTGTCTATATACAAAGGTGCACTGCAAACGTCAGGACATCCATCCATTCTTTTGTTTGCATTTGACAATGAATAAATTTACATGCTGATGATTGCCATCGAATTGGTAGGATGGAATAATTGAAAATGTCGACCACATTCCTATGATTTAAACTGATTCATTTACGGTACATACACATGTACACTCCCAATCAATAGGATAGTTCCACTTGAAAAATTGCTGTATCTCGGTAAGTGATAACGGTATTTTGTTCAAACTTGGTGACAATATTTTCAGTAGCTTGCTTGTTCTTTCAGTAATAGAAGGTCTCAAATCCGGAGTCCCGTTAGAATTTTATTATGAGAATTCTTAAAAACAGTACAAACGGAGAAGTCAATAGGATAGTTCCAGTGGAAATAAATCATCAAATAACGGTACGAAAGGATAATTTTACTTCAAAAAATGTAGCTGGTAATAAGTAGAACTTTATTTAGGTAATTTGAGCTCAAAAAGTTAATCGGGGATAGAATTGTATAGGTTTTAACGGCGAATTAAGCTGATTTCGTCTAAAGCTCCTCTCAACGTTCGCCAAAGAGCTTCAATGTTCTTAAACTATCGTCTAACGGTATAGATCTTCCTTGTCATTCATTCCCACACATTTTTGATGATATTTAAATCTAGGAAGTATGAAGGTCTTTCCATAACCTTGATTAGTTGGTCTTGAAACCAATCCTTCATCAGCCTTGCATCATAATTGGTGTCATTATCTTGTTAAAATCTGATAGGAATGGCATGGAAAATGTCGGAAGTCTTAGGCAACACATTAGGAAGAATATCTGTACTGGGTACTCTAAATACCTCTAATTTAAAAAAGCTCAATAGTTCCATACCAAGATATTCAACCCCAATATAGAAACTGTATGGATTGGTCAAACGCGTTGTTTTTACTGACGGAAAAGATTAAATCTCGTCGGTTCAGATGGATTCAGGTATTATTTCCACGATTTGAGCAAAAATAAATTAATTTTGTAGACACATCACTCAGAGTAAGAAATGTCTTTGTATGGGGCTGACTATCGCTGTGGAACTATTGAGCTTGTAGAAATTAGGGATATTCACAACGTCTATTCTTACAAAAATATTCTGGGTAATATAATTCTTAGAATTACCGACATTTTCCATGCAACATCTTTGAGATTTTAACAAGATAATGGCGTCAATCATGGAGCTAGACTGATAAAAGATTGGTTTCAAAACCAACTAATCAAGGTTTTGGAAAGACCTCCCATACTTCCTAGATCTAAATACCATTAAAAATGTGTGGGGATGACTGACAAGGAAGATCTATACCGTTAGACGATAGTTTAAGTACACTCAAGATCTTGTGATAACGTTTAGAGGAGCTTGGGGCGAAACTAATTTAATTTACCGTTAAAACCTATACAGTTATATCCCAGATTAACTTTTTGAGCTTAAATTACTTGAATAAAATTTTGCTTATTACCAGCTACATTTTTCAAAGTAAAATTATCTTTTCGTACCGTTATTTGATGTTTTATTTCCACTGGAACTATCCTATTGACTTCACTATTTGTACTGTTTTTAAGAATTATCGTAAGAAAATCCTAACGGGACTCCGGATTTGAGACCTTTTGTTATGCGCAGAACAAGCAGGATACTGAAAAAATTGTTACCAAGTTTTAAGAAAATACCGTTATCACTTACCGAGATACAGCCATTTTACAAGTAGAACTATCCTATTGATTGGGAGTGTATGTATTTGAATTTTATTCTCAAAATATTTTTATAAAATTTATTTCAGCAATAATTAGACACAAAATTTAACAATTGAAATTATTCAAAAAAATACAATGTGATCCATAAATTTCAGATAACTGGAATTATAAACCAAAAAAAAAAACAAAAATAGTAGTAAGCTAGTCTTTTCTGTCAATTTTTGACACTTCTTACTTCTCAACTGTCAGATTTGACAAATACAATTAGAAGTTTTGAAAAATCAATCTTACAAATTTAACAATTCTGAAAGAAATTGTCAAGTATAACGTTTCGGTAATTAAGACTGCAATTTAGACCAAAAATGCCACGGGACATGTAAAATAATGAAATGTGCATGCACTACGAAAAGGCATTCAAAAGTTGGCTCCGACATCTGGGTAAACTTTTTAAATATTTTAGACCAAAAAAATTATGGTCGGTATAGTCTAGGTAATTGCTTTGTCAGTTTTTTAAGTTTTACTCATAATTTGACAAGCATAACTGTCAGAATTGACAAGTCAAAACGTCATCGTTCAGCTTTAACAAATTGAATCAAATCATTAGAATGACCATTAAAAAAAAATACACAAATGTTGGGAAAATATTTAGTAGATCCAAGTGCATTTCAAACTTGTATTAGAATATATTTCGGTTTAAGTCAAACACGTTATCTATTCAAACTATCACCGTCGATACCTTCACGAGCAAGACCGACTATCCGGATGCGAATCCGCCTTCTTTCCGCCCACAGTGCCACCTATTCGTGAAGTTGCCGCGCAGTATTATTTATTAATTTTATAAATTATTCTTACTTACACTTGGTAGAAATTCGATGGATGTAGCTTACTTTTTCGACGTTTTTACAGTAAACTTGCATGTAACTTAATTGACCCGTTAAATTCCTTGCATATTTTAAATTCTATCCGTGGTTGTTACCCTCTTTTCGGATTAGATTAAGTTATTTTACTCACTGCCGTAAACAACGCCAAAATTTGACACGATTTGTATGTCAAATGCTCAAAATTGGACGTCTATAGACGTTCTGTCCGGGAAAGGGTTAAATAATTTTTATTTTCCATAAAACATTTCAAAAAATGTTTACTCCAAACATACAAACATTAACCTTCCCACCAACAACTTATATAGACTACAGCTTACCTAGAAACAATCATATCCTGTCGATGAAATGAAACCAACTGTTAAAGTCGAAATTTCCAGAAAAGCAGAACCGCAATAGAAAGTTTTCTGTCGAACCGCAAAAAAAAATTGTACATCCTTATCCTTGTACAACAAGTACCGATATGAATATTATACACACACACATAACATGTACACAACAACCAGCAAAAAAGAAACCAAACAGGAAAATTTTCGGGGAAAACATTGTTTGCGAAATGGTATCCATTTTAAATGGAAAATTATTCATAGAAAATGTTGTGGTGTATGGGCATCATATGGGTTGTGTCTGGGTGTGTATTTGGGAAAATTTAATTTGTAACGTGTGTGGTTTTGCAAGTACCAGTAAGGATTCAGGGTTCGGAGTGGTGAATGATGTTCGGATATTTGAACAATGTATTACTGTTAACTTTAGATTAAATATCGAATGTTGAAAGATGATAGGAATGAAATAATGGTTTGAATTTTTATGTTGATTGGGCTACGATGCGAAGCGGCTTCCCAAGACACTAAATTGCTAATTAAAAGAATCGGAAAATCTCCAAACTCTGATTGGTGTGAAACATAAAACTGCATTTTCACTTGTAGTTTATGCGACTGGAGTTTATGCGAAAAATGCAATATTGCTACCAAATTTTTTGAAGATACGTTCCTTGCCCACCCCAATTTAATCGCAACAAACCCGTGCGGAGTTGGAGGCAATAATGCCTCGCACTGCACACCTTTTGATTTTTTTTCATCTTGGAGACCCAGAACAATTAACCAATGATGATTGATTTATGTGATACCTTAAAGGCATATCATCATCAATGTGGCACGATAGCCCGACGTCGGGCCTTGGCCGCCTGAATCGTTGACCTCCAATTGTCGCGGTTACGTGACCTCGTCCTCCAGTTTCGGAAGCCCAGCAGCTGGTGGGCGTCTTCACCTACGGAGTTCTCCCAGCGAGCTCTCGGTCGTCCACGCAACCTCGCTCCGTCAATTCGTTGTGCGTTCATCACTTTCTTTGGCATGCGATTATCGTCCATCCGTTGTACATGCCCCGCCCATTGCAAACGTTAAAGCTTCACGATTTTCGATACTTCCAGCTCATCGTACAATTGATACAACTCATGGTTGTACCGGATACGCCATTGGTCTCGCTCGCGAACGGCCCCGAAAATTCGCCGAAGGACCTTTCGTTCGAATCGGTCTAGCAAAATTTCGGAGGCTTGGGTGAGGGTCCATGTTTCGCAGCCATAACATAGCACGGGTCGGATGATCGTTTTGTACACGCGGAGCTTCGTGTTCCTGTGCGCAAGTTTCGAATTAATTATAGGGAGGACCGAGAAATATGTCTTATTGGCTAGTTGTATCCGTCGCTTAATTTCGTCGGTTTCGTTGGCGTCCTTTGATAAGTTACAACCCAGATAGTTGAAGTTGTCTACATACTCGATATTAAGGTCCCCCACTGTGATGCTTGAATTTGCTGGCGTCCTTGTTTTCGATTGCATCATGGCCTTTGTTTTGCTTTCGTTGATATGTAGTCCAACTTCCTTTGCGGCGTTATTGAGGTTATGCAGAAGGCTTTCTGCATCACCCAACCTTCGAGACATGATGTTGATATCGTCGGCGTACGCTACTAATTGAGTCGACTTGATGAGTAGCGTTCCGCTGCTGTCCATATTCATGGCTCGAATTACATACTCCAAAGCAAGGTTGAAGAGCGTCGGCGCCAGCCCGTCGCCCTGCTTGAGTCCAGTACGAGTTTCAAATAGGTCAGTGAGTCGATTCTGCACTCTGACCTGCGAGACGGTATTAGTCATCGTCATCCTTATGAGTCGCACTAACTTTGCCGGTATACCAAAATTCAGCATAATGTTGTACAGTACACTTCGATCGATACTGTCGTATGCCTGCTTGAAGTCGACAAAGATTTGGTATACGTCGATGTTATATTCCCAGCACTTTTGGAGTAGTAGCTTCACTGTGAAAAGCTGATCGGTCGTTGATCGACCAGGTCTGAAGCCGCCTTGATACTTGCCATAATGATTCGTTCTGCGTACGGATTAATTCTCTTTTCAAGAATTTTAGATAATATCTTATATGCCGTACAAACTAATGATATGCCTCTGTAATTCTCACACTTCAGCTTGTCACCCTTTTTGTGGATTGGGCAGATTATGCTTTTGCGCCAATCTTCGGGGATTTCCTCGTCGTTCCATATTTTCAGCAGTAGCACATGTATAGCGTTGGTCAGGCACGTTCCACCATGCTTCAGCAGTTCTGCTGGGATCTCGTCAGCGCCGGGCGCTTTATTATTTTGAAGCGACTGTATGGCAAGACTCACCTCCTCTACTGTTGGGGGTAGAACGGGAGGGCCTGGTTCGGGTAACTGCTCAAGAGCTGGCTCCGCGGGAGATGTTGATGGTGCATTGAGGAAAGGCATATAAACCCGGTTTAATCAATAAAAACCGTTTCTCAAAAATCGCTAGTTGTCACCTTTATCCACTCACATTCTCAATTAAATTCAGACCGTAAAACGCGTGAAGTTAATTTTCAGTCTGCATTTGGTACTTAACGACAAGTCTTGTAGAGTAGTATTTTTTTGTGTAATAATGTTAAATCCTAATGGGGTATGGAGTCGTCCTTAGGAAAATATTTTGAAGAGGTTTTCGGAGCCAAATAATAATATGAACATTGCTTTGGATATTCGGTGAGCCCTAAACTCCGCACCAGTTAGTCTGCAGCAAATCAAGATTTGTTGATTAGGAACATGAATACATCTTGATGGCCAAAAGCCGAAACATCCAATCTTCACAACCTACAGTGGGACACGGGAGAGCATTTTCATTTGATTTAGTCCAACATTGTGGTGATCACTGTCAATTAACATATTCCCGAAAAATATCTATTTGATAACTCTGACTGTATTCAAGAACCGATCTTGAACTGAACTCCTGATAAATTCAAAACTCAGTTGCTTAATCCAAGATTGCAGGTCAGACCAAACTACTTTACCGCTCAGTACGCTGTGCTGTCCGAGTAAAGCTGTTCATCCACAGATTTAGAGGATTTTACAAATTGCCGCCCTGCGTCACTATAGTTATTCCTGTAAGCAAACCAGTCTGTGATGCTAAAATTTCCATGGAACTATGCTAAAAATGCAGCAACGCACATTTTTTCAAAATTCGTGGATCCCGGAAGGGTCAAATTGAGGAAAACGGTGGCGCGTCGGTACTAAATTACCAGGCGAAGACAGCTCGATGGTGTATTCTAGTATGTAGTTACATTGTAGGTATTAGTTTAACCACAATTTTAGAATGCATCGCCTTTTTAGAAACCTAAAAGGAAAGAGAGTGATTGCTCGACGGGTTTTTTAGAGCTGACATTTTCTTTTTATTATTTCAAATGACACATCCTTAGACCATTTAACCATGGTTTAACAAGATTTAGTCGCGAAATTGTTTGGAAATATTAAATCCGCTACCCATCGAAAACATTAAATTCTATAAATAAAATTTGCGCAGCATTAGCCCATGTTGCCCTGGGATAAGAAGGAATTCTGCTAGGATAAGAATATGAAAATTTGAAAGAAGTGTATTTTTACTTTTTTGTATTATGGGTTGTGGAAAACATTGTGAAAACGTAACGCTAAGGCTTAATATGTACTTTTTTGGTCAATATAGGAATTCATACTCCCCGCTTAAGGAACAAGGATTAATTTACTTATAAGGAAATGCACTTGTAAAAGCATTACCTTATTCAATAAAATAATTTAATTCAGGGGCTCAATTATTGCAACTGACAAATTAAATATTAAAAATTATGAAATTCAAATTTATTTTGAAATATAGGAAGCGAATTTATCTTTAAAACTGAAGACGGAACTCGTCCGCAGACAGACGTTGGAATTAGGAATCCTGTGGACAAGGATCACAAGCTGATTCCTAATCGACTGGAAACCTGTGATAATACGGTTGGAAATACGAATCATTACAGCCAGATTCAAATCCAGAGTACGAATTATCACAATTTGCCAGCGTTATGCATCCAGATGAATTGGCCAAGGACGTTTTTATCAGCAAAATGAAAATTATAATGTAAATTTCAACGCCAAAATCGCTGCTGGTAACTCAGGCTTAAAAGATTTTCTGGGCAATCATAGACTTGTCGTCAAAACTATAAATAGCGAAGTGTTGGTTTAGACGTCAGGTTGAAGCAAGGTGTTGTTATTGGCATACCATCTTGACATCGCAATAATCCGCTTACAAACGACAACGAAAAACGCGAAAATCTTAATTATGCAAAACCCCTTTAGAATCTATTAATTAGACCGAAAAAGCTATTCAGAATCCTACAGAGTTGTGGAATGTCGCTAAGGAGGCTTGAATGTCTTGTGACGTATAATGATAACTGCATAAGGGTCCCTTTATCTTTTATCTCAGCACTCAACAGAATTAAGGAAAAATCACTTGAGAGCTGCACAAAAGGCGTACAACAGAGAAGAAATGTGAGATGTAAGAAGTTTTAGTGAAGAAGGTAAATGAAGCTGCTTACTCACCGCGGATTGGTACGCTATTAAAACTTATCAGTTCGTTTTGAATGGAAATGGAAAATATTTTACTAGAAACATCTTGAACTATAGGTTTGTATAGCTGCAAATGCATTTTTCAGCAGATGAAGGCGTCCCTCATGCAGTAAGTACCTATGAATATCAGGCCACCATGTAAAATGGGCTATCAAACATTCACAGGCGGGTTTGGATTTTCACAGAACGAAAATCCATTCAAATGCATGGATTCGCAGTGTGTGTGGCAGTAAGGCTTTTCTGCGGATTGCATTGGATCTGTCTTGTTCCAGCGGTCTCCAATAGTTTAACTCATTCCAATCATCTAGAGTCCTACAGAGGAGACTAATGTTTATGGAGTGCACAGTCGGGTTGGTCAAAACTGCATTACATCACTTACGGTTTTTAGATTTTTTTTTTCAAAAAATCGTTATGAAATCGACTTTGTCCGTCCGTCTGTCCGGCCGTCTGTTCACTAAATAACCCGCGAACGGCTCAACCGATCGTCACGAAGTTTGATAGGAATGTATAGAATGGTAACAGTCTTCGGCACGAAATACTTAGAAATTGCTACGGCAAAGATAACAGGGTGTCCCGAAGATTTGAAAATTTGTTCACTAAATAACTAGCAAACGGCTCAACCAATCGTCATGAAATTTGGTAGGAATGTGTAGAATGATAACAGTCTTTAGCACGAATACTTTAGAAGTTGATAGGGAAAATATAACAGGGTGTCCCGAAGAGTTGCAAAAAGTCGAATTTTTTAGTTTTGATCGAAAATGGATGTTTGGGTACTCAAATCAAAGGACTCCACGAGTACATTTTATACCAGTTACTTTTTTCCAGTTTCAAGTAACGGTAACGGAGTTATGGGCTTTTGAAGTTAGGCCTACGTTTTCACCTCGGGTTTTCTAAACCGTTTTAGGTACCGACATGCAACTTTGCATAAAGATTGGTCAATATGAGCTTATATACGGAAATATATCGAATCTACTAGTAATATATGGTAAAGGCGTTTCACAATACCATGGCAGCGTCTTAAGCATTTTTTTCACTGCTTATATCTTGTGACTGGATTTAACAATGAACATGAAATTGTGAGGCAATGCATAGAATGGTAATAGTGTTTAGCACGAATACTTTTGAAGTTTGTAGGACCCAGTTAACAGGGTGCCCTGAATTGTTGCAAAAGTCTACTTTTTCAATACGCATAGGAAAGGTGTGTGTGGCTCAACGAAGTCATTTCATATAAGTTCCTTCTTCTTTATTCGGAGAAACGGTAACGGATTTACAGCTAATAAATTCAGCTTATATGTATAACCATCTTTACGTTTGCTTTAATTTCTTTTCGTTGAGAACTTATCAGAAATTATAAATCAAAAATTTTTACATTTGCGGTTGAGTAGTTTTGTTTAAACTGGATACACAGTAAATCTATTTTTGGATTGGGCTAATTAAAAGTATTACAAGATTAAAGGCGTTAACCTTTCCTTCTGGAACGCGTTTATTTAGACCAATCAAAAAAATAGATTTACAGGAAGCATTTCATTAATGTTGTGCACAATTCTTATTTATTGCTTATAAAATATATGTACAAAAAATATTCACTATGCATTAAAACTCTAAAAAAAAACCCTCGTATTGCGGGCGCAACCCTCAGTACGCTCGGTATTTTTTCTACATAATGTTGAGCTCAAAATAAACGAGACCAATACCAATCATTTGCCCGAGGATCAAGGGGAATAAAGCCCTTCGGTCCAGGCAGCCGAACGAGTTAACGAATTTTGCTACCTGAGAGGCATTAGTGTAACAAGTATAGATAGCGGCGCAGATGCTCATGTGACCAACGAAATAACATCTTAGTTTCAAATTTTCGTTTGCTAATATTGACTTCCTTACTCTGACGCATTGCCATAACACGCGCAAGGATGGGATAGGTACCTCCAACAAAAGACGGAATGCAATGGGTCTCTCCGAAGAGAGACCCAAAATGTTGCTAAACAAGGCCACGATTCGATAGCAGAGAACGGGGTGGAGAAAGACGTATTCAATGCCGTATCCTCCACAAGGCGCAAACAAAAACCAGAATTAATTGCCATTAATTTTATAATATAATTATTTTCCTTTTTAGTACCTGCGCACAAACTTGATGACTTGGAACACATCATTCGGAAATCTTAAAAAAAAAAAGATTTTAGGACGCCCCATTATAGCTGGAAACCGATCAACAAACAATGGTGGTTGCTATTCCCATACCGGTGCGGAACCCATCCTTGGAATCTAGTTTGAATATGAGGTTTGTGGGGTATAGGTTCAAATAACCTCTTTCAGAACTCTGCAAATGATAGTTCATGAGCCCATCACCAACGTGAGTGAATCCGGCCAGAGGTTGTTTGAGGCTTATTTGGTAGGCAATTGTATACTTAGTAAAATACCATCCGAAGAAAATGGCCCTGGCTAACGCTATGGATTTTGGGGCAACGTTTGGTAGCCTTGATATGGCGAAGTGGATGAGTTTTTGAAAGAATGCATCAAATTCAATTCAATTCAATGGTGATGGTTCAAGTGCTTATTATTTTGGTGAGTAGCTGATCTTTCAGTTCGTTGTAGTGGAACCACGGAAATACTCCTCAATAAATACGGAACCTTTCTCCATATTTTGTGCGAAGATACTGCCGTTCGACCAATATGGTTGAGATGACAACCCTTTTACGTATTTAAATAAATACTGGCTTCTGCCTTGGTTAAGCAACTTCAACTCAGCATTTTAGAATTATTGTAGCAACATCTCGTATCATAGGTTTCCTCCTCTTGAATTGCCACCTAAAGAGTTTTGCATCATTTTACGACCGTTGGATAGTTTCTAATCAGGACGCGACTTGTGATTTCATTTTATGATTTTTGGCCATTGTGTGATCTTAAAAATGTTGAGACAAACGCCCGTAAACGAGTTGGTTTCAGGAATTTCCCAGCTTTTGTCGTTAATGAAGTCTATACTTGGTTTTCAGTATTTTCCAGCCTTCTTTTAATGTAGAGCTATTCACAATCCGCCGCTTAAATATGGCGCCCGGACGCGTATTTACGAAACCGAGCTCAGTTTGAGGCATGAATGCTCCACACGGGTTTGTTTGCAAATCTATCGCAACAAACCCGTGCGGAGTTCAAGGCATTTTTGAAGTGAGCTGCAAACGGAAATGTATCTACAACGTCCGCGCAACAAACACCTGTTTAAACGTACAGGGTCCATAGTCTGCAATCACAATATTTCTTGGTTCTTCATTAAATTGTTAACATACCCACTTCTTTATGTCGATGTCAAGGCTTTATATGATAGCCCTTTACTGCATGCTAGCCTTTGCGGAAGGGAAATTAGTGGGATTCGAACCTACGCTCCGGCAACTCACAGATAGGATATCTCTACCATTGAGCCACCGAATGGGGAAGAATATAAATTGTGTCATGAAACTCTTATTTCAATTTCAATCCATCGGTCAATGTACATACGTGTACATACATTATAAAACGATATTCCGCCTCGTACCTATACATATAAGCCGGAAGAGATGCATTTTTTCCGTGATTTGTTTTACCTTTTTTTCGGGACTACATATACCTTATTCATGATACATCGACTCCCGCCGGAATATGGAAACACAACAGACTTTAAATATTCAATTTGAAAGTCACTTAATAATTTACACACGTCCCATGCAATCTCTCATATGCAAGTTGTTGGTTTCCATTACAGAGAGCATCGTTGGTTTCATGTTATTTTTTTCCTTGCAAATGTAGTGGACGAAACAGGACATGAATAGCGTAGTGAACTCATAAATATGGACATGACCAGGCTACATAGGTATAGGGTTGTCCAAGCTTGATGAAATGCGGTGAAAGAGGCCCAGGCCCATGCGGAGAGTGTTGTGAAATTTTAAATGAAGTATCCTGATTAGCACGAAAAAGAGAGAAGAGAGCTTTAAATATGAATATCCAAAAATAAATAAATTGGAACATCAATCTGGTTGGCTATACATATAGGGAAACATCTTTCTTAAGCCGGCCCCATACAGACCGAAGTGTGGCAAACACCGCACAAAAGATTGATACGTAAAATCGTGCAGCAGTATGGTTGGGCGACTCCAAGGTATCATTCTTGGAACTGGTCTTTTGCGCGGTGTGTGCCACACTCCGGTCGGTGTGGGGCCGGCTTTAGGCGTATTATAGATTGAGCGCACGTTTCACAACACAGCTTCAATAAATAAAAGTTAGATCGAAACCAATTTTGCGGCGGAAATTTGCGTACCCTTAATTTGTTTTCCAGATATTTTGAATTTATTGGAAAACCCTATGACTTGAATTTTGACTGCGTTCGTTCCTACAAAAGTCTTGTAACATGCTTTTGGGAGTGGGGCTTCTATGGTAGCATCTGATTTCGACGGTTCTACATATGTTTTATGTAGGCATTTAGGAGAGGTTCGATTACAATTGGGTGAGGTGAGGTGAGGTTTCTATGGCAGCTCCGCGGTCCCACATTCCGAATTTATTCATCATAATATTATATTGTGAGTCGGATAAGAAGTTTGGTGAAGATTACACCATGAACAAATTTTTTTTTAGAATATCTTATTGATTTTGTGGTTGGGACTTCTATGGCAACCCCATGACCTCAAAATCTAATTTCGCCCGTTCTTACTTATGTGTTTTAACGTCGGTAGAGAGAGCTTTATAAGACGTTTTTGAATATTGATATATAAAAAAAAATCTTAAAATAACCTGTTTTTAGGAGTGGGGTTTCTATGGCATACCTACTTTATGACAAATGTTTTGTGTCTTCGATATTAATGATATGTGTAATTTAATCTATATACTAATATAACTACGGTTTTCTACTAATTGTCCTATATTCGGGCCTCGGGGGGTATATCCTAATTTTTATTTTACTATTTTTTTTTTTTAAATATGTAACTCAAAGAACCCTTAACAATACCTGAATGCCTTTTTACACATTTTTTACATCCAATTAAATTTTCTCTTAAATCCTTTTGAAAAGCGCAAACCTAAAAAAAAAATGAAAAAACATTTCCCGCCAACGATAGTAACAAGGAAATTTCGAAGGATTACACAGGAATTGCAACGTGAACGCTCTCTGTCTCACCGGAGGATTCAAACAAATCAAAGAATAAAACCCCATCAATCGACCAACGTCTGTCAGAACAACAAAATGAATGAACACAAAACGCTATATAGTCGGTGAGAGACTTACGCGGAAATCCCCAGGCCAGAACAGGTAACAATACTATGCACGGAGCTGTGTGGTTACTCGGCGACCTCCAAAGCTCCAAATCCTTCCACTATCCTTCCGCAGCAGCATGCTTCATCCTCTCTAATATCTTGTTGGCTGATTGGCATCATTATTCATCGCTAGTTCGCCACAGCAGCGCCCCACCATAGCGCGTATACCGCCGAGTTCAGCTACATTGTATGAGGAGGAAGCGCACCATAAGCCTTATGACACGCTACGTAATTAGGGCCGCTTTGTATTGTTGGACAATGACGTTATCTCGATGTCTTAAATTGCTCCCAGGATAATCATTCTTCCGGTGTGCCTGCGATAATAATCGTTGCCGTTGCTCTTTTGTAGTAACGTATATGGATAATATAATGAAGCCATGACCGCAATGGTCATTATTATTTCTGCTCCTTTGAACTTTTCCTTTAAGTGCTTATATAGCGTCAGTTGGTGGTTTGTCTGTTTTTTTTAGAAACCTGTGGTTTGCGTTTTATCAAAAGCTTTTGAGCAGTGAAAAAGTTGTGGTCATTCAAAGTTTATTTAAGTATTTGCGAAGAAGGTTTTGCTGTGGTAAAGAGCGATCATGAGTAGCAAAACGTGTTGCCATTGTTTGTGTTTCGCTACACGCTACAGTATCGTTTCATATGTTTAGTACAGTCGAAGCTCTATTACGTAAATTTTCCATGTGTCAAAAGATTTGCTCGGTCCCTGCAATTTTCAAATAAATTTTTCCATAACTCGAATTTCAGTTAGACGAATTTTTCTATATCTCGAAGCAATCTGTCAGTCCCAAACCGTGTTCTGACTTCGATAAGCTGCATCAAGCAGAATTTTTTTCAAGTAGCCTATCAATAGGCGGACTTTTATTGGCCGAATTTTCCAATAATTGTTGGCCCGAATAGATTTTGTGATTTCGATAAGCCGCAAAAATCCCCGAGTATAACAAACGGTTAGGCCCATAGGGTCTCGATTACTACAGTGGTGGAACAACTTGACTCGGGATCCTCCCACCAACTTTTTCAGTGTCCCCTCCCCCTAAAGTAGTTTTTCTTTTGTAATTAGATATAGAAAAAAATCGGACACTCTTTATTGGCAATATTATTAATTATGCTAAGCTTTGAAGCATCACAAAATAAAGTTTAATTAATTTGAGAGAACTTGAGAGGTCCTCTATTTCAACAGAAATCTCAGTTTCGCAGAATTTTTGTATCAACTATCACATGACGCTTGTTGGTCCAGCAATTTACTCAGAACCACAACCCTACTGTTTCTGGGGCGATTGCACCGTTACGAATTAATGTAATGCAAGGGAAATAACATCTCTCAACTTTTCCTATAGAGTGACCTTAAAGACGTTATGGTCATATGGTACTCGCATGGAAAAGGAGCGGGTGTTCCAAACTGCGATTACTGTCAGCAAACAGCCAAGCCAGGGGAAAATGTATTGCGTAATAGAGGCTTATAAGGTTTTTTTCATATTGCAGAAAACTGACTTTTTATTTTAGACAAATTTAAATAAATTAAGCTGACAATTTTTTGCAACTTGGACTTTCACAGAGACGCAAAATGATATGTTTTCATTGTATCAATGGAGGGCGTAGATCAGTTTACACGGCTCTGATCACTATCATGACACCTCACTTGACTATTGATTAACCATGGGTTTATGATGAAATTTGATCAGAATTATTCGAATAGATTTTTGTTTTACGTATTGTCATTTCGAGAAACCTTTCTTATGGTTTCTGGGCACCTAAATCCCCCCCTGCCGCCGGGGCCTGCAGGCCCTTATGCGCCGCCCCTGGATTACTAGGGAATTTATATAAGGTATACGTAATTTGTAATCAAATGAATTTAAGGGTCCTATTTTTAGATAGCAAATGAGAAATTATGTACCATGAAAAATAGATCAGAGTAGTTGAAATGCTCCTTTAGACTACATGGGCATTGAAAAAAACACAAACATGTAAAATTTGTTTCATTGTTATCGATTACTCAATTTTCGATATCTCGAACTGGTTTTCTGGTCCCTTGGTACCTCGAGATATCGAGGTTCGACTGAATGTACTTTACCGTATCGATAAGATACCTGGAGGTGGCACCTAGCAATGACCTCAACGACATCGGATCGACCGTTACAATTACGGAGAGCTCTTCCGTTATCTCCCCAAAAATGTTATTTCGATCGATTCGGGGCATCGCGAAGATAGACCGTCGCTATCGTGGAGCAGGGTTTACTGTCTCTAATAGCATTACTTCTCCCATGGGTTAAGAGTGGGGCTGATATTTCTTAGCGGTGACTTCTTTGTCAAAGTTGACTGAAATTAATATTTTCGATATCCTGGAAAACTATATTAAGCAAATAGCCCCCAAAGGGATCTGTAAGGTCTTACCTCATTTAGGCATTTGCTCGGGTGGTAGTTTTCCCGGTAGCATGACACAAAAATAGATGAAGGCACCTGTGGCTCCTACTGAATAATGCCAAAAGATTCGCAACTGACGATTCCACCGGAGGTTAATATCGGTTTCGTTTTTGAGCAGCTGATGGAGGGTTGTTTTCGCATGGCGCCCCGGTTATGTTTGGGAACCTCTGCCGTCCTTGTATTTTTTTACTGACGACCGTGTGCTTTCCGGGATATTTGTTAAATCTTTTGTATGTTAGCGACCTAAGATCCTCCTGGTCGCAGAAATTTTAAAGGATGTCCGGAGTGACGAGCAGGGATGACCATTGAGGTCCAAGCACCTAACATAGCAAAACCCTATCTGGTGTCCACTTGTGACGTGCGCTGGCTGACCAGCTCAGCTGTCAAAAGTAGTGGGGGAGTTCGTCAGGGTCACCAGCCTCTTCCATTATAGATGAAGTGATTCGCATGTGTCGGTCGGTCCGTAAGAAAAATGCGTAAGGCCAGCGAGAAGCTTATACGTAACGACTATCATGAAACTCCCGAGACCCGGAAAGAGAAAGGACACAAAAGTAGCTACACTAGCCAAACTAAAAAAAAATGGCCTAATGCCGAACTGTCCCAAAAATGGGGAAAAAATGTTCCATCGAGACGAATCCTTTCCAACCCTCACCTCAGTTAGGCAACCTAAAGGTAGAAAACGGCTGAGATATGGGCCACTCTGGGGGTATGACCCCCCGCTAGTCTAAACCCTGGGATTTCTTGAGCAAGTTTTAGGAATAACCGCCACCGCCTTATAAATATTCCAGAAAATGTGGAAAGAAGTGCTTTTTTAGATAAGCGAATGCTGTCCAATGCGAACTCAGTGTGTACAATTATTTACATTTTTTTATAGTCAAACCTTTATTACTCCAATTTTCGATATGCCAAAATATTCATTCGGTCCCTTGAAATTTCCATACAAATTTTGGACTTAACTCAAATTTCTATTAGCCGATGTTTTTAATAGTTTTTGGGCGCAATGCATTTTATGACTTCGATTCACTGCCACTGGCAGACTTACGCTGTAACCTAATAATAAACTGATAATACCTATAGCCAAATTCTTTATTTTATTCACTTCGATTACTTGAAATTTCAATAATACGAACTGTTTCTTTGGTCCCTTGGCACTTCGAGATATCGAGATTTGACTGTACATTATATTGTAAAATGCTGTTTGCAATATATATGACAGCTGTCAAATTAAAGTAGGTCTAGCAACCTTATGGAAACAGATATCTAATGCAAATTCATTTAACCATCCACCGAGCACGTGGTGTCTTTTGTAACCCCAGAGGTTTTTTTATATAACGTTCGAACGGTTTAGCCTAACCAGTCGTACTTGTAGGACATCTAAGCCACATACACTCCGCTCAAATATGCTTAAAAAAAACGTACAAATCTTTTCAGAAAAAAGTTTTGATAACCAAAAGTAAAAAATTACGGGAACGGGCACGTGTTGTCTTTAAAGATTCCATTAGTACCAAGGCTTCAATTATCCTTAATATCCAGGCAACAAACCTCTATGTCATATGCTATGTAGAGGCCTTTTTATCTCGACTGTTCTTATATCCCTTTACTCTTTTTCCCCTGTCATTTCATTGCGTTTTTCTACACTGCATTGAAGATCAAGGCAATTTTCGATATGCCAAAATATTCATTCGGTCCCTTGAAATTTCCATACAAATTTTGGACTTAACTCAAATTTCTATTAGCCGATGTTTTTAATAGTTTTTGGGCGCAATGCATTTTATGACTTCGATTCACTGCCACTGGCAGACTTACGCTGTAACCTAATAATAAACTGATAATACCTATAGCCAAATTCTTTATTTTATTCACTTCGATTACTTGAAATTTCAATAATACGAACTGTTTCTTTGGTCCCTTGGCACTTCGAGATATCGAGATTTGACTGTACATTATATTGTAAAATGCTGTTTGCAATATATATGACAGCTGTCAAATTAAAGTAGGTCTAGCAACCTTATGGAAACAGATATCTAATGCAAATTCATTTAACCATCCACCGAGCACGTGGTGTCTTTTGTAACCCCAGAGGTTTTTTTATATAACGTTCGAACGGTTTAGCCTAACCAGTCGTACTTGTAGGACATCTAAGCCACATACACTCCGCTCAAATATGCTTAAAAAAAACGTACAAATCTTTTCAGAAAAAAGTTTTGATAACCAAAAGTAAAAAATTACGGGAACGGGCACGTGTTGTCTTTAAAGATTCCATTAGTACCAAGGCTTCAATTATCCTTAATATCCAGGCAACAAACCTCTATGTCATATGCTATGTAGAGGCCTTTTTATCTCGACTGTTCTTATATCCCTTTACTCTTTTTCCCCTGTCATTTCATTGCGTTTTTCTACACTGCATTGAAGATCAAGGCAAGCCTCATATTATTCTTGGTTACAATGAAATTAAGGGATGGGATTATACCATGAACCAAACGGCCAGAAATGATCCTGGTTTCAAAAATGCATGCAAACAGCTTCTAACTTTATTCTTCAATAGCAGCTTTAACCTCTTTCGTCGGGATTCTGATATATGTTTTTGGCGCCCAATATGGGGTGCTGACTCTCTATATAATCGACCCCACGTTGGGCGCCAAGCACATTTAATATAAAATAGGTATCATCAGGGAAAGATGTTCCTTCTAAAGTGATACGATTTCAGCTTCGCTTCTTATAAACCTCTTCATTTTAGGCGCCCAACGTGGGGTCACGGTTCTACGTTGCATATGTTTGACCCCACATTGGGCGCCAAATGTATAAATAAAATATTGTATGAGCACTGTTAGATAAACGATTGTTCGGTAACAATCGAACCTTTTGATTCAACGAGCGTGAGTATATTATCGCCTATCACTAAAATATGGTTAAAACTAATTTTAAATTTAAATTGGAAAGTCAAAAGGCAGTATTACGTAAGTACTCGTACCTGCCGAAACAGCATCGTCATTTCTTCATTTTGCCAGCAATTGTCAACTCCAAGAAAACAATGCTCAGCCCTTTCCAAAAGATGCCTTATTTCTTTCATTTCCCATTGACTCACGCGCTATGATGTAGTGTCTAAGCTTCCATCACTTACCATAACATCCTTTGCTAATTCCCATGTACATCCGTTCTGTATATTATTCTTGCTTCTACTCCACCTGTCTCATCCAACATTGTGTATGCGGATTAACAGGATTACATGGTATACAGAGTCGATGAAAGTTATGTGAATGTGTGTGTGCTAGTTCGAAGAAGCGAGGCGTGTAGGATATGCAGACATAAGTACTCTGTACACATGAATGAGAATTGAAAGGATCTATCTACAACGTCATCAAAATTGTGTGGATTGACTTTTGCGTGTGCTCTGTGCGCCGGAAGAGAATCGATAAAATCGATGAGTTTGTCGGCCAATGACATACATATTGGCCGTGTGTACCTATATACTCTCATAGTTATGTCATGATCATGACAAACAAAATGTTCTCGGAAGGAGACGAACGAGAATGACGACTATTTTGAAAATTGCCCAAAGTCAAAGTAAAAAGAGAATTTCGCCCGAAAATGGAGTCGACGACAATGAGCAATTACGTTTGAATTCACGAACAGACCGAGTTACAAATGAATTGAAGACAATATAACGGTAATTACGACGACAACTAGGATTCAATTTCAATTAGATTGAGAATAATGATTGTCAGGACAATGGAAGAGGTGTATGGTGAATATACTTGGTCGTAAGCCTGTTTGTATTATTGTTCCAAAGTGGATTGTGAAGTACGCCATTGATGTGGAAGGACAAGAAATTCTGTTGGCAAAAATGAAGAGGAGTAAATGTAAATTAGGAAATTGAAATTAGGTCCAAAAGCTTGTATTGGAAGTTCACTGTTTAATGAAAGAAAGAAGCTCATTATATTTTTAATTGGAAGGGTATCTGGTATGACGAGATCATCCGTAGCGAAGAGGTAACTGATGTGATTAGTATTATTAAAAACGGCGAGTCCTTTCAATATGACGGCTTAACTTTTGAATGATTACCTGTAAATTTATCTAATCCTTTCCACAAAACTGAAAAAGCTCACACAATTCCAAATCCGAACTCATCCTTTTTCTTTCAAAGCTCAATGGGACAACATCTCTTTATCAACTTCAAAATAAATTAATCTTCCACGTATCTCCGTATACTGACTGAATCCGTGTAATTTTCAGCAAACCCATTACTTTTCCTAATTGCAAAAACGAATCACGTATGCTACTACGCCGCGGCGCCAATCAATACAACAAATTTAAAGAGAGTCGTCGTCATCGTCGTCGTGGTCCTTGTCGTTGTCGACACTTCGATTAGACTCAATGCTCAATGAACTGAATGTTAACGTACGCGCGAGTATTGGATGTTGGGATGTTGGAAAAATATATGCACCAGCCCAGACTATACATATGATGGCAATAAGGATTTTGTTGCTAGAAGCTAGAGCGCCTCTGCTGTATATCTAATGACAGGAAACGGAAGTTGCTATATCGCATACGAGATTGCTCTTCGATTACTTTCTTTCCATTATGCCATAGCGCAGCCAATATGTAGGTACGTGGTGCATAGACGATGAACGTACGTGGAATTTCATATAATGGCGAATATAGAAAATTCAGGTGCAGGTCATTGAGTTCGGAGTGTTGGTGCTTGCGATTGCACACCCATAGGAGAGTATAAGCGCAGAAATGCATTTGAATTTTTTTTGCTCATATCGCTTTGCACTACTCGACCATTTCATTTCGTATGCAATTTGACGGATATGGATGTGAATTGCATGTGTTCTGTTCTCATGTTCAGTGAGCGAGCGGGTCAATTCAGCTGGTCAAGTCCATATATGTATGCATCGACACTCATGCACCACCTTGGACTTTGATGATTATGATGATCACAACAAAGGAATAATTTTAAAACAACTAGCGTACACCTGCTCATCAATCATCCGCATCTATAGCCTTAGGGTTATGCTGGAGTTTTTCCTTGTTTTATTTTTCATTTAACAAGAAAAAAACTATTACTTCAGTTTGTACGGTATGCAATTTCCATTCGATTGGCATTACAAATGAATGCACAATCAAATCGAGAGCCTTAACCCTCGGATGGTTCAGTGGGGTCTGACAGACCCCAGAGAAATTTAAATCTTAAAATTTTCATAGAAAAACTTGTTGAATGGTATTTTGATGCATATGTAATTTAAGTATGTGTAACATACGTTCATTTAAGCATAAATTTGTTCAAATTCGTGATTTTGTTAATAAGTTATAGCACTTTGAAAGTGCTCTGGGGTCTGTCAGACCCCACGAACCATTTACGTATGTCTTTTTTACAAAAGTACATTTTTCGTTTTGTGGGAAATTTTCAAAGTATGTTATTTGGCAAACGATAAAATGTAATAATAATAGTCGGGAAGTGTTGAAACTTTGTAATTAGAGTACATTTGGGAAATTAGATATGTTGATTTTGAAAGAAATGGAAAATTTAGGGTGTTTTGAATTAGGGGTTTTTTGATTTTTTACTCAATTAATTCGAAACTATGCCGTTTTTTTAGCTGGTTTTCATTTATGAGGATCTCTTTTCAATATTGTGTCATTACGTTGTGGTTTTTTAAGTCAAGACATAAATAAATGACTTTTTGAGCGTAAGAATTGGGTGGGTATTTTACATAATACATAAAACTTCCTCAGCGAACTTGGCTGTACACTTGTCGAACCTCTTCTAAGAAGGAGAAAATCATCGGGCAATATTCCCCCAAGCACAGTGCAAAATATTGAAGACATTTTGTGCATTGTTCAGCTTGCCCCCCCCCCCCTGGGCGGATGCCCCAGGTCCCCCAATGGGGTCAGATGGTCCCCAAAAGAGGGAAAGATGTTTTCTATGCCCACGAGCAAATGATCGGAAGACAAAATACAATTGCAACGAGTGCAAAAAGCCAATTTGCGAAGACCATCGAGGAAAAAGCTGTGAAGAAGAATGCTCCAAATGTTGACTAACTTTGGATCCCGATTTAAGAAAAAATATTGACCTTAGCTAAAAAATGTTGATGTACTTATCTTTGTTAATTAGTATTAAATACGTTTTGACTAATAAAAATAAACTTTTGTTAAAATTTTAGTTTTTATATTGATTTATTTGTGATAAGTTCAAATTACCCTCAAATTTGACACCACCTAATTTTTTCTTCCACATACTAAAAGCTATTGTCCGAATTCCACTTTTTTTATATACCACTTAATCAAAAGGCTTCACAGTTACTTCTAGTCCAAACTAATGTCGCAAAAAAGCAAAAATTTACGTTTTAGAGCGATTTTTGCCTTGGGGTCTGTCAGACCCCACTGAACCATTTACGTATGTAAAATTTACCTGAACCATCCGAGGGTTAATCAAATTGTGATTACGTAGAAATGTTGTTGTGCAGGCTGCAGTGCTGGAGACACTACAATTTATCATATTCCCATCAGGATGGATTTTTTATTTTTAAAGATTGGAAATAGGAAAAATTGAACGCTGGGTTCATACTAGGTACCGAATTTCAATCGACGATATTCGCATGTTTTTGCATTGAGTGATGATTTCCCGTTTCTACTGAGGTACTACCTCTAGACATTACTTCACATCGGTGGCAACGGCTAATTAGCCCTCATGCCGTTTTGCCGGTTTCATTTGAATTCTTAAGTCTTATAGTGGATGGAGCAAAAAGAGCAGTGTCGTAACGTTTTTCATTTTTTTGTGTATAACTTGACTTGAATTGGTATTCTCTGTTTTAAATTGAAATCCGTCAATTTGATTAAGAAATTCGTCAAAATGATTTAATAATTTGTGAAATTACACGGAATTTTGTCAATTTGTTGTGGAAATTAACATTAACATGTTTATGAAATTCCTCAATGGAAACACATAAACCAGATTTTTTTTCATTCGCCAATTTGTAATGAAAATTCGTTAACATCATCTGGAAATGCATTTGTTTGAGATAGAAATTCGTCAATTTCATTTTGTGGAAATTCGTCTATTTAGAAAGGACATTTGTCAACATGACTTTAAAATTCGGCAAATTTGAAATAGAAATTCGTCAATGAGCTTTCGAAATTAATCAATTAGACCTGGAAATTCATTAATTCGACGTGGGAATTCGTCAATTTGTTATGGAATTTCTTCAGTGCGAAATGATAATAATGGATAATTTGAAATGGAAATCCGTCGATTTTATTTGCAAATCCGTCAAAATGAATTAAGAATTTGTGCAATTGATATTGGATTCTGTGAATTTGGAATGGAAATTCGCAGTCGCACATGTTTTTGAAATTCGTCAATTTGTAATGGAAACACATGAACCAGATTTTTTTAATTCGATAATTTGGAATTGAACTTCTTCAACATTATCTGGAAATTCATCTGTTTGAGATGGAAATTCTTCAATTTCATTATTTGGAAATTCGTCTATTTAGAAAGGACATTTGTCAACATGACTTTGAAATTCGTCAAATTTCAAATATAAATTCGTCAATGCGTTTTCGAAATTAATCAATTAGAGCTGAAAATTCATAAATTTGACGTGGCAATTCGTCAATTTGTTATGGAATTTCTTACGTTCGAAATGGATAATACGAGTAATGGATAGTTTGAAATGGAAATCCGTCAATTTGATTTGCAAATCCGTCAAAATGAATTAAGAATCTGTGTATTTGACATGGGATTCTGTGAGTTTGGTATGGAAAATTGCAGTCGCACATGTTTTTGAAATTCGTTAATTTGTAATGGAAACACATAAACCAGATTTTTTAAATCGCCAATTTATAATTGAACTTCGTCAACATATCTCGAAATTCATCTTTTTGAGAAGGGAATTCGTCAATTTCATTATTTGGAAATTTGACTATATTTAGAAAAGACAATTGTCAACATGACTTTGAAATAAGTCAATTTGAAACAGAAATGCGTCAATGCCTTTTTGAAATTCGTCAATTAGAGCTGAAAATTCATACATTCGACATGGGAATTCGTTACATTGATATGGAATTTCGTCCGTTAGAAATGGATAATCGACAACAAACGTTGGAAATTCGTTTTGAAACAGAAATTCGGTAATGCTCAACGGAATTTCGTAGATTTGAAATAAAAATTCTTCAACGTGATTGTTAAATTTAATTAATTAAATTTGGTCTTGAAATTCGTGAATTCAACATGGAAATTCATAAAAATAATTTTAAAATGTTGTTTGTGGAAATTCATCTACATTTTCAGAAAATTCGTCTGATTGAGATAGGAATTCGTCATTTTTCTCTGGAAACTCGTCAATATATAAAAGACATCAACATTATTGAAATTGGCCATTTAGAAATAGAAATTCGTCGATATGTTTTGGAAATTCATTAATTAGAGCTGCGAATTCGTCAATTAGAGCTAGAAATTCATTAAATTGACATGGAATTTCGTCAGTTAGAAACGGTATTGTAAATTGAGGGAAAAAAGTTTCGTCCCAATCGGGATTCGAACCTCCTACTGAACTATAGACGCTTAGAGGTCTCAATGCAAAGATTAAAATGTGACATTTCGGAAATTGGATAACTCTATATTTCTCCCGCAGGGGCTTTTCTCCTCCAAAAGACAAAGTTCCGCGTAGTTCCCATAGAGCTGGTAAGTTGCCATGCCAAACGGTAGACGGTATCGATAACATGATTTCGAAATTCGTTTTGAAACGGAAATTCGTCAATGTTCCACGGAACTTTGTAAATTTGAAATAGAAAGACGTTAACGTGGATTTTTTAAATTTGACAATTTGGGTGGAAATTCGTCAATTTAACATATGAATTTATGTTTACATAATTTTAAAATTTTGTTTGTGGAAATTCGTCAACATTATTAGGAAATTCGTCTGATTGAGATGAGAATTCGTCATTTTGATATGGAAATTCGTCAATTTATAAAAGACATCAACAAAATTGAAATTCGTCAATGCGTTTTAGAAATTCGTCAATTAGAGCTGGAAATTCATAAATTTGACATGGAATTTCGTCAGTTAGAAACGGACATGATGTCAATTGTATTTTGAAATTCGTTTTGAAATGGAAATTTGTTAATGTTCCATAGAATTTCGTAAATTTGAAATAGAAACACTTTGCGTTACTGCTTTGAAAAAGACTCACTCATTGTTGTCAATAATGCGATTACGTTCTAGCATACGAAGCTCACAGCTTCCTGATGCGACCTGGAAACTTAGGACATAGTAATCTTATCTACAATGGACACCATCTAGGCTACGAAGAATGGCATTTTGCTCATACACCACGGCCCCTTAAATTGTGATTTGATCGTCACGATGTTACGAAGTCGAATGGAGATTTCTTCGTGCAGAGAATGTACTCTCGTTTAGAAATCCAACGGGATTGCAATTCTAGCTGGTTACTTTATATAAGAATCTACAACCCAGTCCAACGCCTTATTGACTAGCGCCGATGGTTATCTGGGAATGCTCCGAAGTTCACGTAACCTATTCAATAGCAGGTGTGGTCCTTCTTTTGCCGCGTTAAAAGTTAAGCATAACAATCTCCAGAGGGGTTTACACGCATAGCAGCGGTCCAAGAACTGACCCATGTGGAACTCCTACTGTAGACCTATCTAATACTTGGCGGTTTCAACATTACTTTTTTCACATTTTTTTTGGTCTTAGATCGCATTTTTGACCGGCTATAACTTTCGAACAGAGAACAGCACTAGAACTTTGAAATTTTCAGTCAACTGTTCGCCCCAAAATGCTCTACATTGGCCCTTTCACCTTCACTCTCTAAATAAAATTTTCGAACAATTAATCCTGATTACGATTGGGTTCTCCTTTGTGATTTTTTTGTTCTTGGGTCGCATTTTTGAACGACTGCTACTTTCGAACAGAGACAGCTAGGACTCTGAAATTTTTAGCGAAATGTGTACCTCAACGTAATCTGATTGCAATTGATCCACCCTTTGCGATATTCAGCCTTGGGTAGCCTGAACAATTTGCGAAATTTTTGGACTTGGGGTGCACTTTTGAACGGCTGTAACTTTCGAACGGAGACATCTGGAACTCTGAAAGTTTCAGCGAAAATGTGTGATTCAATCGGTGTTGCTTAAAAAAATCCCAAAATCTCTTACGGACATATAATTTGTAGGGAAATTTTGCGGAATTTAAAAAACCTTAGGGGGGAATTTGGGGGTTTGTCATTGAACACAATTCAGCAAATTCCATTCAAAATTTGTGCCTGTTGTTGGATGCCCCAAAGATGTTCGTTGATGTATTAGAAGCATCTTTGAAGGCCGATCGAAAAAATTGAAATTCTTTGTACCAGCTCAATGCTTGTAACCATCACACTTCTCCTTTACTATGTCCCTTTGGAATACCTATTATAAAGCGTTTTCGAATATTACAAGGGTCGTCCCTGATGTGTGAGGAGCGTCTTTAAAGGGCCACCAAAAAAATTAAAACGCTTTGTGCTTTGTCAATGTGTCTACGTCTCCTTCACGAAGCCATTTAATGCGAAGGGTAAGAGGATGAGTTGGCTCAGTCTGTTACATTTTACCAATATTTTTCGCCATTTGGAGGTTGGAAAATTAATTTTAAATTCTGATAGTTTAGAAGGCTTGAAAGCGCTTGATCTAGATGTTCTGAATTGTTTTATATTTTAAAATTTTTCATGCGCTACTGCGGCTCTTTCTTTGCATGTGTCTTTCCCATAACATAAGGCTGCAGCGAGCGCATGCCGACGCTACGCTTGTAGACAAGTAACTCCAATAGTTGTGCAATTCACCTTCACAGTACCAAATTCTCAGCGGCTCAAGGGCCAGGCGACTGTTGTATGTACAAAAAAAATGTCCCTAGCCTTTGAATCGTCGCGACTTTAGTATCCCCGTGTGAGTAAGCCTTTAGGCTTCGTCAATAGATCACATTTTGCGCCCAGTGTGGACCCTTTTGGACATTTTCCGTTTTTATAGCATTACTTAAAGGGAAGATCATAATTTCAGGGGGAAATGATCCAATATACCATACATCGTCCCATAAGGGAATAGAAGAAAGAAAATACTTTCGAGCAGCGCCAAGCACTTTAATTCTGTTCCTTTTCTCCTATTTTCTTCATCATCACCCTATACGCCTTCCCCCAATCTGCATTGTCGCAAAGATCTTAAACAGTTTGGCTGGCTTTTCTTAATAGCGAGCTTCTGCCAGCTCATCGACTAATTCTACAGTAAGAGATCTTCATTTTCTAAACGTAAACGTTTTAAAAATTCATTAAAACTCTCATTTCAGATTATGTGAGACTCAATTGATGCCTACGCTCACTAATGCCTCCTTTTGTCGATTTATCTAAAATTGATTTTCATTAAAAGCCGACAAGCTCTGCCATCAATTTAAAAATCATTCTTAACACACAGCCATACACACAAATCAACAATGCGTGTAGCTTCCTTGGCATATAAAATTACATAACACATTGCCAATCATACATATATATACCGACAAACGAACAAACATACAAACATCGATCGCTCACACAAAATACATCTCGCTGGTCTGAAAATGGTATTTTTCCGTTTCCGCCGCCTTTTTCCACACTCAGATATTTCATTCAGATTACCCTCTGTAATCGTTTTGCCATCGACGCGCGAATCGAAAATCAGAAATCTCATCAGTTATCGATTACACTCCCTTATCATCTTGCTCTCCCTCTCCTGGTGATTCGGGCTGAAGGAATGCTCCTTGAAGTTTGAAGCTGAATGCCCTGACAAAATGTATAGTAGTAGTGCGGGTATGTAAAAATAAATAGCGCTTGAGAAAGAAGCATCTCAGGATTTTCTTTTATAAGAAGACACACGACAAACGAAAATGGAACGTCGAGAAGAACGTTTACCAATACAGATTGTATAGTCATAGTGTCATCATGCTATTTACGGTTATAAGGGCTTTGCAGGATTGGTTTTTGGTATTTTCTTTGTAAATCGGTTGGGATAAGATGCAGAGATTTGAATCTTAATTACTAAGTGCTAACTATGTTTGAATAGCAAAGAGAGGTTCTGGTTATTGACCAAAATCGATGTCATATTTGCTGTCATATGATTGCCGTAAACCCACTATGGTTCAGACCACTTTCAGCTCTATTGAATGTTTTTGGAGAAATATTCTTCGTATCCGCACAGCTTTTTTTTGCGTTTTCTATAGCAAGGTAACAAATATGGCCGAGATTCGACCTCAGGATTGTTAGTATTGCAGAGAGGCAACTGTGTGCAAATCTAGGCACACAACTATGATGTTGAAATTTTTCAAAATGGGTATAGCTGTGGAGAAGGAGGAGCGTAGCTGAATTTCATCCCCGAAAAAAATTAATATCGCCGTAGAGGAGTCTAACAGAAGTCTAAAAATGCTACTAATTCCATCAAAATTCAACCTGTCACTCTTAATCACCGTCAAAAATACTTTATCCCCGACAGAACCCTAAAAACCTTAAATCCGCCTCTTCATTCACCACTAAAGTACATACTACTACTGTACAGCTTTGTACTTACTTGTGTTTATTTTATTTCATTTTTTTTTTCTTCATGCTTCCACTCTTTTCGGAAATTTTATCGAAATCTTTAGTACACTCTCTTGCCATTCCCTATAGCCTGTGAAGCTGGAAATGGGACCAAATCCAAGAACACGGTAAACTGAAAACGGAAATGGATGGAAAAATAAATGCTTCCACCATCTTTCCTTCGTTTTATTGACATCTACGCGTGCTTCACTACACTAACGCTGGAATTTTCAAAGGCTGCAATGCCACATTAGGAAATGTTTTTTTTTCGTGTACCTCTTTGCTTTGCTTAGGATACATTTTTGGATGGAAAATAAAATCCCGAAGAGGGATTAACGTGAAATGGGAAAAATACGAAGGAAACTTTATTTGTACGAGAGAACTGGGCGGAGGTATTAGGAAAAAATACATAAAAAAGGGCAAAATCCGAAGCATTTTTTTTTTCAGTTATGACTTGTCATCATTTGAAGTGATTTGACAAGGACATGGTGAACGGGAGAATTTATGTGCGAACTTTTCGCTTCTTTTTTCTCCAGCACTTTTAGGCCACCTTTTCATCTCCTCAGATTTTTCAGGAATCGTCAAGCCTTTCAACCATCCTCACTTATTCCTTCTCCATATGTTGTCCTCTTCACTCTTCCACAGGACGCGATGGACTTATAAATCCTTTTCTGAAGAAAACACTTAACGGCATAATTCACGCAATTACACTGACGTTATTTCATCTTGTATCGTGGCTCTCCACCGGTGTCACACTTGTCTGCTTTCTGCCCATCGTTAGGATTTCCCCAGGGATCGATCCTTGGTCCACTCCTTTTCGTCTTCTTCGTCAATGATCTTCCCCGACTTTTTATTGTAATTGCTTGCTCTATGCAGACGATTGCAAACTTTACACAAAGGTTAACAACTCAATCTTGACACTTTATTCTCCTGGTGTCTTGCTAATGACCTACATCTGAACATTTCCAAATGTTCAATAATGACTTTTTCACAAAAGGCTTCTCCTTTTTCATTTGTATATGAAATCAATTCCATTCCCCTTGAAACCGTTTCCTCGGTGACTGATCTAGAAGTAGAATTTGATCCGAAGCTTATAAGTTTTCTAAACATTATTCTAGGCATTATTAAGAAGGCATCTACGCTTTCTGGCTTCGTCTTGCGCAGCACAAACAGTTTCATCTCTCAACGTCTTTAATTCTTTTGTACGTAGCACTCTGAAATATGCCTCAAGGAGAGAAAATTTACCATTAATCATTGCTGTTCAAGTTTAATATTCTTTACCGTTCTTATCGACTGGAGATTCTAAAATTTTATATATACGCGAAAGAAGAATTTGGTTGATCTATGTTGCTTGTTTAAAATCTGCCAAGGACTCCTTCACACTACCCTTTTCAACCATATTAACTTCTGGGTTGCTACTTACATCATACGATCTTTGTCAGTTTTTGACCATCCAGTCACTCAACTCTCTCTCTCTCTGTACATAAACTTGCCCTTGCCTAGGTCAATGCAATATTATGACAGATTAGAGTTCGGTCCTTTTCCCCAACTCTTTTAATACTTTTAAACGACTTCACATGATTTGGATCAACCAATTTCTGTATAAAACAATACTTCATTACAGTTAAGGGATGCAACTTCCTGTTTTTTTATGTGAATAGATAAATAATTTCACGACCAGTTTAAACAACTCTTGGGAAGAGGAGCAAGCTTTAAAAAGAATTTTAAATTGTCGAAAAATTGCAGAATTTAGAATTTTTGGAATTTTGCATTGTCAGAATTTTGAATGACCCTGTGGCGCGGGTCAAGAATAGTGCCTCCGTCTTTCCCGACGTGTCGTAAGAGGCGACTAAAGGGACAGGAGAGAATAAAACTCTCCTGAGTTTCGAACATATCTCTACAATTGTGCGCGCAGCGACTCTGTTGTGTGCGCTCAAGGGTTCAGATATGTACGAAACTTAACAAAAAATTGACCCCTGTGGACTTTGGGGTAAGAATTATGCCACAGCGTTCCCGGCTTGTCGTAAAAGGCGACTTGAGGGATAGGGTACGTAGGCTTGTAACCTGCGTACTTGAAACTTTCTTTACACTCGAAACATTAATCGAGCCTCGGATACCTCGGACTGACTCACCGGCAACGACTTTTGGCTATAAACAACGGACCACGATTGGGTTTTGGAACGTTCGAACGATGTGGGGCGAGTGTAACAACATGAGGCTTACTGAAGTCGAACGGGAAATGACCGCGTATAACATCGCTATATTAGGACTGAGCGAAACAAGATGGCTCGGATCAGGAGCGACTCTATCACCAAGCTCGAATACTGTTTTATTGTACTCTGGAAATGATGACCAAAATGCTCCTCGGCAGGCAGGAGTCGGAATCCTCTTGACTAGGGATGCACGTCGATCCCTTATCGATTGGAAACCAGTTTCCGACCGTATTATCACCGCCCGATTCAAATCCAGAGTACGAAATATCACGATAATTCAGTGTTACGCACCGACCGAACCAGCTGATCAAGCTGACAAAGACGTTTTCTACCAAAGACTTGGCGACACCTTTGATAGAGCTCCCAGAGGTGACATTAAAATCATAATGGGGGATCTCAACGCTAAAGTCGGGTCAGATAACCAAGGATTGGAACACCTTATGGGAAATCATGGGTTAGGCGACAGAAACCAGAATGGCGAGATGTTTATAGAGTTTTGTAACTCTCGTCAGCTCGTCATTGGTGGAACTCTGTTTAAACACAAAGATTGCCACTTATCAACCTGGACCTCTCCGAATGGCAGAACTGAGAACCAGATTGACCATATTGCTGTTTCCAAAACGTGGAGAAACTGTGTCTTAGACGTTAGGGCGAAACGTGGTGCTGATATTGGCAGTAGTCATTGGTGGAACTCTGTTTAAACACAAAGATTGCCACTTATCAACCTGGACCTCTCCGAATGGCAGAACTGAGAACCAGATTGACCATATTGCTGTTTCCAAAACGTGGAGAAACTGTGTCTTAGACGTTAGGGCGAAACGTGGTGCTGATATTGGCAGTGACCACCATCTTGTCATCGCAAAAATGCGCTTACGAACGGCAGCAATCCAGCGTCCTAACCGTGCAAATATTTGCCCTAGATATAATGTGCAGAAGCTCAAACTTCCATCAACCAAGCGTGCGTTCTCCACCGCTTTACGCGAAAAAGCTAATGCACCACCACTAAATGAGAATCCGACAATTGACGATAGATGGAAAGTCGCTAAGGATTCATTTATTTCGTGTGGCGAAGAAATTTTAGGACGATTGGATCGCGGTAGGAGACCATTTATTAGCGACTCCACTTGGTCTCTTATCTCAGCACGCAAGAGAGTTAAAGAGCAGATCAACTCAGCTGCTGACGATTCAGCTAAGGAACGATACAGAGCTGAATACCGTTCGCTCCAAAAAGGCGTTCAAAGGAGTGTTAGGCGTGATAAGCGCAATAATATCAACGCGCTTGCGAAGGAGGCTATCCGCGGTGACAGTGGAACACTCTTCAAGCTTATCAAGCCATTAACTGGCAGATCTTTACTAACGGAACATCCTGTGAAAGATAAGGAAGGTGTTCTGCTCGTTACCGAAGAACAACAGCTGCAAAGATGGAGAGAACACTTTTTAGAGGTCCTTAATAACACCTTCGGGCCTGCAAGTGCATCTTCATTGCCAGCAGAAGACGTCCCTCGAATAGACGGCATTAGTTCTGGTCCACCATCCAAAAAGGAACTAATAGACGCTATTAAATCAATGGACGCCGGTAAAGCCCCTGGGATTGATGGAATTCCGTCTGAATTCTTGAAAGCGGATATTATCGCTTCAGCGGATATTCTCCTTCCCTTAATCCAAGAGTGTTGGGAAACCGAAACTCTTCCCAGTGAGTGGAAAAAGGGCGTAATTATTAAGATTCCGAAGAAAGGTGACCTGAAGAATTGCAATAATTGGCGTGGGATCTGCCTACTTCCTGCTGTTTCCAAGCTGATGGCTAAGATTGTTTTAGGACGAATCAAGGACAAAATCGATGACACATTGAATGATGAACAAGCTGGCTTTCGCGAAGGGTTTTCCTGTAGCGACCACATTAACACCCTCCGTATTATCATCGAACAATCCGCGGAATGGAGATCCCCATTACATCTAATTTTCATCGATTTTGAGAAAGCCTTCGATAGCGTTGATCGTCTCTACATCTGGAATGCCTTACGGAGACGAAATATCCCAGATAAGATAATCTCCATCATCAAGGAATCCTACAATGGAGCCCAATGTCACGTCCTGCATAAGGGCAAGCTTTCAGATCCTTTTGAGGTGCACAGTGGAGTGAGGCAAGGCTGCATTTTGTCACCTATTCTCTTCCTTGTTGCCATTAGTGATGTACTCGGCTCCGCACTCCAATTACATCGTAACAAAGGTATCAGATGGAAATTGTTCGATCACCTTCAACATCTTGACTACGCTGACGACATTTGCCTTCTATCAACAAACACGGATGATGTCGCTCAAATGACAGAAGCTCTAAATTGCGCGAGTCGTAATGCGGGGCTGAAAATCAATGCTGCCAAGACTAAGTTCTTGAGCACATATCCAGGTGGGCAAAGCGAAATTTGTATTTCAGGACAGGCAGTCGAAAAAGTTGATGAATTTTGCTATCTCGGAAGTGTAGTTACAGCAGATGGTGGAGCGGATGCTGATGTAAAATCACGGGTAAACAAGGCTAGGGCGGCTTTCTTCAATTTGACTCCTTTCTGGCTAAACAACAATATTTCCAGACGCACCAAAATACGTGTCTTCAATTCTAATGTGAAATCCATTCTGCTATATGGCTGTTCAACCTGGAAGGTGACTAAAGAGATCACTGATAAGTTGCAAACTTTTGGATAGGCACTTCGATCAAAAGACTTAAGTGGCAATGGATAGGTCACACCTTCCGAAGAGGGCCCAAAAACGTCGCAAAAAAGGCTCTAAACTGGAATCCACAGGACTCCGGAGCAAGACGCCGTGTTGGGCGGCCAAGGAACACATGGAGAAGATCGGTAACTAGCGAAGCGAAAACGCTAAATCTTACATGGTCGCAGCTAGCGCCGTTGGCGCAAAACAGAACGAGGTGGAGAGTAGGCGTGGTTAATGCCCTATGCCCCACAAGGGGTTGACAGGAACTAGAGAGAGAGAATTTTGAATTGTCAATATTTGTGAATTTTCATAATATTGATATTTTGAGCTTTCAGAATTTTGAATTGTCAGAATTTTTTAATTGTCCAAATTTTAAAATGTCATAAATTTTCAGAAATTTCAAAATTTTGAATTTTCAGAATATTAAATTTTCAGAATTTTGATTCTTAGAATTTCGAATTTTTAAAATTTTTGAATTGTCAGAAATTAGAATTTTCAGAATTTTGCATATTCAAATTTTCAGTATTTTGAACTGACAGCATTTAGAAGTGTCAGAAATTTCCAGAATTTTTAGAAATTTAAATTTTTTAGAATTTTCAGAATTTTAAATTGCCAGAATTTTGAATTGTAAGATGTTTTAATAGTCAGATAAGGTGTTGTCTGAATTCTTCCGAAATTTGAATTTTCATGCAAGTTTTCTAAAACAACCAATGCAGTCATTTTAAACATTATTAACTGTGGATATTTCAGAAAACAACAACGCGATATTTCGACTTTTCGTTGTATGTAATGGCCATTGTGGCTTGAGAGTATTGCAGCTAATTTAAGGACCATTTCAAATAACTCTTTGCGGGAGAAGCAAACAATTAAAAAAAATTGTCAAAAATTTTCAGAATTTTGAATATTCTAAAATTTTAATTTTCAGAATTTTGAAATTTTAGAATTTGGAATTGTCAAAATTTTGAACTGTAAGAAACTTTTGGAGTTTAGAAATTTCTAAATTTTAAATTTCCAGAATTTGGGATTTAAAAAATTTTAATTTTTCGAATTTTAATAATTTTGAATTGTCAGAAATAATAAAATTGTAAAAAACATGTATTTTTAGGATTTTCAATTTTCTGAATTTTGAATTGACTTCAGAAGACATTAATTCGATACTTCGATTTTTCGTTGTAATGGACATTGTGGCGTGAGCGTATTACACCTAATTTCACGACCAGTTCAAATAACTCTTTGGAACATTGCAAAATTTCCTTAAATTCCAAAAGATTCAAACAACAATTTCCCTAAAGTTTCCCGTATATCATTTTTATTCGACTCACTGGATCATTTCCAGATTTATTGGAAATCCCATACAAAATGATGATCCTGGAAATTGATCCAGGGTATGACTTGGATCATCGGCCAAACTAATCCCCCAGATGTCTCCGCGAACAATTTCCCTGAAATATCCCGTATGTCATTTTGCTATTTAGTATTTTTGGTTTGTAAACTTTATTCAGAGTTAATCATTTTAATATTTCTTGAGACTTTTCCTTTTAATTGTATCTCGAACGGTGCATGATTACAAATGCAATTTGTAATTCAGAATATCGCATTGGGGACAGATGACACGATAGTCAGCTGTTACCTATTTGGGAAATTTTGATCCGATTGATTCGACTTGGACAGGATCAATGTCCGTTTCACTGGAATACCACTTTTGTTTTTCAGTTTTTTAGTTTCTAATCTTTATTAGAATTAATTATCTTGTAGTAGGCTAATTGTCCAGTGAATGTAAGCATTGCATAACACTATGCGACTTTGACAGCATACGGGGGAGATTAGTGTTAATCAGGCAATGCCGTGCACACGGTGTGCTTCACTTCTGATTGAATCGCAAACAAAGACGGAAGTGTTCAATAAAGTATATTTTCGAGTTCGTGTGTTTGATTTTAAACGACTCAACGGACCACCACAATCTTAATATTTCTTAATACTTTTCCATTAAATTGTATCTCGCACGGTGCATAATATCAAATACAAAATTCGCATTCAGAATATCACGTTGGGGACTGATGACACAATAGTTGGCTGTTGCTGAAGGAGGAGATTTTGATCCTGTCCGTATAAGTCGAAAGGCACTAATATAAATTTTCAAAATTTTGAATTTTCACAATCTTAAATTTTCTGAATTTTCGGAGTTTTGATAATTTGAATTTTCAAAATTTCGGACTGTCATCATTTTACAGAATTTTAAATTTACAATTTTGATAATTCGAATTTCAGATTTTCCAATTTGCATATTTGCTGAATTGTCAATAATTTTGCAATTTTAAAATTATGAATTTTTAGAATTTCAAAATTTTGGAATTTTAAATTGTCAGAAATTTTGATAATTTTTAGAAAATTAAATTTTCACAATTTTCATTTCTCAGAATTTAGAATTTTCAGAATTCTAAATTGTCAGAATATTGAATTGTCAGAAATTCGAGATTGTCAGATTTTGTAATTGTCAAAATTTTTAGCTTCCCGAAATTTTCAGAAATTTGAATTTTCCCGCAGGTTTCCTCAAAAAAATATAACTGGGGATATTTCAGAAGACATTAATCCGATATTTTGCTTCAGCGTCTTACACATACATAATTTCACAACTAGTTCAAATAACTCTTTGGAAGAGGAGCGAACATTAAAAAAAGTTTTGAATTGACAAACATTTTCAAAATTTTGAATTTACAAAATTTCAAATTTCAAAAATTTGGAATTTTCAGAATTTTGGTTTTTAATTTTTTCAAAACTTTAAAAACCAGGCTTGAGCGTGTTACAGCTAATTTCACGACCAGTTCATTGTCAGAAATTTGCAGAATTTTGAATTTTCTAAATTTAAAATTTCCACAATTTTGATTTTTGGAATTTTGAATTGTAAGAGTTATGAATTTTCAAAAGTATTGAATTTTGAAAATTTCCCAAATTTTGAATTTTTTGAATTTTGATATTATTGAATTTTTAAATTTAGAATTGTCCGAATTTGGTATTGTGAAAATTATGAATTGTAAGTAAAAATTTTCAGAATTTTTAAATTTTAACTTGTCAGAATATTGATTTGTCAGAATTTTGAATTATCAGAATTATGAGTTGCCAGAATTTTTCAGAAATTGATGTAGGTTTTCAATGCCGTTCGCTTGTTCCTGTAAATAAAAAAAAATATAATTCGTTGAACGGTTAGAAATCTTAAGATCCTTTTTCTGTATGGAATTATATTTTGTTTATACTTTTTTAAATTCCAAAATCTCAAAAATGTTTCTGTATAATTCAAACTGGGGTGGCAGCAAAAATTTAAAATTAGTTTGCAGGCGAAATTGTATTACTTAATTCCATTGTGAGTAAATAACCAGAAATGCCCCCTTGAAGCCGTCGTTTCGCAGACAAACGCCAAGCATGCCAATGCCAAGATAAGATTAATAAGCAAACGTACGAAATATTCATATTCAACTATATGACTGCTTACCATGGACATGTATCCACTTCCATATTTTTGAAGAACTGTCAAGTTGTTGTCGTCCTATAAATTAAATTTCATCTATGCAAAGTAGGCCTGACTTGCTGTTGCCGGGAGGATAGATAATAAATCGCGAGAAACGACCAAGGATATATACATAAATATCCACTTCCACCACAGCTTATCTCCGCGTTCTTATCTCACCCACACTCACTCACATTTAATCTCAATTAATTGAATCAAATTAATTTTGACAGTAATTAGAAAACAAAGCAAATTTTCCACAATGTTTTCCCCCCTCTTCTAGTTATATACACACAGCCGCAATGGCGGATACCATAGTGCTACTGTTTAAGAAATCTCCGCGTATATAGGATACCTAAAATGCCAGATAAAGTGACAGGAAAATGTAAATTTATTGGCATAGCACTTAGTGTACGGAGGCTATGATCATCGTATTCCTTTTACCCATACTCTCGCCACACTGGCCGACAACGTATCGCACGCCACCTCCTGATAAGCAGGACACTACCATCATTAGGGACATCAGCCGGATGGAACTCGGTAAAAGTTGTGATGTCGATGAATCGCGTTGTCACTGTATATGGTGTGACGATACGATACCGAGTCCTGAAAAGCAGCGCATGGTGTGGTTATCTTGTCACTTAATTAAAAGTTTCTGTTACAAATTGTCTTCATTTTCAATGTTTGTCGCCGGCTGGCCGGATGCGAATGGTATGTCCTTGTCGATGTTAGTCAGTCGTCCTTTTAAGTCAGCATCATATATGGTCCGAGAGAATCTTCCATATCCGAGCATCTTCTTCCGAGTGTATGCACTCATAAATGTAGTTATGATAATAATAATTACAGCGGGTAATGGAAGGGTATACACACAGACAGAATCAAGGGAACACTGACTGATTATATAACTTCTGTTCTGGAAAAGTTTTCTCGTAAGGATGTGCGAACGGATGCAAGACATTAAAATCTTGCTCCTCTGTATAATACAGAGTGTCCCGCCAGCAACCGGATACCGGAAAATCTAATATCCAAACGGAAAAACTTTTGCAGTTAAAACATGAAAATTTAGTTGTTATAATTAGTTTGCTAGTGTGAAAATTTATGAAGTGGCTCTCCGTTGGCTGCGGTGGCGGAAAGCAGTTATAGTGCTAATGTGAAAAGTGCATGAGGAGCTTTGGTGGCGCGATGGCGTCGTCGGGCGGTAGAGTGTCCCAAGTCGTTTGGAAGAAAAATAAATTAGCCATTTTAAGAGTAGTTTAAATTTTGTGTTATGAATTTGAAATGAAACTTGGATTGATACTATCGTTCTGCTTATATCTTAGGCATTAGATAGGGTTATTCGTTTTTTTTTTTGTGTTTTTTTCCACAGACCCTATTAAAGCCACGTTCAGTCGAGATGAGAGAGATTTTACCAGAATGTAGGTAGTGTTTGCATGGAGATAGAGAAAACTATTTCGCTTCAAAATGTCTAGATTTGATTGGAACTTCCTGAATGGGACTCATATTGTTCACAGTTTTGTGCATCTCTTCGTACGCTCCGACAACTGCACATCCCATCGCCAGGAAAAGGACAACCAGAGTACCAAAGCTTGCCCTGCACGTGCCCAAATTAGTTTACATATTTACAAAAAATTTTGAGCATAGGACACTCTTCTCTTAACGGCTTGCACCGGGTCGCGTATTTACGAAACCTTGTTCAGCTCATCCTTCGAGCAGGCGAAGAAATCGATCAGCTTTCCTAGTGTCTCAACAGGCCCTTTTCAATATAGTCCCCCCAGAAGGGACGAGCTGGCATAGGGTTTCGAGAATATGTTTCGTTCAAAACAGGCATAAAACCTTGTTCACCTCGTCCCTTTGAAAGTGACGAAATCAATCAGTTTTTCTATAGTGGCTAAGTAGATAAAACATTTTTGTTCGACTCGTCCTCTAAATTATGATGAGCTCGTGCCGAGTTTTGGAAAAATGTACTCGAACCCTTATTCGAGCTGGGCTATTTAAACACTTGAAAAGTTGATCGATCTGCCCTCCAAACAGGTGACGAGCTGAACAAGGTTACACCACCGGGTCACGGGCAATTAGGTGCCAGCAATCCTAACACATTTCGTATTCGCGATAATACACAGGCATAACGCAGTGCATACAGCGTATACCAGAATAATGTCGCCATTCCTTCCATAAGACATTTTTTCACTGCATAAAGTTTATCCCGTGAATCGACTCGGAGCCGACACTCTTGAAACTCTCGCCTCCATTCATTTCAATAGGAAATTGAAAAATAAAAGGATTTGACTGTTGCATAGCACTCAATTGCACTGAGTACAATTTCAAGGAACAAAAGCCAATGCGACTACTAGAAGAGCTGTCGACGACATTGCAGAATATGGTTATCGAGTCGTGGTTTGGTTGTTGTGGTTGCAATGCAGAATTGCAGTTACCAAATCACACTACTTGGTATGGCTGTATGTACATCGGTACATCTTTTGGCATGCAATTTAAATTTTCAGATATGCAATGCATGGACGTGATTGTCACGTCATATGAATTGTGTGTATGCATTGTTGGCCGTTTGATGGTTTTAGGCAGTGGTGTTCAACTTTATATTTTAGCGGACTACATTGTCAGTTAAAAAAAAAACGAAGGTATGCCAGAAGGGTGTAAATTGAGAAAAAGATAAAGAATTAAGGGAGTAACTTGACTACAGAAAACTCACTTCGTGTCTCTCGCGGGTGGATTTTTTTCTTAAATTTGGAAGCAGAAATAAAATTAATACATTCAATTACGAATGTGTATCGAGCGTAGTAAAGTCATGATAGGGCGTCGCGCTTTCATACCTGAGAATTTGACATTAATTTCCTGTTTTGAGATGAAGCATTGTTTTTCAAGAGTATGATATCCTCAATGCTTCAAAATAACTTGGCATTGGAAAATTTTAGAAAATATTATGCACCTATAGCTTTTCTGCAGCGAAAGCATTCAATTCAGGTTAAAAATATATTTAGAGAGAGAGAGAGAGAGAGAGAGAGATGCTTAATACAGAAAAAAACTTATAACAGAACTATTGTTCTAAAATGTCTGGCTCAATTCAGGGACTACAATTATCTATAAAAACACCAGGCAGAAGGGAATTTTTCAGAAAATTAAAAATTGAAAATTGCTAATGCCTTATCACCCACTAAGCATAGGGAGATAAATGATAATGCCCACTAAAACTATACCCAAATGTCGTTGCGTTGCAAAAATATTATTAATCCAACATACGGAAAAGATTGGAAACCCCTAAGCTAAGGTACAACTTATTTGGAAAAAATCGACGACTCAAAAACTAGGCTAACTAATTTTTCAAATCGCCTCGCCTGGCATTTGAGTTACCAAGTCTGAAATATTCCCCGGTGATGAAGACTAAGACTGAGAATTACCGCCAAAACTGTTGACGTCCCAAAACCGCCGGCCGAGCGACGCGACAATAGAGCGGTATAAGCAACGAGGTGAGGAAGAAGAAGAAATTCCAAAACTATGGTAGCATAAAGTAATGACCCTTAACAAAGAACGGAACGCACAGGGTAAAACTTTAATTGGAAAGTACCCAACGCCATGTCAAAGACAGCCTAAGTCAAGGTTTGTTATTGAAATTTGCGCTCCAGAAACGCTAGCCAAAAGCTGCGAAGCAGTTCTAAGTGTAATTTTGAAAATGGACAAAATGTCAAAAATTCTTGGAAATGGGAAAACGCGAGAAAGCGTTTTATTTCAGTTAGATTTGATCTGTTGGACTTTAATTGTTGTTTGTTTGCTACAGTAAAAAATCTATTGTATTTGTTTTCATAATAGAGTAAAAAAATACAGGTGAAGAAACTTACTCCTTAAAAATGTGCCTCTTACTAATACCTGATAATCTCTGGTGGGACAGATGCAAGACTTTTGCGGGCCTAATTATGGCCCTCGAGCCGCATGTTGGACAAGACTGGCTTTATTTTATTCAATATAAATACATATCGTGCGTGTGGCGCAAATTCCATACATTCATGCATAATATAGTGTTTGGCTTGAGAGTGACAATTGTTTCTCTTTTTCTTCATATTATATAGAGTTTTACCAGACGGTAAAATCAGTTGGAGGCAAATATGGACAAAAAGTGTTACCGTAATCGAACGGAATTGAGTCAATTTTTTTAAGTTAAATTTTGCGGTTGAGCTTAAGCGTACTTTTCGAAATACCAACATACTTTGATCTTGCCTCACTAAAAATTTACCACCATAAAGGCAATCCATATTGCCCACCTTGTTTCGTCCACCGACTGGACTACTCTTCAGGAGGATATCATTAACCAGTCGAGGAGGTAGCCTTGGCCAAGGGAGTGTGTAAGAAAAGTACGCCATCTGGTGAACGAAACCTTTTTGGTGATTAATTTTTAGTGTCGTTTTAACATTGGACCTAGGTCGGAGATGTGTGTTGGTATAAACTGCACGCTTTGCAGAGTTATTTACCCCTTAAATTGGTAGTCGTTAACATCTGATTGAGATCATATAGTCGTTTACATGCGGGTCGAGAATTCATCATAAACCGAATACGGTCACAGTGGGATTCGACCCCACGACCCTGTGCTTCGAAGGCGAGCGTATCGACCACTACAGCAACTGTTATCCGCAATTACTCAACCACAATTCAGAATTTGAGTTTAAAATGCAATTATTATTCAGGACAGCAAACATCAGATTGCTTTCACTATATCTACGTATAGTTTTGCACTGAGCCAACCTAAATACTTTCACCTACAGTGAAACCTGTATTAAGCGACCACCTTTCGATTTTTTCGAGAACGGAATTGACTTCCATACAACTTCATGTTGGCCATACAAATTTTACCCTTATTAAGTGATCACCTCTATTAAGGCACGTGTTCGTAGATTCAGCTTTTTATTTTATTTTTTATTAATAAACGAAATATACAACAGATGTACTATCGCCAGATGTTCAGATGTAATTAAAAGATTGTTTTGCAAAGCTTTGATCAATAATTTCGTCGTAATTCTGTAATTTTCGTCTGGTGATTCGTCGTGATTAAGAAACGGTGGAGAGTTTTTGCATTCAACGAAGCGCAGCTCTACTGTTCATACTTGCAGCGCCCGCTCCAGCGCTTATGCTGCCCCGGTCAACACGACAAATTGCCGCCCTAAACGATTTTTTTTTTTTTGTTTTGAAAATGATCCAGGCGTCGACTTCATCACAGGCCCCTCAAGCTACGGGGCCTTTAAAGCCACTGTGAAAGTAAATTGTTGTGTTATTCGTTCCAGGGTTGGGAGCAAAACCACGGAAAAAGCTGTCCAGCTTGAAATGACGAAAATCTAATTTTTTGTCAAGATGAAGACACACCTCACCACAAAATTTTATAGAGAAACTTTGACTCTGTAATATTATTTATCCATCTATCACTATCAGGCAGCATTCGTGTTAATAAGGTATCTTACAACGTCGTTGAGTGCTGCAATGGAGTGCAGACCTGTCTAAGCATCAGTTTCTTCTGGGACACAGGAATATTGAAAATAGAGGTTCAACTGCAAGAAAGAGTACTGCACTTGAAGGTACTTGAGCAAAATGGAGCCGTTTTGAGCCACTTCTCTGAGTATTGAATGCTGAAATGAAGCTGGCTGTTGGATCAGAGGAAACAAATGCGCAGTAAAAGCTGTTGGAAATAAGAAAAGGTGAGACCGTTGATTGAACTGCGGTTGCTATTTTTATAGTGCTTGAATGAGGTTGAAGTAAGAATGTTTTTGCTAAACTAACTACCGAAGCCCAGTCCGTTAACATAGCTGCCTGGATTGTCTGTCTGTCAAGGCCTCGCATCGAAAGCTATAAATTTAGCTAAGAAAATTGTACTACTCCTGAAAAGTTATTAAAATTTTATTTTTGTGTCGACAAATTGGAAAATATTGGGGCATGTCCCTTTAATAGAGACGATTCCGTATACGCTTGTTTACGTATTATTAATTAAATGTTGGGGTCCTCATTTCGATTTCGAACACAGAAATTTGAGAAAATTTACGCTACTGAAAACCGCACCAGACCCCTACAGACTGAGAAAACATGTTGGTTCTGTAGTCGTTAAATCCTGCGCCAGATAGATTTAACACAAGAAACATAATTGCGCTTAAGTCGCTCCTTTAGTTATGCGCACTACTGCTGAAAAGTATTTTACTGGTGGAAAAATATTCTGCCGGCGAAATAGACAAACTATTTATTATTTAGAATATGTATATTCCCCAAGATAATCTAATGGCGGTGTACGTCTAAGACATGCCAGACAGAGCAGGACCAGGACTCACCTATATAACGCCTAAGCATTGGTAACCTCCCAAGCCACTAGTGAGTCAAATAACCTATTGCAATCGATCAGTGCAGGTTTCGGTTTTTTGAAAATTCGTGTGGTTTGCTTTTAGGGATTAGTTGAGGCTCTAACATAAGAAGCCATTGCCTCATTTTTCGGGGCTTTGCTAGCTTTACTAAAAACGAATGCCTAATATAGAAAAAATCATTTATCGGGACAAAATTTACTTTTAAATGAACCGAATCAAAGGTGGCTATCGGTTACCCAAAATTGACGCTGCTCACTTACCAACCAGTGTTTTAATTTAGATTTATTTCTATGAAGTGCTAGCCAAAATGCCGCCCCACAAACTCGGCGCCCCGGGCGACCGCCCGGCTTGCCCCTCCCTAGCGTGGGTGCTGCATACTTGGGCTATTTACTCTAAGTAATAAATTGATCCAGGACACCTCCTGCCAAGAAAGTTAAGTAATCCTGTCCAATTTCAGATGAAAATGATGGACGGGGATTCCTTGAGAAGATGCGACCTTTGTTGATTCCCCTTATTAAGCGACAACCTCTAATAGAGAGTCAATAGTGGTCTCCTTAGACAGGTTCTGTACCTATCTATCGATGATTTTTCTATTTTCTTACTATCTCTCTCTTACTAAAGTATTATTCATTGCACTTTCTGTCAATGAAGAGAAAAAAAGCTCAAAGCTTCGAAATCCTGGAAGCTTTGGGTAAAGAATTATTCATCGAATTTTGCTGTCATTCCATACCAACGCTCAGGGCCGAATGAAGCGGAAACTTCAAAAAGTCAAAGCTTCGAAAAGAGACCTACCTACGCAGGTAAGTACCCGCTTCATTTTGTTTGTAGTGTAAAAGGTGCTTAAATATAAAATATAATGCAAGCCCATTTTATAAAAATATTTTTCAAGTACAAAAAATAGGTACATACTCTTTAGAAAATACAAAACCAAGTATGTACACTTACGGTAAAAGTATCGACTCATCCTAAAAGCGCGTGTATTTGTACGTGTTTTTCGAAAAGTATAGCAGTTATCCATAAAAATCGTATGTCATTGAAAAGCTTAAGGCCTCAGCTTTACGTTGGTACCATTTTAACCAATATTTGGTGAGCACTTTTAAAATTGATGCTCTTTGAACGAAAACGTAGCGAAAATGAACAAATATGAAAATGGATTTTGGTTAGGTTTTTGCAAATAAAACAAAAACTGTTGGAAAATAAGTTAAGTATTTATTATTTTAGTATTTGGTATTTCCTCCTCTTGCTCTAATGACAGCTTCCAGTCGATTCTGCATTGATTTGATCAAGTTGCTGATGGTATCTTGAGGAATACCGTTCCACTCCTCTAATAGGGCTGCCTTCAATTCTTCAGTGGACGAAGGGACTGGATTTCTGGCTCGGACTCTTCTCTTGAGTTCGTCCCATAAGTGTTCAATGGGATTGTTGTCGGGACTGCGCGCAGGCCAGTTAAGTGATGACATATTGGCTTCATTCAAGAACTGCCGAGTGAGGCGCGACGTATGACACCGGGCATTGTCGTGCATCAAAGTAAAGTTCCCGCCAATAAATGCTGCATAGGGCACAACGTGGACACGGAGAACATCGGTAACGTATCGCTCAGCTGTCAGCCCTCCTCCTCGGCCTCCTGCGGGCACGAATACGAGATCCGTTTTTCCCTCCAATGAAATGCCAGCCCACATCATACAGGTACCGCCGCCGTATGCAACCGTTTCAGTGAAACAGCACTGCGCAAATCGCTCAGTTGGACGCCTGTAGACTCGACATCTTCTCGACTCGTCAGTGAACAATACTGAGCTCCATTCCGTATCGCTCCAAGTAAGATGATTACGAGCAAATAAGAGGCGCGCTTGTCGGTGTCGTGCAGTCAATTTGGGGCCCCTGGCAGGCCGTCTTGGAGTGATATTCGCTTCCCTTACTCGTCTCCTTAACGTGCGGTCACTGACAGCTACTCCGCGAACACGCCTCAGGTTCCGCTGCGCAGCAACACCCGTGAGGAAACGATTTCGTAACGTACTTGTTACAATGAAACGGTCGTCTCTCTCTGAAGTGGATCGAGGGCGGCCCGTTCTTGGTCTCGAATTAAAGCTACCAGTCTCTCGAAATCTCCTGCTAACTCTCGAGACAGCAGACTGACTCATTCCAAGACGGCGAGCGACGGTTCGCTGACTATGATTTTCCGACAATAGGGCTACAACTTGTACCGCCTGTTCTGGCGTCGTATCCATTGATGACCAAACAGTGACTGAAATTACTTCAGATGTAAGTTACCTAACTTTCTTGATGCAACTGATAATGAGAAACCGATTACGGGCGCTTTTATAGGGGTAGTTTACCTGACCTGACCTTTACCTGAAACTTCAATTTTTCTGGGTTTTTTGTTACAAGTGGCAATAATTTAAAAAGTGCAAAGCAAATGTTGATAAAAAGGGTACCAACAGGTAGCTAAGGTTTCGAACTTTTAAACGACATACGACTTTTATGAATAACTATCATACTTTCCAAAAAACACGTACAAATACACGCGCTATTAGGTTGAGTCGATACTTTTGACCGTAAGTGTATACACATTTATAAAACGACATATCGTATGTTTCGATCGACCTTTCGTGTCAATTTCTATATTTAACAAACCCAAAATCGACTTTTCGTCTATAATAAATTTAGTCGCAGAATGAAACATTTATAACTGTCAACTGAATAAAGAGGGCCACCATTTTGCACAGTCACCTGGGTGACTTCAACAAGCCCAACCAATCTACGTGTGCACTATTTGAATTCAATATCCAACAATAGCGACTCAAACTTTCATTTTTGGCACTTATCCAACCATTTGAACAGAATATACTTTGACCTTTATCCGCGGCCCAGAGCGCTCAGAAAAAAAATGTTTAGTTAGCTTGCATTCATACAAGTCCAATAGACCACAAGCAAGGTACGTAGTATAGTTACATCGTCACTTTGAAAATTGGCAAAAAATTAACGAACAATAGTCACAACAGTCTCTAATCAAAAACATCCGGACAAAGCATAGAGGTACAACAACGAAAAAATGTCGCCTAACATTAAACGTGCCGTGCAATTTATATTCTATTGGAAATGGTTCAAGTGAAATTTTCACTTTTTCACCAATGTCCCGGTCGCGTCATCATAGAAATTGAAAAGCCTCCAACCAAACAAAAATAAAAAAAAATGAATACAGTAGGCTCCTCCTGGCTTACTATGAACACTGGCATCATGCAGAGGTTCATGGGCCTTCGCGCCTTATGCCTACAGCAAGGTGTGTAGTGCTGGTGCGAGAAGGTTTTCCAAACCGACCCTATATAGTATAAAAAGCGACGAAACAATTGCGCGAGTTCTAGAAACATAGACCCTGGCTTTGTTCTGTACATACATTTTTGTTCCAGTTCTTCAATGCAAAAAGCAACATAGAACACCCGAGTACACACCACCGAATAGGATTAGTAGTGTATGGATGGGCGACAAGCATGAACCATGAAGACATGAAGTACAAAAAAGCAGTTGGCGTGATGGTTGGTTATGCGAATGCTATACAACCAAGGTAATTTCGCTAGGAATGGGAGCAATGTCAACCACTGCTTCTGTTGCGGATGACAGTCGCTCGCATTTGCCATTGTTGTGTGCCATTTTAAATGCTACCTGTTCTGACGATAGAAACTGCCATTATTCTTGGTTTTATGTTATAGAATGTTCTCAACACTTCTCTGAGTTGAATATATCGAACGAAAGTTGTTAGTTCGTTTGTGCATTAAAAGGGTTGTCGAAGCATTATGAAATTGTACAAAATTATGTCTTCCTTCTCTGTACCGTAACCCCTTGTGGGGAATGGTGCGTTCACTCAGCCGTTTATAGGCTACTCCCAGTCAACGTTACATTGCATATAGAGGATTGTATATAATGTTGCAAGCACTATATATTTCCTGGACCACGCCGAGATTCGATCTCCGGACCTCTAGATTTACTAGCATCGTAGAGTGCGACTCAACCAAGTGAGGCACAGAGCGTGGAATGGGAAAATATATTGCAAATATGTCGCAACTCTGTGATATAGAGATTCACAGAGAAACGAAATTTCAATACTCGGCATAGCCCGTCGCATGTTTATTATTCAAAAGGAGATAATCAATTTTCTTACTATATAGAATTATATCTTAAAATGCGACTAGCAAGTGGTATGGCTGAAAATCGGATCACACTCCGAATTCGGTTGTCGTTGAAACGTTGACGACTACTTACACATGGTAGTCTCCTCAAGGAGTTAGGGAAAATAAGATTTTTCCCTCAATCTTCATCTTCTATGCCTGACTGTACTACTCCATATTGTAGTCGCATTGTTCGGCATGTGCTCTTGGCAGTTCACTCATTCTGGCGGTAATGTTAAAAATATTTATTTAATTTATTCATAGTCCGGCACATGGGAGATTTGTATATTTAAAGTTGTTAATTTTGCTTTTGCTAAGTCCTACTTCATTAGGGTGACCATATTAGCATGCCCAAAAAAAGGGACGCTTTGAAAATTCATTGATGTTTGGTTCGGTTTATTTTGAGCGGAATGATTTTGCTCTGATATATCAAGCCTGATTTTCGGACTAAAAAGCTATACACAAATTTTGTGTTTTTATACCCGTCACTATGTGAAAGGGTATATTAACTTTGTCATGAAGTTTGCAACGCACAGAAGGAAGCACCTCCGACTATATAAAGTATATATATTATTGATAAGCGTGACGAGAGAAATCGATTGAGTCGTGTCCGTCTGTCTGTCTGTCTGTCTGTCCGTCTGTTGCAGCGCAAACTAGTCCCTCAGTTTTGAAGCTATCGGGCTGAAAATTTGTACACAAGTTTCTTTTTAGTGTACGCTGTACATATGTCGGAACGAATGGAATCGGACCATGGGGCTGCCCCTGAAAATTGGGTTTTTCTAAGAAAAACTTTTTTCTTTATGTACCAATCTTAACCAAACTTCACCCAAGTGTGTTTCTAGTAAAGCCTCAAAACATATCTAGGAACGAATGGAATTGGAACGTTACGTCATAGGGCTGCCATACAAACGAACCATTGAAAATTAAGTTCTTCTAAGAAAAACTTTTTCCGTTTTAAGCCGACCGTAACCAAACTTCATCCAAATGTGTTCCTAGTAAAGCCTCAAAAAATATCTAGGAACAGATGAAATCGGAACACTACGTCATAGGGCTGTCATACAAACCAACCCCTGGAAATAAGATTCTTCTAAGAAAATTGTTATCTTAATGAACCAATCTTAACCAAACTTTGCGCAAATGTAAGAACACATTTGCGCAAAGTAAAGCCACCAAACATATCTAGGAACCGATGAAATCGAAACACTACGTCATAGAGCTCTCATGCAAACCAACCGCTGGGAATTAGGTTCTTGCATGAAGAACTTTTTTCTTTGTGAATCAATCTTAACCAAACTTCACCCCAATGTGTGGCTAGTATAAGCTGACCAGACGTACAGCATTTTGCTGTAGAGTACAGCATTAGTAAATGTACAGCATTCTCAACGCCACACCAAAGAAACCTAAATGACTGCATAATAACCTCCTCGGTGAGGCCTGTAGTCAGTCTGTTAGGTGTTATTAGCAAGGTAATCGCACTTTCATATGGCAAACGTTCATTTTCGATAATTTCGGAACTCTTTGGTCAATCGTTCTGAAATTTAATGTACCTAAATGTAAGCGCCAGGTGGCTCCACAACCTGTGGATTACATTTACTTTCAATTCTCCATATTTTAGGGTCCCCCTAACTGCGTTCGGCAGTTACAGCTGCCCAAATCGCACTTTCGACTTTTCTAATCGAAAACTCTATAAAATTTGTCCAATAAATTTGAAAATTGGCAGATTTGTGAAAATTTCAAGGCTCTAGCTCACACTTGTAGCTGTAGAGCTATACTTGGCGCTCACCACTCACATTGTCTCCAAATTTCAAGGTCCTACCTATCTGCGTTCGAAAGTTCAATCGTATCAATCGAAAAGTATCCCTAATTCGGAAATTTTGGAGCAGAAAATTTTTAAATTTAACAGCCATGTATAGAGGACCGCACTGCCCGTATAAGGTGAAAATTTCAAGCATTTATAGGTACCAAGGCTCAGAAGTAACAGCCATGTAAAGATGCGATTTGAATTTTTCACAAAACGATGGAAAAACTCTGTACTGTACTCCATCCGATTCCCCTATCAACCTCTTTAGGAAAAAGAAAATGTAAACTAAAGGACTCTGCAAGGATTTCCCCTATATTTCGACTAAATCCAATAAAGTAGCGATAAATCCCCAGAGGGTCGCCATCCACTTAAGAATTCTCTACGCAATGAGGTATTAATTTATCTATTGTAATAAACAAAACGAAACTTTTAAATAAGTAGGTACAAGGAGGTGTAATTTTCGTACTTCAAATAAACAGCTTCATGATTTTTGTCTCAGGGTCACGGATAGTAATAGATAGGGAAAGGGCCATCATCATCCCTACAATGCTGCTGAGACTGCAGTTTCGAACACCGAAATTCAAAAGTGGAAGAATCACTGAGTATTGACTGTCTAGAAAGCGGAAATCGAATCCGTATTGAAACAAATTGGATTATAAATTGGCCTTTCTTGAAATATGGTTTTAAAAAAATACCCTTCTAACAAAATGGAACCGACAATTTGAACTGACAAAAATCCTTATCTTTGCCGTAGATTTGAATGAATTACATATTTGTAGCCCTAACAAAATTCCGGGTTCATTGTGTTAAACAATTCTTGGGTTTGCCCCTTTTAAACGAGATCCTGGCTACACTTCTCCCATGCCTGTTATAACTTTGCGTGTTAAAACATACATTTGCACTTCACATGCAGATGTTTTGTCAATGAAAACATTTAGAAGTTGAGGGAGCTTTTCTGGGTCTTGTTTATGGCATCCTGGTGGTAGCCTCGTGACATACAGTTAATGCCGCTTAATGCGATTACATAAGGACCTTGCTGTTTTGATAACATTAAGCGAATGATAACAAATAATAAAATAGTTCGATTGAGGTTTTGCCTGAAAACCGAATTCCGGAATGTGTACTGCATTGGGCCTTCGGGAATCTGGTCACCTTAGGCTAGTAAAGCCTCAAAAGATATTTAGGAATGGATGGAATCGGAGCATTCCATCATAGCGCTGTCATACAAACCAACCCCCAAATATTAGGTTCTTGTAAGAACAACTTTTTTTCTTTTTGCATCTTAGCCAAAATACATCCATGTGTGTTGCTGGATTAACCCCAACGTATCCAGGAACAGATGGAATCAGAACACGTCATAGGGCTTCGGTAGGAATTTTTAGCACAAAAGGAGCTTAAGTTTCATTCAAATGTTACGGGTATTCAAATTTCGGCCGCGCCCGAAATTAGCCTCGGTCTCGTTTTTTTTTCTCTAGTAAACTCTAGACACAGATAACGTGACAATTCAAATTCTTTAAAACAAAATAATTACACATTGTGATGAATTTTTTGCTTTTGAAAATACAGACAAGACTAATAAATTGATGATCAACTTCCATGTTTTCCTCATTCTCATCAGCGCGGGCAAAGCTAATCGCTAAATGATAAAGCTAATTTAGCGACCTATTTATCAATTGGATCCACCAGTTTTCTACATGAATTGCACGAGTATTATAAAAGGATACTGTTCTTACTGCGCATTTTATCACAAACCGTGACCGCGACGAATACGATGTACGGTGCATTATCAATTCGATTTTCTCCGGAGAATCTGGAATTCTGGCCAAGTCGATGTTAAAAAAGGTGGGAGAGAGTAGAGTACCCCGCCTTGTGGAACACATATTTTGATCTACTGAAATTTTGAACACTTGTCTCGAAACTCGGTGAAGGATTGCCAACCAGCAATCGAAATTCGTAATTATTGACCAGGAATGTGCATATTCAGCATATCTGCCAGCAATATTGAGCCATTGACTTTGTCAAGTGCACTAGACAGATCTATGGCCACCAGGATTAATCTGTGGCAAGACTGTGGCTGATTCAGTATCGAAATTAGTCCAACACCGATGTTCATCAGCTAACCTAGTGTAAGCTGACTAGACGCACAGCATTTCGCTGTACAGTACAACATTTTGACATGTCGTACAGCATTGGGAAATGTACAGCATTCTCGATTCACACCTGGAAGCTGATTCGTTACATAATATGTACACAGCCTGTGATCGTTGCACCGCATCCGATTCCCATATTAACCCGTTAAATCCGCAGAATCGATTCATCTTGTTTTTGCCCTAACTTATCAACCAAAAGAGCCAAATTGAAGAATGAACCAATTCCTTCGAGCCAAATGGCAAAATAGCAAGGAAAAATGTCGTAGAAAAGGAGCATGATTAGTTTTAAGGGTTTTCAGATTGCAGAACGAACGAAACACCCTTATGCGTCTAAAAATGTTATATGCGTGGAGTACGCCAGTTTTATTACAGAATTTATTAACGTGGTTAGTTGTGTCTTTCATCAAATAAAATTATTGTATTTTTTGCCATTGCTGGTTTGCCCCTTAATTAATTAATTAAATCTGCTCGTACTGCTTTCACGCATTAAGCATTAAATGGTATGAATGGGACACGACAAATTTATTTTAATACATGCATCACTTGTAATGGTGCAAATCGTTGTTGGGCATTCTTCGATCTACGAAATATTTGATTGCAAAATGCACATCATTAATAATTTTCTGAAACTGTAATTGCACACAGAACTTTCAGCATCTTCTGTAAGTACCTTCGCTTATACCCCCTACTGAAATGGAAAGAAAGATATTGTCATGCGTTTTCTATCCAAATGTTGGGGGTGGATCTGGAATTCTAAAATTGCTTCTTTAAAATTATGATTGAAAATGTACTCTTTTATGATGAGCTTTAGCCAAACACAGGACTAGCAAACATAAAATATCGAAAACTCGACTGACGAATATTTTTGGTTTTTGGCACTAAAACACTTAGCACAAATGAGCATTTCAGAAAACTCCCCTGCTAAAAGTAGTCTGGCTGGTCTAGCGGTTAGTGCGCGCACCTTCGGTGCACAGGGTCATGAGTTCGAATCTCACCGTGGATCATGGTGTTTTTCGAACTCACGAGCTTGTGACGGACTATGATCTCACTCAGATGTTAAACGAGTACCCATTTATGGGGATAAATAACACTACTGAGCGTGATGCTAATCTCATTACCTCTACAAAAAAAGCAGATAAGATCTTGGAAATAGGATGTCACTAACACATCCTGCGGCCTTAGTTCAATGCTGGATTGTCGCGCCTGTTATTTATTTATTTATTTAAAAGTTTCATGCAAAAGAAGAAAAGGCTCCTTTTTATCACTTAATTTTTCGATTCAGTTTAAGGACTTAGTCCTTAGTCCCGTGTATGTATTTTAATTTTTGAACAAAAAGGAGTGAACATTATTTTTAGATTCTAGAAAACCCACACAGCAATAAAATAGGAGTGATTTTCACTCCGAATCGGTGTCGAGTAGTGTCCATCCGAATCGGATAATATGGGCATAAAACTCGAAGCAAGGTATTGCTAAAGACAAAGAACAAATGTAATCCTTCGATAGCTGACAGCAACACAACACAACTTCGAAGAATAGCAACGTTCCCGGCAAAACAAAACCGTTGTGTAACAACATTCATCAAAAAACAAATGTAATGATTTTATCCTTTTTAATTTAGCAGTTTCGTCAATACTGGGAAACTCCTATCGATTAAAGAAGCTTAACAGAGACAGGCCACAAAGCTTTTAAAGTCGGAGGGGGAATAAGAGTTTTTTTTTGTCGTATACCTGTTGTCAGTTTGATGGTAACAGAAACGCAGAGAAAAAACGCCTTGCCGTGGAAGGGGTACAAGGCGCGACTAGTATGTGTACAGCATTGCGCCTTCAGAAGTCTGGTCACCTTAACCTAGCAGCACCAGTCGGAAAATTTGCGCGGCCTTTCTGCAGGAATAAAACGTGCCGCTACTTTGGTAATGACGTTCCTTATATTCCGTTCGGCCTTATGAACATTTGTAGGTAGTTGGATGAGCTTTGCCGAGGTGTACGCATAGTCAGATTGAAGTTGCTTGTGGGTTGGGTCCGGGCAAAGCCTGCGGCTGCCCCGCATTTCAACATCCCGGAGTAATCTATATGATGTATCAAACTGTCCCTTCACTACGGGGGATCATCTGTTTAAAATTGTGAGTTGTTAGGTGTCACGAACTCACAGCTATCTTGAGGAAAAAAAAATTACTAAAAAAAACGTTTCTATGAAAAAGTACCGTTACCTTACAAAAGGGACCGTTAGAGTTCGCAAAAGGTAACGTTAGCATGCAAAAGGTATCGTCACCCTTTCACAATTTTGTTGTTAAAGCCGGCAAAAAGGACCGATAATACAATGGTAAAAATACCGTTACCATGAAAAATGGGTATCTCTCTCTCTCTCTCTCTCGCTCTCTGGTTCCTTTTAATAACTTTTTTGGGCATAGGACATTCACTACGGCCACTTTCCATCTTGGTCTGTTCTGCGCCATCATCTTTAGGTCTCCACCTTTTTTTAACAGAGCACCTTCGCTATCAACCGATATTCTCCGCGTGTTTCTTGGTTGTCCAACACGCATTACATTGGCTCTTTGTTGGGATCCAGTCTAGGGCCGGTTTAGCAATACATATTTGTTGGCTCGGAGGTTCGGTTCGGAGGGTATGACCTATCAATTGCCACTTTTGCCTGTGATATTGAGAATATCAGGAAGGGGTAAATTACGACTTTCGGAGTTATAATTAAATCAATACAGGCCGAGAAAGACATCGGCATCACCGGCCATCCCAGCGCTTTCCTACTGGCCTTAAAACGAATGACTAGCCACTGGCGAATCTTCCTCGCTATGGCGTAGCTGAATGTGAATATCCTAGTAGGCATTGGCCGCTATTTGGCGGTATGTAGGGGTATATTTTTTGCCCCCAATCACTGTTGAAAAACTTTTTTCTCATTATAAATTTCTTAAGTTTTCTATCCTCTGCAAACAATGTTTCTTATACCAGGAATTTTCACTTGAGGCCAATAATCATAAATCATACAATAACTCGCATTTGCGCCAGGATGTATGGGTAAAAAAACATATACAACGCCCCAGGCATCACATCCAAATTAAAATGAATATTTTTTTTTCACTCAAATCCTTCCGAAATCATACACACTGCAAATGTCACAAGACACGTACCAAGTTTTCTCTGATATTTATGCTGATAGCATCACCCAATTTGCATGTTGATGTAAACCTCATATGTACATAAACAAAAATTTGTTTAACCGCAAAATTCACTACATACTACACCATCACCATCATCATCATCAACATCGTGATAGTGGGCTCTCTCCATTTTCTTGACGTTTTCCATGTAAAAGAATTTCGTCTAGCGCGACTGCTGCTGAATATATATGTACATTTCAACCCCCTTCGTTACGTTGTTGCGAGGGTACTACATGTACTGCGACTATACTATAAGTACATTCTCAAAAGAATGATTTGAAATCTTTGAAATTAAACTGAAGGAGAACTGCAGGATAATAAGACTATATGGTGACTACTATGGAAACGAACGATGCGAAAATTTCGTTTAGAAAACAGCCAAACAGACAGACACACGACTGAGCTGATTGGCGAGGTTGACATACTTATATATCATATCATATCCTTTCAAGGAGCTTAGTAGTATGTCTCGTTTACTTAATTTCAACGTGGTAATTTGAAAACTGGAGCTTTTTATTCAAAAAGATAATCTTCGTGGTAATGACAGTGGAGTGGAGTATGGTAGAACGTCTCGCGTTGTCATAGAGAATGCCCGGATAAGTATACGTTACGTGCAAACATAATATGTACTTGAAAAAGTTTTATTTTAGGAACACCCGGAAGACGTTGTCGTCGTGGTTAGACTTTCTTCAAATATTTATCTTCTCTTTTCGGAGTGTATAGGTACTATATGCGCGGACTTAACGAAGGACTAATTTTCTTTGGTTTGTTTTGTACAAAAAAGGGGTTTTTGCGGAATAAACATGTTTTTAGTAAACATCTTATCCATGTTTGTCTTTCGCATTGGATTTTTATTTAAAGAGGAAACGGCAAAGAATTTGACATAGGAAGGGAGGCTTTTTCTTTCTCTGTATATGCACCACAGTTTTAAAACAGCCTAATTAAGATTAGACGAATGGAATTTCTTTGCAGTAATCTGGGAGAATATGCGGCATAAGATGCCACGTATCCTTTAATCCCAAAAATGTTTCAAACAATTTTTGCAAAAAAGCGATACCAATATAAGTCAAAAGTGATTTGTCTACGTGTTCAATTCAATATTTCAATTTATGTTATTTATGGTCAGCCGTAAACATTTATCTAAATCTTAGTTTTTCCGGTCAATATGTCAAGAATGAATAATGAAAGTGGTTTATGACCGGCATCTAATATAGCTCAAGATAGTAAACACACAAAGTTTGTGTTTATTTCCAGCTATACCGCACACTATAGCCAAGAATAGTATGGTGTACACAAGTTTTGGGGGTTTTATTTCCTCCTTGTACTTCCCTTTATTGATAACTATAAGCTTAGGCGTTTCACTTTCTATACCTTAATGAGCATATTATTTCATTTTGATTATTATAATTTCAATATTCAATCCGCGTATTAAAGTATCATTAGCAAAATTTCATGACTGATTAGCTCGTTAGCTAATTTCGACTGTACACGCATATTGGCTCCCTATACACATCACACATGTATGTACCTTGAAATTCGAATTTTCATTATATCGCTTGCGTTCACACACGTGCCTAAATTAATTGCATTAATCAAATGGTCCTAATTACACACTTTCATTTAATATTGATGATTTGAATTTGATTAAATTGTGTCGGCGTAAGCGATTTTAATATGAATTGAGTATGTGTAAGGTAATTTGAGCCGTTTGTGTAATTAACATCAGCATTCATGGAATAATCAAGTGTAAGGATTAATTCCTTGTCATTGTTGAATTGAATTGGTCAGCGTTTGCAATGAAATCGGTCTGGTGAATGTTTAGATAACTAATTGAGGATAGATGCTTTTTCGTCTTACTACATTTAGATAAAGCCGTGACGGTCCTTTTATTGGCTCAAACCCATTCAGAAATTTATTATTTTTCAAATAGATTTAAAAACACAACTAAGTATGAAACAAGACGTTCATACTGTCACTTGTATTAGTACAAATCTTCATTAAAATAATAAAGTGAATGTCTTGTGATGTTTTAACATAATTTCTTTAATCAATTGCATCGTCAATTGAAAACTGGTCACTTTTCGACGTAGTGGATGGCTAGTTATATTTTGCCAATTTATAGGTCGGGTGATAGAGGTAATATTAAAAAATATCGTTCAATCAATATTCTGTCATATTTTCCTAAAATTATTAAGAGCCTGGTCACTGATATTTTAACTCCGTTAGTGTGACCTCTGAGTATATCCAATCAACACGGATTTTGTTCAGGGAAGTCAGCGGCTATTAATTTGGTTGTTTATCAGGATTGTATAAATAAATAGTTTCTGGACTATTTCCAGGTTCAATCGGTGTACACAGATTTTAAAAAGGCATTTGATAAAATCAACTATGAACTCCATGTAAAGAAACTAAAATGCATTGGATTTTTCGGGGTGGTGGTTTTAGCGAAACAATTTATGCCCACTTCATGCGTGCCCCAAGGCTCTCACTTAGGTCCTCTATTGTTTTTATTGTTTATGTATTATATAAAGAATGTTTTCGATCGTGTGGAATTTTTACTATTTGCGGATGACTGTAAAATGTTTAAAAGAATTGAAAACTGTAATGATATTTTAACAATCCAGGTAGTGCAGTCAAAATATCCCAATTCAGGCCTCTAAATAGAAAAAAAATAGAGTAAGGCTAATTTTTGTTGTTTTTGATCAGTGGGATCCAAGGAATCTACAAATGATTTTGCTAAAAAAAAAATTTGATCGGAAAGGTCCCAAAAAGGACAAAAAAGGATACTCCTTAATCCTTGACCGGAGGTCAGCATGTGGGGTATCATATCAAAGGGGACGTCGAGTACATTACATATCCGGTGTTTGTTTCGTGTTTCAAGGACCCTCAACGGAATAAATCGAGCTTAAATGAAAACTTTTCGAGTTTCCCGTGTATCTTTCCAAAGCCATAACTACGAGAATAATTCAAGTTGTCCCTACTTTTATCACTTTTTAGAATCTATAATAGCTGGAGATTCTACCATTAAATTTGCTAAGAAAAAAGTTGATCGGAAAGCTCTGAAAAAGGACATAAAAGGACACTAATTTCACACCTTGATCGAACGTGGGCAAGTGGGGTGGCATATCAAAGAGGACGTCGAGTGCATTGCATATCCGGTGCTTCTTTCCTGTCTCAAGGACACTAAATGGAATAAGTCGGGCTTAAATGGAAAATTACGGCTTTAGAAAGATAAAGATACGGGAAACACAAATTTTTTTAAGTTGAGCCCAATTTTCTGCTTTGAGGGTCCTTGGAACTAGTAACAAATGCCGGATATGGAATGTAGTTGACATCCTCTTTGATACGACACCCCACATGTCGACATTCGACTAAGGTGTGCAATAAGTGTCTTTTTATGTCCTTTTTTAGAGCTTTCCGATCAACTTTTTTCTTAGCAAATTCAATGGTAGGATCTTCAGCTATTATAGATTCTGATAAGTGATAAAAGTAGTGAGAACTTGAATTATTCTCGTAGTTATGGCTTTGGAAAGATACACGGGAAATGCGAAAATTTTCAATTTAAGCTCGATTTATTCCGTTGAGGGTCCTTGAAACCGGAAAAAAACACCGGGTGTGTAATGTACTCGACGTCCCCTTTGATATGATACCCCGCATGCCGACCTCCGGTCAAGGATTAAAGAGTATCCTTTTTTTGTCCTTTTTGGAACCTTTCCGATCAAAATTTTTTGTAGCAAAATCAGTTGTAGATTCCTCGGAGCCCACTGATTCAAAAACAACAAAAATTAGCCTTACTCTATTTTTTTTCTATTTGAAATGCTAATATGACTGCACTAAGGGCAATTTAGATAAATTTTACAGTTATTGTTCTTTAAATAATTTGAAGCTTAATCTTTCTAAATGCAGTTATGTAAAGTAAATCGGAGTTTAAAATAACATACTTGCACTTAAGGGCGCGTACACATACAGTGCGACGCCGAGCTTTTCCGGGCCGGGCGATGCGATGCGATTTGTTGCGAGCCGACGCAAATTGTTTCTATGGCAAGAAAACTTGATTTTTCAAGGGATTTTCATACGGCGCTCGTACGATTTGCTGCTGATATGTATATATGTATGCATTCAGATCGCTTCGTGACATGGCGCCATTGATACATATTTTCAATATACATACAAACGTGTGGGTATATTTATGTAGTGTTGTAGATAATTGTGGGTATTAATGAATGGATTGCTGTTGGTAATGTAATGTAGTACCATTGGTATTTTCTACGAGGGGCAAGTAAAAAATAAGATTCTCACATTTTTTCCAGTTGTAAGGCATTTTTTATTGCAAAAAATAAGTATACCATCTGAAAGCTTGTACTTTAAACTATTTTTCTACGTAGTCGCCAGATTTTTCTACGCATTTTTCCAGACGAGTTAGCCACTTATGAAAACCCGTTTCGAAGAACTCTGCCGCTAGGCCGCCGATCCCGGATGGCGCCCGTAATAATGGAGTCCAAGTTCGGTATTCTCGGCGCATTCTCGAAGAAACCCCTCGGTATACTTTACGCGATTGTCTTTGAGGGTTTCTGAAAGCATGTACGGGACCCACTGCGCACACACCTTGCGATAACCAAGTTTTTCGGTCCAAATGTTGTCGATGGTTTTTTCACAAACCTTAGGAACCTGGTCAGCCAGCTCCCGAAGCGTTACTCTCCGATCTCGGAGTTCACACCTGGCGGTGACGACGATAGCGGCGATGGCTGTTAGGCCGGCACTGAGCGATGAGCGTCGCAGCGATCGCTCCCGGTAGTGGGAATGGAGTGGGGGAACCAACAATCAAGGCGGTGTTGCCGGATTTCACTTAGCATCTCGCGGCGAGTGAACAGCGTTGGGAACCTTATTTTTTATTTGCCCTCCGTATATACATATTTACATACTTGTCGGTATATCTATGTAGTGTTGTACATATATAAATTGTGGGTGGTGGGTAATGTAATGATGAATGACTGAAAGAGGTAGGTAACCTTTCTGGAAATTTGCAGTGTTAGCTTACGCGTTTCAGGACAATATTCGAGCGGCATTTCGATTTGGTGGTACATAATTGTTGTTCACATATGTATGAATGGGTGAAATAGGTTATTTATGGAAACATGCAGTGCAATGAAACCCAGTTTGTAGCGTACGCGCACTCTTTTGAGGCTGCCGTCCCTAAAATGGCATCCCTGTTTTCTCGGCGAAATGCTCGTCCAATCGGCATGGCAAGAAACATTAAGAGAATTATGGGCTGCAGTTTCCAAATTTGAGATCAAAACAAGAAAAAAAATTTAGGGTTGCCCGCCCAAAATGGTACTATGTCTTTTTCGGGGAAATACTCGTCCAATCGGCGCGGGAAGAAACACTATAAGAATTATGGACCGCTGATTCCGAATTTGAGGTCAAAAACAAGAAAAAAATGGTAACCTTGTTTTCTCTGGGAAATACTCCTGAATTCCCCTCAACCCGCACCTCACGATAACTGCACCTGATATGACGCTAGACCAATGGCGCCGGAACAGGGGGGGCAGCGGGGGCAACTGCCCCCTCAATATTTTGGCTAAAGGGGCAATAAGTACTACATATATTGCACTATATTAAAAATGAAGAATAATTTATTTTATATTTTTATACATATACAATGTACATACATATTCAATTTATTATTCTAGTACTCGTAGTGGATATTTTTTTTTCCATGATGGAATATCTGGTTCGCAGAAAGTTTCATACGTATACGTATACTACGAGTACGTACATGATCATTCCATTTTCATTTCTTCTTCGTTAACAAGAGTACCCCGACGACAAGGCCAACCATAGCGAAACTATTGACCGTTGATCAACGAAAACGAGGAAGTTTTTCATTCTCCTTGTCAAAAAACCGTGCCCATGGTAGAGAATCACACAGTAAGATTGCGTTGCCATGCTCGGTTTCGATATTTTTGATCTTCGCTCACAGTTCAACTCTTTTGAAGAGTTTGACGGGAGCTTCACCTATGTTGCGCCGAAATTGCTGATCACTTTCGAAGTATATCGAGCACAGCAAGTTAATATGGCTAGTAACATTATTTCTGAGCATCAGCGGCATCATCAGAAGGGTCGTTCAGTCATTTACGACGTCTTTAACATGGCTACATTCAACAATGACACAAAAGCGTCTGACACATCTAGTCCTTCTCCATGTTCACAGGGATCGAACAGGGAACTTAGATTCCTCAAAAATCATGAAAGAATTCGTTTCCCGAGGAAACCAGAAAACAACCTTTGGGACAATCGTTTGACCTTTAATTTTATAAAGCTATATAAAATAAAGAATATGTTTATAATATATACAACACTTCGGAATTACAATGGGATCAAAATGTGTAACAAAAAGTCACTTAAAGGCTAGTCTCATATTGAAGACTATTCTATAGGTGGTTTCCGATCGCTATTGTTCTATATTTTTTTTCTCCTTTTTTTATCTGTATGTCAAACTCTATTTCTCTTCAATTTTAGATATATCCGTAGTTACAGTCAAAGTGAGCCACCACCTCAGTATGAGCTATTCTTTGAACATACATAATTCCTCTAATAAATTCGATAGATATTCATTTTTAGATTGTTGTCATTTAAGAAAAAGCGGACTTTCCACTTTCCTGAGCGGTTCTAGTCTAGAAATGAGTATTTCACAAAATTATTAATAGACTATATACTATTTGGTGATTTCAGATTGCAAAGTGTGGTGGAGAATTTTTTTTTGGTTATTTCTTATGTTTTATTAGAGTGCTGAGCTAGAATCCTGAGCTTGCCACCAATATTTCGTTTCAAATCAGGATCGAAACCGCGAAAAAAACCCCCAAAAAAATTTGTTTTGTTTTTTGGGGGGCTTAAAACTCCGAAATTATACATTTCACCGATAACCTGTCGTTGGACATGTTAGAAAAAATATAATTGCGGGTGTGACGCACAATTAATCTTTAAAATGCGTTTATATTTTCAAATCCAATTTTTCAATAATTTCGAATTTTTATGTTTTTAAACCGACATTTTCGAAAATTTGGCTTTGAGACCTAATGTAGAGGTTATCACAACTTAAAAATTAAAATCGCCCAAACATTCCACAAAAAGTGCAAATTTTTACCTCAGTTTTTTCAAATCGAGATTTTCAAAATTTTTGAAAATGTTAATTTAAAATATGAAAGGGCAAAGTTTTCAAAACTTCCGATTAAAAAACATTAAAAATTACAAAATTTTGATTTAAAAAATGAGACAATTAAGATTAATCAAAAATTGAAATTGTGTGTTTGCCTCACTTAATGAAGCGCCCTGTTGCACATCCCAAATGCACATTCTGCACATATAGTAGAGCCGGTCCTATAGCTAGAGGTCCGGTATATAACCGCTTAATTTAATATGAATTTGAAAAAAAATATCTTGCCCCCCCAATAAAAAATTCGTTCCGGCGCCACTGCGCTAGACAGTAAAAAGAAATGGGTGGGATAAGTTAGCACTGTCAAGGCGATCCTAGGAAGGGCCGAAAAAAGCTACTTTTTTGCCCCACTGGACGCAAGGGAAAAGGTAAGATTTTCTATGTCAAACCAACCTATGGTTTATCAAAAATTTTGGATTTAATCAACAAGACCAACTCAATTAACGTAATCAGCAATTGGACTTATTTAAAGTAACGGTACTTTTTGGATTGTAATGGTACTTTTTGCGAACTTTCAGGGCAACATTTGAAAAAAGTCAGTACTTATGAGATAGTAAGGATACCTCTGGTAAGGTAACACTTTTTGCCTTTTGTAACGGTACTTTTCAATGAAACGATATTTGTTTCCATTGTAACGGTAACTTTTGCAAACTTTAGTACCAAAAATTTGGAAGGAAACGGCAATGTTTGCGTACCTATGAAACCATTTTGGGAATTCTAGCGGTACTTTTTATAAAGTAACGGTACTTTTCGCGTTGTAACGGTACCTTGTGCAGACTCTAATGGTACTTTTTCAAGGTAACAGTACTTTTTTTAAGATGAGGATTCTGTTTCAGTATCTATTCCTTTGCCTAAGATTGGACGTAAATAAAAAAAGCAATTTACTTAAATAGCAACCCATATTTACAGTTGAAGAATATATCAGCTTACTAAGCAGTGAATACAGCGAATTCTTACATGCAAACAGTCGGCAAATATTTATATTTTCAGGACATTATAGACGTAGTTGTAAATGTCTATATAATAAATATCTGAATCAAGATATTCACTCTCCCTGACAGAGAATAATCTAGTGTTGATAGCTTTTATGATTTATTTGGACAAATCAGACAAGTGTCATATGCAAAGCGTGTAAATACTCGTATACTATACCAAGGACTTATTACAGCCATATCCTGTTCACAAAGTGATTGTCTTATAACTCGCTCTTATAGGCGTATATCGTACATGCATGCTTGTGTGCCTTTCGTATACAGCATGACCTAATATGTACAACAAGCATCCAACAGAAGTCTGTGTACCTCGAGGCTCGAGCATACAACATTAAATCATTTGCAGACATTTTCAGGATTCTTAATTTGAATGCCATATTCAAACAGAAGTTCGTTTGCAGCTGTACAATGTTTGGAGCTGTAACAAAATTTAAAACAAACGTCTGATGTCATCAGAAGGTTTTCCTTTTTTTTTATAAGAATCTTATTCACAGCAACCGGAGTGTCACGTTTTAACAACACACTCAGCAGCAGCCAACAAACGTTTATCGTATATATATGTATGTATGAATGAAATCCTGCCGCGTGAGTTATGTCCTGCGAGCTGCAAGCTCAAACACGTGAACTCCAATCTTCATTCAACCTCAACCTCGCCTCGACTGTGCCCCAGAAAATTGTATGAAGATAATAATCGTAATGCGCGTCAAGTGTATTATTTATTGTCAATTATAAATCAAATCCGGTTGCGAAGGAATTTCGAAGAAAAAAGCCACCTTCTCCAACATTCCACACTATGGTAACCTTCGAGGAATATTTAAACACACTTCACCGCTCCCCGTCTCTGTAAGTGGCACCATGTGTCATATCATTATCATCAGGACATACCCGCCTATACCGAAGTACGTTACGTATACCAACTCTATATTGCGCTCACGTGAAAAATCTCATGTTGCACGCAACAGGAACATTCCTTCCATCTTTGTTTGGTCCGGACACATGCACAGGCGGAAACCGTGCGCACTATACCTATATATGTATGGGCAGCAACAACCCCAGGGGGTGCCATAGGAAATTTGGAGGATATGATTCCATTAGCATTATATAGAGTCAGAGAGAGAGCGCATTTGCCAAAACTCCCTCAGACCACTTGGCAATAACTTGTGTGTCACTTACATTCAATATTTACGTCTCCCAAGGACTACTGTCCTGATGCGAACGTATCTATACATGCGTATGTTCATAAGAAACTGACAATCTCTGTGTTGCTTTATTGATTAAATTTCTTGATTTTGGGGTGACATGTCATCTGTCGCCTGGTCTCGTCCTGCTGTCAGCCAATTTTGCACGGCGGCATTCAGTCGTCCGAAGGACAACACAATTCGACAGGAAAAAAATGCTGCGCGTATTACACATGCCAGCAACGCACGTTTGCAATGAATGAGTGAAGCCCATCTGAGGATAGGGAGCATGAGAAAGTCATAAGGGAAATCTTTCGAAAAGCCAATACGTATACAGTTATAGTTGTGGTTCGTGACAGAATATTGTAATACAATTCGGCTCGTGGTTCCCCCAAAACATCTTGAGGATTTCATATAAATTGAATGAATAAGATTCACGTTAATTACACTTATCTAATACATAAATAAATTCTGTTTTCAAAGTTTTCGGCGTGTTTGCCGGAAAAACCTACCGAAAATGTTTGTCTTAAAGCCTGAAGAAATTAGATGAGTCCCGATAGGACTCTATGTTGTGTCAAATTTCAATTGCAAATGACAAACACGGGACATCATTCAAGTTTGCCCATGGCTCACAATATAGCTTCATGGAAATAATAAAACAACCTTGACATTGCGCACGCAATCGGGAATATTGAATCGAAGAATGACCTTGATAAGGTCTACGACATTAAGAATTTAGCATGGCGCTATTTGTCATGCAAAATGTATACGGGGAATTGTAAATATATTTATGTAAAAACAAACGCAATATCTTCCTCTAAGCTCTAAGGCAATAAAAACCGCGTAGGATACGTCTGCGAATTCCCAAATTAATGTACACTATCTGTACATTTGTGGCATAGAACAAATGTTGTTCTCTGGTGTGTAAGGGCTGAGATGTTGAATGAAGAGGCAGAAAAATTTAGACAAACTCTGTAGAGCGGCCTTTTCGACCACCTATAGAGCAGAGATTCTTATCTTGTTCACGGACTCTTTTCATACATCCAAACCCTGGCCACGTACCCCCAAAAAATATATTTTCTGAGATCTTATTCCGTCAGTGGCTTTTTGGAGAGGGACCAGTATGACAAGCATTTTCCTTCTTCTTCCTTGATTCGTTCTTTATACCGCTCTATGGCCTCGCGTCGCTCGACCCGCGTGGTAGGCATATCGCACGTTCTGGCAGTAATGTCTCAGCATATTTCTACAGGCAGCTCTATGTTCGATCGTGTCATCGCCGAGACCAATGCATTATTGTTGTTTTTTCATTTGACACATCCAGCATTTTTCATTGCAGAGAAAACGAATATAATTTTCTGAGACCCTATTCCGTCAGTGGCGTAGGTAGCTTTTTGAGAGGAACCAGCATTTTTGATTGCAGGGAAAATTATGGAAAGACTATTAAGTACAAATAAAAAAACTCTACAAAAAATGTACTGTCTCTCAATATTTGGCTATTGGGAATTAAATGCGAAATGGGTTTGGAGGAATTAATTTTCGTACTAAGATTTAATGGAAAAATTTGAAACTGGGCTTCATCACAAAAATTTACTGGTGCATTAAAATTTGTGGGGGAAATTCTGATTTAGACTAGACCCTTATTTTATTACTGTAAAATTTTAATGTTTGACGATATCGCTCAGAGGCTACTACACTCAAATTTGAGCGGCTAAGAAAGGATGTTGTTCCGATATGATGTTTATGCGAGGTTTTTGTAGTTAATTTAAAAATGTTTAATTTAATGATTTTGCTTGTGAAACATTTTAATGCCTTTCTGCAAAGTACGAAATGTGTCAGTCGACGGGGATCGATACGCCCCCCCCCCCCTGATTATCTTCGCCACTGGATTCCTGAGGAAACTTGAGAAGCGGATCGTTTAAAGATTGGGATAACTCGACTTCGGTAGAGGACGGGTCAATTTAGGAAATTTAATTGTCGTTGGAGCCGCAACACGTTTGGATGGATAAATTCAGTATGCTGATGTTTCTTTGACCTTACAGAAATCCTCACATCGTTCAGTATAGAAAAAAGCATCTGGATACAATTCCGCTTTAATTGATTTATTTATAATGAATTAGTAAATAATGAAAACTGTCAGTAAATATTCAAATATTTAATGATTCTCCAATAATCAAGCTAGGAACTCCGAAAAAATGGGTCCGAAAAGTTTCTAGCATATTCGCCAGACGTAAGCCTCATTGTCATTAACTTGCATTCGAATAGATTATAAATTATGATGGATAATCCACAAAACTTCAAAGTTATACAAAAGATTAGCGTTCTGGACAACATACGCCTATGAGGGACAGAGACAACGGAGGCATTCAATCCTATTATTAGTTACTCATTTGGCAACTGCTAGGTTAGGGCATAGGAGCTGTCATGGTATCCATGACACACTTAGACCACATCTGGGTCCTTTGTGCTCCCACACGGGAAAGTCATGCTGACCACCTTAAGCCTGAAACCAGCCTGAATGTGCAAGAAAACGTTGATGTTGACCAATATCAATGTTCTTCAGGCTTCCCAAATTCGCAAAGAAGTATGCCCCAGAATCCTTCTTTCTAATAAAACTGGGCAACCACAAAAAAAAAATCCAGATACTTTCCTGGTCCTCCTCATCCCCACAGCTTATACAGAGAACGTTATACGGAAGATTAAGTCTCCTGGCGTGCTCCCCGATAGGAGAGTGTCCTGTCAAAACGCCAACGACAGATCCATTAACTTGCCTTTCCAGTATTAATAATTTAAAGGTACGATAGAGATTCGGATTCGGCCACATAATCTTTGTCCTGGAAGTCGTTCTTCCATTAATCCATCTTAAGTTTACCTTGCTTACGTCGGCCTGACTGATGGTCTGTTTACATGAATCCATGGTCATAACAATATGTCGTTCGTTTACTGGTAGATACAATTCATAGTATGCCCCGTCGCGCTAGTTCATCCGGCTAATGTGACAGTAATTTCCCTTTTCCAGAAGTGCGACATGACAATCCAGTACCGTTGTTGAGAGTACGGATTCAAGGCGAGTTTATCGCCGCCTGGCTGTCTGTGAAAATAAGGACATTCCTTGCCGTTATAACGAGATGTTGCAGCCAGCGTAACGCTTCCTGGATCGCAACGAGTTGGACCCGAAGAGCACTACAGCAAGGTTCAAGCCAAATTCGTTTGGGTGAACACCACAGTTAGTCGCCCAGTTGAATAGCAGGGAGAGTGCGTCAGATGGTAATCTATGAGCCTCCCTAGCATTTCGAGCAATGTCGAGGACAGGCTGATAGGCCTAAGATCCTTAGGGTGAGCGTGCGAAGCTCTTCCCGTTTTCGGAATAAAAAATAAAATAAAACGATCAAAACTAGAAAAAGCCTAGATGAATTTTCCTTTGAAAGTATATTTGAGCAAACGCATACTTTTAGATTCTGATGAACTACCGGGAAAGTGTATGTCTTGTCTAGCAGGACGTCACTGCTTGTAGAAGGCCACGAGCCACGGGGCTTCATGAAATAGCTCGCACCAGATGGATTGATCGCCAATATTCTACGAAGTCCACATGTGTTGCTCAATATTTAGATTTTCTCGCAAAAGATTTTACATAGCGACGGCTTTGCTTGCTTTACTTCTTTTTTCCATTTTTTAAGACACAATTTATAGGTGCGCCAATTCAGATCACCCCCAGAGATTTTTGCTTTATTGACAACTTTTCTACTGTTAGCTCCACATTAATTAATGACATGAGTCCACAAATTAGGTTTCTCACTCTTCTCGTGGGACGTCGTGGACGATGTGTTCAGGGAGTGGTGCTATGTGAAACCCGATTTTTGAGGTTGTGTTCTGGATGCGTTGCAGTAATATTTATCAGACACGTCAGAATTTTCGATGTTGCGTCAATATTCTTAGTCTCAGTCATAATAGCCGTAGGCAGTGGCGATCCTAGGTAGGGGTTTTAAGGGTTGAAACCCCTCCGAAATGAAATGATGATTATTTTCTTAAAATACGAGTGTCAGTACTACCTGAAATAACGATGTTTTGGCACATTTAGGGCACATAGGACTGCAATAGTGGCTGAAAACTTTCCCCTTATGTGGTGGGTTGAGGGTTTTGGAAGCTTTAAAGTAATCTAATCGAAAACAGGCCCGATCTTGACATTGTCTTGACCTTTGGTTATAATTCGACCTGTGCCGTATTTTGCAAATTGTTTTCCATTGTGTTCTGTGAACGCCGTACCAGAACTGTTTTGTTCCATAACCTCACCAAATGTACCTCGGCAATCGTTTATATTTTTGGGGTATTCGATTTTTTTTCAAATGTATAATTTGAATACAATTTGTATGTTTGTATCAGGGTATAACCAGATGCTGCCAGTTCAACCACTCTCAAAAACTCCTCCCGAAATTTCTGCGTACGCCCCTGGCCGTAGGACACACTGTACGGCGCGCGGCGATTTCCTACTATCCTATGGAGCGATCGTATGTTTGAATCGGAGTAACTCTTGGATCAAAGTCAATTGGATCTACAGTCGAACGAACAGAGGTAAATTTGAATCTGACTCTAGATAGTGACAGTATCTTACTTGTGATGAGTATAGTGAAGTATCACGGAGAGAAAAAACGTAGTGAAAGGTATTAAAATTGTAATGAAAACCATTGCATTTGTAATAATTTTTGACCCTACTGCAACTGATGTAAAAGTTATTACATCTTTAATGAAAAATTGCATTGTGCTGTAATAAAATTAACAATTGTTTGGTAATAAAATCTGCCAGGAAGATAATTTGGCGATAATAGAAAAAAAAACAAAAAGTTATTTTTTATTTTTTCCTTTTTTTATTTTTCCTTTTTTTTATTTTTTACTTCTATCCTTAACTTCTTTTCCCTATTTTAATTTTACCTTTTGACAATTTGCTTCTACTGGGAATTGAACCGGGGACCTATCGTTTGGTAGTCCTACGTCCTACACCTAAGCTATCTACGATTACAAGTTATGCGAATAAATTAGTCGTTTTATTTTTTGAAAGTTTCATAATTATTACGCGCTCTTGTTAATTTCATGTACAAAATGATGAAAACTATAACACCATGCAATAATAATTATTACAGGCTGTGGTGAAAATTACCTCAAACGCAATAAATGTAACTATCCATACAAATACCATGCAATGATTTTTTTCATTACACTGCAATCATTTTTACAATAGGCCACAATAACTACATTGTAATCGATTTCACTACATTTTAATAACTTTCACTACAAATTTAGTGAAATTGTATGTTGTGAATTTTATTGTACGATTTTGTAGAATTCATTGCACATTTTTCTCTCCGTGTACAATGCTGAGCTCGAGTCTGTGGAAGCGACATATATAGCACCATTTCAAAAAGGGAAGCGACTGGGTTTTCCATGGAGCTGCTGTCCATTTCCGTTATTCACGAATGTTAGCTTTTTCGCAAACATAATCTTCAAGACGAATTCTCTCTCTTGATTACCGTAACTCCTAGTGGAGCATGGTGTGTTGATGACTACCGTTGTGTAGTCATCAACGTTACAAAGACAACTGAATTCGAAATGTGATATGGTTGTCAGCCATACCACTTCCTCGTCACATTGTTAGTTTATTATTCTACGATACGAATATTTCTTATCATCTTCTTCTGAATAATAAACTTGCGACGAGTCGTGCCGAGTTTGGAAACTCGTTTCTCTATGAGTGTCTATTTCACAGAGTGGCGACCGAACGATCACGGCCACAGAGCACGACGAAGACGAATTAATCGGGTCTAATTCTCCGGAAAATCTACGCTACTGGCTTCTAATCTGAGCGCCTTTTTTTCGCAGGGCACCTAACTATTAAGGTGAAATTCATAGTGCAAAACGATATGCGGCTATTGATCTGAATTCATAAGATATTACCTACACCGGCTTATCGAAGTGAGTGGTAAATAGTGTCCCTCGTTTTTGGTCTGGTAAATGACCTATTTTGGGGCTTTAAGTTTAAGTTACTGAAAACGAAATGTCCAATGTACACAAAAAAATTAATTGCAAAAAACTGGTTGTGGAACATGATAAAATAGTATAAAAGAATATCGGAACCTCATCTACACTTAAAGCGGATTGTATTTTCATATTCTTTATAAGCCCTTTGTTGAGTTTGGACAGATTAAAAATTACAGAACGATGATTTTTTCTTTCTGGGTATGTAGTATTAATTAGATCATCAGTATAGATAAAATGGCATCGAGGCATCGTTTATATACTTACTTATATAGCGAATTCACAATTTTCAAAAAGAATTGTGTTCTTTGTTGTTTCTTACCTGTAAATAAAAAGAAAATCATATTTTAGTTGATATTGTTTGAAAATGTAGGCTGTTTGTATGTTTCAATCAGTAAAATCAGATGACAAAGTAATTGCACTGCCATAGAAGCCCGACCGCCAAAAGCCAAGCTTTTAAGAGAAACAGTTTTATAATTATGAATCTCTACCAAACCCCAGATACATGCGTCGCTATTGATGTTACAAGACATAGGGCGAAGAACGGGCGAAATTGGACGATAAGGTCATGGAAGTGCCATAGAAACCCTCTCCGCAGAAAAGCAGATTCTTCGTTTTTCTTATTTATGAACCAATATTCAACAAACCTTACATAAATACCTCGCATAAATACCGATTTTACATACATTTCGGTCTCTGGGAATTCAGAGGGCATAGAAACCCCACTCCCAAAAGCATGTCATATGGTGACCAGAAAAACGATTAACCCAAACGAAAGTGAAGAGGTTATCCAAATTTCATCTACGCCCGAAAATCGCTTCATGTTTATAATGATTTGCTTTAAACTTTAATTATAATTCTCGTGACATTTTGTGTTTCTGTACCTACTTGAACACTTTCATCAACAATCAGCGGATAGTATCAACTAAATAGCATAAAAGTCACGTAGACGCAGATATTAGATAATAGCAAATCTACAGTGTCTATCAAAGATAGTGTACACGTACAGTATAGACACTATTGCGTTATTTTAATATACCAACCAACTGTAGATACTACCAATTGTCTTTGATTCATCATCAGCATTTGCCACGAACACTACCACCATCAACATCATTCATCACCAAAACGAAATAGTGGTAATTTGACTTTTAAATTAGCCGGCTTTCAACATTATGATTATACACGAATATCCAAATGAATGATGCAGTACGCGTATACTCCTATTGTCGTATCTTATAGGAGTAGCAGAGGCACAGTGTATGTACATATTTATCTATGGAAATGTCGCAGTCTAAAATCTTCGATCAAATCGATTATGCGTACATACCGCGTATAAAATTGAAGAATGATTTAGAATAATATAGTGCTCATATACATTACAATTTAATAGTTCATGGAGTAGGAAGCCGATTAGCGATAAAATAAAACATTTAAACTTTCACTAGCTTTGTTACGCCCACCTATTTGGATCTTAGGCGCATATATTGGAACCGACGAGGATTTAATTAATCACGAATTTATTGATGTCAATCGCTATGAATTGCGAAACGTTTCATTGCAATGACAATTTCTGAATAAATTTTTTTATAACCGCGACATCTGTTAATTTCTCTTTAGATGCATGCATACACTCCGCGCTACTTGAACAGCACACCCTAAAAAAATCTATTGAAATATTAATATCTATCAAAGGTCGATTTAAAAATAGCTTCAGTTTGAAAGGAAAAGCAATGGGTGGTCTGTTTCTCTCAAATCACAATATGAAGTCATGTCCTCTGGGCCATGAAAAGTTAACAATTACTGTCAAAAATAAAGAGGATTATCGATTCTCCTTTCTTGAAATTTAGCTGTACAATTTTTGACACAATATTTATTAGGGAGGGCAATTAAATTTAAAAAAAAAAATACAAATTATAATTGTGGTTATAGATTTTACGTAAATGTAATATACCGGTCCTTCCCTTTCAAAGTCGTGGCTACGTCTATGATGTTGACCGATTTTCGTCTTGCCCCCTCTCTCTAAACGAAATCTTAACTACACCTATGGGTTTTGAAACCTAAGGGCGTAGTATCAATTAAAAATGTAGAGCGTTTTCGAAATACAGTCGCCTAAAGGTGACTAACATTTTTAGGCTAAATTTGACTGCTCTGGGGTCAATATTCACGCATATATGTATGGGCAATTTTGTGTTTTCAAGTGAAAATTTTCGAAAATGAGTTTTGAAAAAGTCGATGTAGAGCGTATTTAGAGCTACATTTTGGTGAAACAACCCGGGTCCTATCTATCACCGTTTCCGAGATACAGCCGCCTAAAGGTGACCAACATTTTTGGGCTAAATTTACCGTCCTCTAGATTCTGCCGCTATACACTATACACTATGAATATGAATTCAAAAGTAAACTCCGATATCTAGGTAAACTGTTTTAATTCTTTAGACAAAATAAATCGAAAATCGTTGTATGCTAAGTTTTTCTGTCAGTCTTTGACATTCGTCACGTCAATTTTTCAAAATTTGACAAATATAACTGTCACATTTGTCAGATTTGTCAAATCGGAACCTCAATCTTTCAAATTAGATAATTTTTAACGTCAATCATTGAAAATTTTACGAATAGAACTATCAAATTTGAAATTTTAAGTAATTAGATACCTTCACAAAAAAATACTTCAGACGAAACTTTAACGAATCAACAACTGAGAACACATGATTGTCATGACAGCTTGTACGGAATATTTCACTGGCAATACGTTTCACACGTCAAATTAAAAAATTTAATCCGATGGTCGCATACACCTTCCGATTTATCTCGCAATCAAAAAATCTAGGCGATCTATCGGCGGGTCTATGGCGATTCTTAGATCAAAATTGTAGACAGATGTTAGGAAACCTTTTAATTATGGTCTAAGCGTATTCCATAGTCTAAAAGTTTGATGGTTGAGACACTATTTAATAGGTTTTATTTTCTGAACGCATACGAAGAGAATAGAATTTATGAAAACAATTTTCGACCAAGCCTATTATCCATCCAAGGCTCCAAGTTTCATGTGTGTATTATGAATATCCTGTATGTGCCCAGGAATGCGCTCAACATATTGTCATGTCAACCGGCAACCCTGGTGGCCAACTAGAATACGACGACGCCTGGCACTCATAGTCAGTCGTTCACCGTCCGCCGACCGATATAGTTTACCCGATACTCGTCCGCCGCCGTTCGTTAAATAAGTCTATCTATCCGTCCGCTATAATCTAGTAATAAGTCCGTCAGTCCGAGTTGAAAGAAACAAGCTGTAGTCCGGTTAAAACCGTCAGCCGTCCGTCCGTGTCCTATTGTCCGTGTAGTGATTAAGTTCAGTTTTTGACAAATAAAGTATTGTTAACCTATATATACACACTGTGTTTCAATATCCCCAGGAAATATCCATTCACTTCGGCCTACTCCTGACATCTCAGAAGTGGGATATTGGGGTATATTGTGGTGAAAACGTAATTACAGTGTTCAAAACGTGTCGAAATGTTAAATTTACGCGATTTTACCGTAAAACAGTTACGCGAAAAATGTCGGCTTGCCGAGCTGCCCAATTTCGGAAACAAGTCGGTTCTTGTCGAGCGGTTGCAAAATCACGTTAGCGCGAGCGAGACGGCGAGTGTGGACATGTTGTCTAGTCGTGTGAGTGAGTTGGAGGAGACGATCCGACAACTTACGACGAAAACAGTCGAGAATGTGCCATACAGCGCGTCTACTCCGATCTTTTCCCGACCGCCATGCGCTCTCGTCACGATGGCTTCGCAATCGCAGTACAGTCAATCACCGAACATATCATCGTTACCACCATCGACGTGTATCCATCTTGCGCCGCCGCCGCAGCCGACACTAACACAACCATCGACGTACACAATGGCACCGACAGTGACATCGTCTTCGGAAAATTCGCCATATGGCTTATCTTATCCCGTATACCACACCGTCCACCCGTCTACGGCACAAGTTCCTGTCTCCGTCGCGCCTGTAAATAGTATTTGTGCTCCGCCACCGCCATATTTTGCGTACCCGCAACAAACATTCTCATCGTGCAATACGAGCGTGCGTGACATCATTGACATTCTCCCAGAGTTTAACCCTTTTGCTGTCGGGACTCTTAGTTCGGAACAATTTGTTTCGCGTGTGACGGATCTGAAAATTGCGTACGGTTGGAACGAAAAAGTGTTGTTGATGGCAATATGGTCGAAGTTAAAAGGACCTGCCAAAACGTGGGCCGAAAGTTTGCCCGTTTTTGATTCGTGGTCCGGTTTCGTTCACCAGTTTTTAATCGATTTTCCGGATACTAAAAACATTGCGGATTTGCACGTCGAAATCGCCGACGCGAAACGTCAGTCACCCGAAACGTTAGAACAGTTTTATTATCGCATATTGGCGTTGGGTCGCCAGTGTCATTTGCCGGACATGGCGATCGTACGGTACGTCATTCGTGGGTGTGGTGACTCGGATTTCTCTCGAATTACTTCGACTCAAACATTCCGACAGTACTCCGATTTGCTGATTGCAATCAAACAGTACAGTGCCTGTAACTCTGTAAAATGTGGCAGTGTTGCTAAACCGCGATATACGGACATATCACACGCAAACCGCAGATGGAACGACCCACCATCTTCGCCTTTCCAAAAGTCTGACAATCACGATAAAAACGTATGTTATAATTGTTTTAAACCGGGGCATATATCAATCCGTTTTCCCCTTCCTCAACGTCGCGAGCGGTGTTCCGTGTGCTCCCGTACCACCCACAAAACGGTTGACTGTCCGGAGCGGTCTACAAGGCCGGTGCCGCAAACAAAAACGTACGAGATCAAAACGAGTCAATTTGGAAGCGTCGAAACGTCAGAAATCGTTAAAACCATCGATGTAAACGGCCACGAAGTAGTAGCGATGGTCGACCCAGGTAGTAATCGCACGTTGTTCCGAGAATCTTTCGCGTACAAAATCGGTGATGTGGTTGCATGTGACGTGTGCATAAACGGATTCGCTGGTGGAAATTACCAGTGTAAAAACAAAACTCGTGCGATTTTAAAAATTGACGGCGGAAAATGCGAAACCGATGCACTAGTGGTCGCGGATGACTATTTGCAACACGATGTTTTGTTGGGCCGTGACGTATTGTGCCGACAGGGCAACTGCTTAGTTATCCGTGGCGAGCAGTGTTGGCTCGAGAATGAGCAAGCGATAGACGTTGGCAAATCGTTGAACGAGAATGAACGTCAACGAGTGGAGAGCCTTGTAACCGAACACCGAGGCAGGTTTGCCACAAATATTTTCGAGTTGGGAAAATGTTCCAAGCTGCAAATGTCGATCTCTCTTACCACTTGTCAGCCGATCGCAAGTAAACCGTATCGCATTCCGTACGCCAAACGCGAAATAGTGGAGAAACTGGTTGCCGAACTATTGGACGCTGGTATTGTTCAGCCGTCTACTTCCGCATATGCGTCGCCAATAGTATTGGTTGAGAAAAAAAATGGAGAAAGTCGGTTATGTGTCGACTATCGACGATTGAATGGTATTACGGTCAAACAACCATTCCCGATGCCGAATATCGAAGATCAGTTTATGCAGCTTTCCGGAAACAAATATTATACCGTATTGGATCTCCGGATGGGGTATCATCAAGTCGAAATGGCCGACGAGTCAAAGGCATTCACCGCTTTCGTTACCCACAATGGGCATTACGAATATACACGTATGCCATTTGGTCTCGTAAATGCGCCTGGAGTATTTCAACAGCTGATCAACGAAATCGTCTCTCACATGGATCCCGGAGAAGCGATAGCATACTTGGACGATATCATTCTGCCGAGCCGAGATGTTGAAAGCGGTTTTACGTCTCTTCGAAAGTTTTTCCAAATTTTGGAAATGTACGGTCTGACAATGCGGTTGGACAAATGTAAATTCTTGGCCGACGAGATAAATTACCTGGCCCATATAGTAAACGAAAACGGTATCCGACCGGGAAGTGAAAAGGTGTCTGCTATCGAAAATTTTAAGCAGCCATCAAACATCACCGAGGTGAGAAGGTTCTTGGGGCTCACCGGATTCTTCCGGAAATTTGTGCAGGACTACGCACTTATAGCGACACCGCTAACTCAACTACTTCGGAAACCAGAACAATTTTCGTGGGACGTCGAACAGCAGAAATCATTCGAGCGACTCAAACTTGTTTTGTGTAACGAGCCGGTGTTGGCATTGTTCGATATTCATGCGCAACACGAAATACATACGGATGCCAGTACGATTGGGCTAGCCGGAGTCCTCTTACAGTCCATCGACGGGAAGTGCTGGAAACCTGTTTTCTACTATAGTCGTCATTGTACCGCAGCCGAAAGTATCTATCACAGCTATGAGCTTGAAGTGCTCGCCGTCGTTGAAACGTTAGATAGATTTCGAGTTTACATTCTGGGTAGAAAAATTCGTATAGTCACCGATTGTTCTGCGATTGCTCAGATTAAATCTAACACCGAGATGAAGCCACGCGTAGCGAGATGGATGTTACGATTAATGGAATACGATCTTGATATTGTACACCGTGCAGGGAAACGCCTTGCTCATGTCGATGCGCTGAGTCGTGCTCCCGATTTACCGCCGACCGAACCTGCAACCGCCGGATTCACATTCGCCATTTCAACCGGAAGTGACGATTGGATATATGTGATGCAGTTGAAAGACGATCACCTGCGACACATAATTGCCGTTCTGAAAAACGAAGTTGTAGACGTGCAGGTGAAACAAATTAAATCGGACTTTGAATTAAAACAGCACCGGTTGTTCCGTAAAACGAGTGAAGGACTTAAATTAGTAGTGCCGAAATCGCTTAAATTCCGTGTCGTGCAGCATTGTCATGATAATTCCGGTCATTTTGGTGTCGAAAAAACATTGGAACGAATTGGACAATATTATTGGTTTCCTAAAATGCGAAAATTCGTGAACGATTACATCGCAGCGTGTGTGAATTGTTGTTATTATCAATCTCGCGCGGGAAAACACGAAGGACGATTATACTGTGCCGATGTAACACCAATACCGTTTCGTCAGCTACATATCGATCACCTTGGCCCCTTTAAACGTAGCAAGAAGGGAAATATGTACATTCTCGCTATATCGGACGCCTTCAGCAAATATTTAGTAGTAAAAGCCGTGCGAAATACATCAACCCAACCGGTTTTGAACGCATTGACCGATTTGGCCAGTTACTTTGGACTGCCTCAAGTGGTCGTCTCGGATCGTGGTACCGCCTTTACGTCTAAAAACTTCGCGACCTTTTGTGAAACTTATAAAATCACTCACATTAAAACCGCTGTCCGAACCCCTCGCGCGAACGGGCAAGTGGAGCGCGCGAATAAGACTATACTTTCGTTTTTATCGACTACCGTGGAAAATAAAAACAATTGGGACGAATTATTACCGACACTACAGTGGACTGTTAACTCACAAAAGAACGCGACGACGGGATTTAGTCCGAACGAAATCGTATTTGACTTCAAGTTAAGGGACTTAACCGCTAATAGTCTCATTTCAGTGTTACAAGATGAGGTTGATGTTGCGAACGAACTCGAGCCGATCGCCGCTGATGTCGGAACGAAACGAAAGCTTGCGATGGAGAACATCACACGTCAACGACTCCGCTGGAAGGACCGTTTCGACAAGCAACATTCATTACCGAGAGAGTACGCCATTGACGACATCGTATTAATCGAGAACGACGCCGCATCCACTGGGGAAAGCCGAAAGTTAGAGCCTAAGTATAAGGGGCCCTATATTATTTCTCGTGTCCTTGGTAAGGACCGGTATTTGATCGAAAATGTGCCCGGCTTGCACACATCGAAGTCCTTCTGCTCTGTGTATACTTCCGAGAAGATTCGCCCTTGGTGCTTGGAACCACCCGAAGTTTCTGAGGACGATGTTGACGTCATCGAGGACGATTCCGAGGCAGGAAAGGCCGAGCTGTCATGTCAACCGGCAACCCTGGTGGCCAACTAGAATACGACGACGCCTGGCACTCATAGTCAGTCGTTCACCGTCCGCCGACCGATATAGTTTACCCGATACTCGTCCGCCGCCGTTCGTTAAATAAGTCTATCTATCCGTCCGCTATAATCTAGTAATAAGTCCGTCAGTCCGAGTTGAAAGAAACAAGCTGTAGTCCGGTTAAAACCGTCAGCCGTCCGTCCGTGTCCTATTGTCCGTGTAGTGATTAAGTTCAGTTTTTGACAAATAAAGTATTGTTAACCTATATATACACACTGTGTTTCAATATCCCCAGGAAATATCCATTCACTTCGGCCTACTCCTGACAATATGAAGGTGACTCAATCCCTGTCACCCGGTTCTGGAAAAGTCTTTGGAGGGCACTGAGTGGCTTCAAAAAATGTTCACTGTATGTAATAATGACGCATTAGGTTAACACATTTTTTAATTTGAGTTTTAATTATTTTTTTTCGGAAAATAATTAATAATATGTCCATCTCCACCTAACTTTTCGGAATTGTTGATCCTTAAAATATTGAGCCAGTATTCTCATAAGCAAATACCAAAATATTTCGATGTCGAAAAGTTTGTGTTGTCAGCTAAAAAGTTTACAAAATTAAACCCTTCACGTCAGACATCAAAAGTTATACACTTCAAGCAGGACCACAGAACAGCAAAATTCTGCGTCGAATTTTTCTTAAACGTTTATTAAACATGGTACTGTGTTAATCAATTTGTTAGAGTTTATTATTATTATATTCAATTTAAAATTATCGTTTTGAAGACATAATAACGGAGAGTCCTTACATAACATGAAGTAAGGTGTAAGTTTGATTTTTGGGTTTTGTGGCCCCGAGAAGCTAGAAGGTTGGACATCCATGCCCCCCAATGCATAAATAAGCACTTCTTGCATTTAAAATTTTCCTTTTTCAACTTCTTTAAATCAGATATCGCAAGTTGATAAATAACACCATAAACGACTACTTGCGTCCAGCCATTTGTTTGTTCACACGCTCCGTATAGTCTTATAATCGAGGCATGTTGAAGATTTCATTATTGAGTCATCCAATTTAACGATTATTTTATCCTCAATTGTATGGCACTGTTTTGTGCGAGTGTTCTTCTGATCTCCAAATGACGATAATCGTGTTATCGCTTTTTATTTTTCTTCTTTCTGCTCCTTTTTTTTTGTTCGAAGTTAATGTGCTTCTTTCGTATTGTAAGGAAAAACACGTCACGACGACCGACGACTCAACAAAATCTCACTAGTGTCTGTCGTTGTCGCGCAACGATATGGAGAAGGACGTCATAGCGTCAAACGAGAGAAAAGTCGAAAAAGGCCACGCCACTTTCTATAAGGTTACATCAACCATTATTTTGTCAGAAGCGAGGCGATACGATTTTATAAAATGTTGGAACTTTTTATCTTAAATTCAATTTGATAGATACACACTCAAGGGATGTAGGATTTTATTTCCATATACGAATATTCGTGACGAAACGAATCAAAGCCTTAGATCCGGATACCATACAAGCAAAAATAACAATAGAAGAAAAATAAGTGTCAGATCTGTCGACCTCTATACGACAGGATATGTGTGTAGTGTGTATACGCAAAGATAAAAATGCCGCAATTGATACTTTCATTGATATCTGAAGCCACAAAATGTAAAAGTTCTTCTGTACAAGTCGTTTATCTTTTTGGTGAAATATCTAAGGATCTTTATATATTACAAATGTATTTCATGTGCCAGGATACATATATCCTGAAATACGTTGAATGTAAAAGTATTTATCCCCAAATCAATGATAACGTTCGCACAGTCAAACACACGTTCATAAGATCGTAAGTATGAGGAGGAATATTGTCTTAAATCGATAATGGCTTCACGGTATGGATATATGTAATGTTAAAACAAGGCGCTCCCTTTGATAATGGCCTGGAAAATGGCAATAAAAGTAAATTTATGTTAAGTGCTATACATCTCTCAAATGGCTGGATATATGTATGTGCGTACATAAAGAGATTCTGTAAGAATTGTGGATTTCTAAGCCAACGCGATGAAAATGCGGTTGATTTATGGAAATGTGACTTTTAGAATGTATGAATTTATAATGCCGATATAGACGCTTTCCGACGGCATTTCAGTAAATCATATGAGTGGATTACATGAATTTTAATTGTTTTATAGGATTTTTCATCACACATTCTAAATTCGTTCAGTTTTTTTTTATGACAATCAAGAACGACAGTACAAGAAAGTTTTGTGCAAACTACGATACATTCAGATCAGGTTTTTTTCACGAATTTCAGAATTTTGAGTTTCCAGAATTTTAAGTTTAGAAGCCAAAGATCTTAAAGTGTCTGAAAGAACCAACAGCATCACTTAATTGCTTTTAATTTCCCGTTTTCGTTCAGTTCTAGTATGATATCGTATATTTTCAGCTTGTCGCTTAAATTCCTTTTTCAAACATTTCTCCAATTTTTCTATGGAAACTCGTTATTTTTCTCGAATGTCGCCATAAGTTCGGATAATCGACACCCGACTGTAGTTCTTTCCGTAACATAAACCTTGCTCCTGTTTTAGTGTTTAGTTGAAAAATTAAATTCCCAGCAATTAATAAGAAAATCATCCAGGAGACTTCATGGTCGTAAAAAATGTATGTACATCGTTCGATGTGCATACTTTTGTTTTACGAGTATGTATATGTATATCCATTTGTTGGTTGCAACAAGCACCAAAAAATACAACAAATGAATGTGAACTTGGTAAAAATTTTCGTATATTGTGATTGGCAAGTTTCCTCTTTTTTTTTCAACTAAAACATAAATTAAAGCTATTCTTCATATATGTATCTCTTCTTTAATGAGTAATTGAAAATTTGAACTCTATATTTTGAGATTGAATTTAAAATTTTATCAGAAATTTTGCAATTTTTTTGTTCGTTTATTTTTGTTTATATAAAACGAAAGTTCATGAGTCTATTCGCATTAAATGATTTACATATATTATTCAAAATGAATAAATTGTATATTTGTGTTTCTTTTTTCCCAATTCCCAAGCAAACCTACGGACAGATCTTCTTTAAAAAAAAGCATGTATAGATTTAAAAAAAAAACAAAATATTTAAATGTGCGTGGTAAACGGCTGGCTACTGACCTGTGTGAAATCTTGACGTCAATAAACCAAAATATAAAATGGTTGATATTTATATTTTTGTATTGCTTCATGTGCATAAATATCTATAAAGATCATTTCAAATGAGACGGTTTTGATATAAAGTGAAAGATGATGTGGGCTACTGTGATTTTTTGTTGCAGATTGGTTAGGTATACGGTTAAATTGAAAAGACACCTAATAAACATACGAAAAGAAAGTGATATGTATTAGAAATGATAGTTCTGAAAATTTAAATGAATTTAAATTACTATAATATATGGTACATATGGGGAATTCCTTTGTATTTAAAATTTATTTAAAGAATATTTTCAATCAAGAGACACGGGAGCGTCTCTACTGCAAAAAAAAAAACGAGTGTACACAGGGCAATGGCCCGCAATACGAGGGTTTTATAGATTTTTAATATATTGTGAATAATTTTGTACATACATTTTATAGGCAATAAATAATAATTATGCACAATATTAATAAAATGATTCTTGCAAAATTTATTTTTGAATTTTTCTAAATATAGATTTATTGCGTATTCTGAGGCAAACGTAAGCATGGCTACGCATGACTTCGTTAAACCTGTTGATATGAGTACCTACAAATACCTTTCCTATGAGTTTTGAAAAAAAGACTTTGGCAGCTATTCAGGGACACTCTGTTAACTTCAAAAGTATTTGTCAAAAACACTATTACCATTATATGCATTCCCACCATTTTTCATGTTCATTGTTTAACCCTCATCCAGCGGCAGATTTTTACAACGCTTGCCGGCGGCAAAGGTACACCTGTACCTTAGTACATTTTGTATGAAAATCTTCACTATTTGTATGAATTTTGGCCGTAAAACCGTTTCATTATGTTGACTAGTCACAAATTAGTAACTGTTTTTGGGAAGTGGATGTTTTAAGAAGTTGGGTTTATGTGGATTTAATTTTTAGAGTGGGTCAATTTAGAAAATAGGCAAAATTTTAAGAAGAAAATTGAAAAAACGGGTTGTTTGGAATTTTCATTTGACGAAATCTAAAATTAATTTACAAATGAAAAGTAGAAAACGGTTCAAATTAAGTTATTAATGATTTTAGAAGAATTTAGTATGTTTGATTTGCGAATTGTGGAGTCTTTGGTTAAAATTTACCCCCCTACCCCCAATATATTATTCTTTTACTAGAACCCGTTACCGCTAACGAAAAAAACATCAATAATTATCACTTTCTCGTTATTTTCCATAAAACAACAATGCTTGAAGAAATAAATATATTGGAGAAATGAGTAAATGTGTTATTATACGAAAGACAGGTCCTGTCAAGCAACAGGCAAGTAGAATCGGTTAGGATAATTTTCAGTCTCTATAATATTTGTAAATCTAAATTGAGGCCAATTCCTATAGTAGAAAAATATCTAAAATAGTAATTGTGATTGTTGTTGGTTAATTGCAAAATATTTTCTCATATATGTAATTAAATCCAAGGATCGATTGAAAAATTAAAACAAGAAACCGAAGACATGTGGCATATTCTATAGCAGTTATCGGTATCTATATATGGTACCGACGTACAATTCAACCGAGTTTATATACCCACCAAACATCCAATTTTATAAATTTGGTTGGATGCTTCTGCTGGTTTTCAGCTTAACCTTCAAAAAGGAACTCGGGTGGACGTCCCGAATTACACAAATAATAAATATTAGGTGATGGAATACAAAATATGGGAATTTGTGATCAAGAAAATAAACCGCTAAAATCCAAAATTTCAGCATTTGCTACAAACCTAATTTTCACTAGATGTTATGGGCAAAGAAGGTGTAATACATTGTATTGGTTGCCCCAAACCATTACTTCAAAAAGTTTGGTATGCCGGTAAAAGTCTTCAGATTGATGTCATATAACCAAAAACCGCTGTATGAGTTAGCCTAGTCCCTAAAAATCGATATCTCCAAGGACCTTGATCATTACAAATAAAAATCGTAAATCGAATACTTCTGTACATCACTCGATTCTCAACTTATTGATGCTATAATAAGTCTCTCTAAGCATGAGCATTCACCAAAAATATTTTATTGTCGTCTTTTGTAAATTTTCTTTCATACAAAATATATGAAGGTACAAATGTACCTTTGCCGCCGTTAAAGGGTGTAAGATTAATTTTGCTCCCTAATTTGGGGATGGGTCACACATTTCTGAAATTCGGAATATATATTTTAAACTAAAATCGTAGAGATGTCAGAAAATTTCAGACAGATCGGACCCATAGCAAAAAAGTTACGGTATTTTAAAAACGAAAAAGGTACACCTATACCTATCCCGCTGGATGAGGGTTAATCAAGTCACACGAAATGCATTGAACAAATGCTTAAGCCGCTGCCCTGGTATTGTGAAACGCAATTATTAAATATTTGATTCGCTCTATTTCCGGTTTGGATAAAGTTATTCAAATATTTCATATGTAATTTCCTAAAAACCCTCATCAAAATTTTATATTTGTAGACCTAACAGGGGCTACACACGCGCAAATAGAAATTTTGCAATTTTTTTTTCTTAGCAAATGTCAACAGTCTTATAGTATGTAACGTATATAAGCTCATACTAACCAATCTTTGTGCAACGTTTCATATCGGTACATATAACGGTTTGAAAAACCGAGGTGAAAACGAAAGTTTAACTTCAAACGCCCATAACTCCATTACCGTTACTTGTAACTGGAAAAAAAGCATCTGATATAAAATGTACTCGACAAGTCCTTTGATGTTAGTACCCATACGGCCATCTCCGATAAAATCTAAAAAAGTCGACTTTTTTCAACTCTTGGTAGGACAAAGATAACACCCTGTTATCTTTACTCTCTTCCGCCAAAGAACAAAACGAGACGCGAACAAATAAAATTGCCGGACGGAACAATGTTTTACGACTGAAAGAATTACAGCTTTACAGGCAACTTTCCGAAATTTTTAGTGCATAGGGCTATCAAACTCTTCGATCGGAGCAATGTACTAGGGATGTGTCGGTATTCCTGTAACGGTGAATAGGAATCGATTACCCACCTGGTAACCGTTACTACCAGTTCCTGAAAAATAAAAATACTGCTTCCCGAGTACTCATGATCATAATACACAAGCAGGAAAATTTTATCTTAAACTATAACCATAACTACGATTTCAAATCCCGCCTACAATCTATTGGTTCTAACCAAAACCAAATCTAAATCATCATACCAGTCGCCACACGTACTAACTTATTATTTATAACCATAGAATGACAAATAAACTGCGATTTTTCGTCCAATAACATCACCCCTACAATCTATACCAACCAAAACTAAATCCACCCCCAAGATACGATACGCCTTTTAAACATTACACACAACGTATGTACATATGTTCATTCTTTCCAAACACAGCCAAAAACTCCGACTTCAGTCACTGCCCCATATAGACTTGCACTCATTTGCTGTATCGGTATAGGATCAGGATCTGCTTGAGTCACTGGTAGAGACTTGTACTCATTTGCTGTATCGGTATCGCGTATCGGTATAGGATCTGGATCTGCTTGAGTCACTGGTAGAAACTTGTACTCATTTGCTGTATCGGTATAGGATCTGGATCTGCTTGAGTCACTGGTAGAGACTTGTCCTCATTTGCTGTATCGGTATCGCGTATCGGTATAGGATCTGCTTCGGTCACTGATAGATAGTTGTACTCATTTGCTGTATCGGCTCTTAGGATCTATTTCAGTCACCGGTAGAGACTTGTACTCATTTGCTGTGGCGGTGTGTGTAGGATCTGTTTCAGTCACCGATAAAAACTTGTACAGAGGCTTGAAACAGAACCGGCAGCGTATGCTAATGCTAATGGTCCCCGAACAAGTTGCAGCTAGCTGTTTCAATTATTTCAAATATTTATATTGACATTGACACCTTTTTGGAAAGCTGACAACACGAGTATGTTTATCCAGTGGTCTGCAGACTCCGTGTCATATATTTTATTTTAGTAATACTACATTAAAAATCAACTTTAAAAAAATTTAAGAAATTTTTTTTTTATTAAAAATTAAAAATTTCAAATTGGGTTTTTGAAATTTTAAATGATTAAGAAATGTCTGTTATAGTGTTGACTAAAATCCAAAAATAAGTTTTAACCCATTAGTTTTAAATTAGTTTTTTAAATTCTTACTTTAAATGGTAAGATTCAAGGTTATTTCAAAAAAACCTAAAAAATAAAATATCTCAGTGACCATTGAAAATCGGCCTAACATTTATGGCCTCATTTTGTTGTATTTTGACCCTATTATAACGTGTTGCAGGGAATAGGTCGACTTAACCAATAACCCTGTATAATTAGGAAAAATATGTGCACAATGTTAACAAAAAGATAACTATTGACCGAAATGGCTAACCACGGTTACTAAGAGCGTTCCCTAAGACGAAAGTCTTTTTTTTACTAAGGATGAAAAAATCCGATTTAGTAGTGAGTGCAGATAAAATACATCTGCCGTCTCCCCTACGTGAAGCATCTTTTAAGGACCTGTAACGCCCATAACTCCGTTATCGTTACTTGCAACTGGAAAAAAGTACGTGATATAAGGATCTGTAGATCGAATTTTATTTCCGGGGATTTAGTTTGGCCTTGGGCAGGACATGATGGTGGTCTTTTAAGTTGGCCAGAATCGTCAAAACTCTTTAGCTGGTTGATCCTCAGATCTAAGACAATCATTTCAGTCTAGCATCCACGACTGTTACAAGATAGGTATGTAGGGGCACTCCTCAAGGTGGTCTCTTTACGCCACTTGGATTTTGTGATAAATAGATGATCTCACAAGTTCTCCTGTAATTGTTAAATTTTTAACTTTGTCTCCAAAAATTAGCAACCTTTGAAAAGAAAATTGTCGTTGCTCTTTCCTAATTTTAAATGTGAGTTATGTTCTGTAATTTTTCCTGATGAAAAAAAAATCGAACGAGAGAGGCACCCATTTCGATTTCGAACACAAGAAATTCGGAAAACTATACCCCACTTTTCAATTCCGCACAGAACGGTTAACAGTAAACAGTGATTTAAACTATAACAATCAAAATCCAAAACATTTTTGGATTTTCTCCAGCAGTTGGTGCCCGAAAAACGAGTCCTAATCAATATGCAGAGCAACAATGTTGTGAATGAACCCGTCCTAGACAAGGACTTAGATCACAATAAACATTGCGCATAATTTAATGTGTTATCTAGTGTAACCCAATGGAAACGTGTTGCATAACTGGTTACGAGGTTGCACTTCTGCTCAACTTCATGACATCTCGACTTAGAAATATGAAGGACAGTCAAGCTGTAACTATCCATGAAAAATGTATCACGTCTGCGCTTAATCCTCCCTTTGTTCTTGCGCTTGCGACACTTGTAGCGCACAGTTTAGTACGAACTTTTGAACATACATACATACATCAAGAAGTAAAAGTACAATCTTAATTAGTATAATGACGTTCGAAGCGACTTTTAATTTTCTTTTTTTAGATAACTTCTGAAGATAAAAAATGATAAATTTGTCAGATTTCGGGTCCACTTCCTATCACAGGTACTCTTAGTTTTGATCCGATGGAAGTAATTCATAGTGGAGAGTATAAGGGGGCTCTAAAACAAATTGTATTTGTCTGGCGTAATTTAGAGGGAAGTAGTTACATGCATGACTTGAGAAATGTTAACAGAAGTGAGGGAAGTGTCCTTGGCAAGAAAAATCACTCTCCCTACACTCCATTAAAAGTTACTGTGCGAAATGTAAATCTGAAAAAAAAATTTAATTCCACATAATGAAATACTTTGGGCCTAGGGTACAATTTGGCCTTTTAAAAATTTGGCCCATTTAAAAATTTGGCTACCGACGGGAAATTACCTTTTTTGTTGTAGATTCAAATTACATATTCGCTGTAAAAAAATTGTGGGCTTGCCCTCACCCCCTAATCGCTATCCTGACTACGCCCATGGTTCATGTTATCGACGAAACAATTTTAACATCCACTGGACGAGATGCACACACCTTTCACTCATGTCAACGGATTTACTGCGTTGACATGAGTGAAACCCTTGGGCACCAAAAGAGATTTTCAATAAATTCTGAAATTTCAGCAGCGCTAATTCGGAGATTACTTAATGAGAAGTTATTCAAAGACTCAAGCTCGTTCTCTTTCGAAATAATTGGGGCTTGGTGTAAGCTTAATCCTTGGTATCGTCTTTGATCGTTGATCCGATGGTCGTGATTAAAAATCGTAGAAACGGAAAAAAGGCACTGCTCCTCATTGCCCAGAACTATATCAAGAATATGTTTACCCTAAAGCCCCCTACTCTTTGGATAAAGAACGAGAGTAGGAATTCTTGAATACTATGTGGGAATAATAATGGAGAGCGCCAAACACCGACTACGTCATAAAATTGGTAAATTATCGTACCCATGTCGTGCAATTTTTTAATCGACACTGTATGCATAAACTTTTAACTTTGTACTGTAACCGCGTCTGGCTTTCGAATTGTAGACACGTTAATATTTTTCTTACTGTTCCCACTTAACACCTCAAATCAATGACAAAATTCAATTCCCCTATTTTAAAAAGCCATTATTCAAGACTATAAGTAAACTTAAATAGAAAACACATTTTTTACGATTATGTCAATAGAATTGACATCATTCACGGAAATAATCGATACTTTTTGCGCATCATCGCATCACCACAAAAAAAAACCACTTGTGTCCATATAAGCCAAAAAGGTCAAAGACTCACTCATATAGAAAAAAATGGCATTAGTGAATCTTCTTTTCGAAAATCTTAAAATATTTTAAAATGTGTTTACTTATAACAAACATTCGGACGTATAGCGTGATTATAACTATATTTTTGCTTGAAATTATCGCTTTCATGTGTGTTGGTAAGTTATTGTATGGATATACAGTGGAACCTCTCTTAACGGACACCTCTCTAGAGCGGACACCCCTCGAAACGGACATTTTCAAACGATCCCAATTTTAATTTATACTATGTTAGTGCAAATGAAACCCTTATATAACGGACACCCCTCTTACGGACGCGGACAGCCAAATATTAATCTCTGGACAACAGTGATAGTCCCGTGGTTGTCCGTTGTAGAGAGGTTTTCCTGTATAAGCAATCAAGCATGTATAGCACCTATTTATTTACTACTATTATTATTTATATAACAATTTAGTTGCAATTTAACAAAAATTGGAAATCTTCTCGAAAATACAATTCATTTATAGAAAAAAGCTTCAATTTTACGGCTTATTTATTTTACTGGTCAGTTGTCTTGTAGTACAACTTATAGAAACCACATTTCATATGTACGTGTATACATATTTGCACCTTTATAGCAATTCAAACCAACCCAAACCGTATATGTGTGAAAAATAAATTAATGTCGTGGCATTAGGCGATTGAAAATGTTATTTGTAATCCGACAAGATCGTTAAGGAAAAAAACAACTTCATTGTTGTATGGCTGCTGCAAACAATGAAATTCATGTTCTTCCTGGTTGAATGTGTTCATATAAGACTAGCGTCGTATGAATGCAGCAGCTGTTGCTAGAAATCCGATACGTTTATCAGCATACATAGGAAGGCGAATTCTTCTCGCTCGATATGGTTGAGATGCAACCTCCAACTTTTAAAATGATATAGTCTCCTCTCGCGTCATCCGATTTGTTTTGCTGTTTGACCTTTGGTTAAGTAAGCGAAACTAATCAATAAAAAGTTAGTGGCTTTTGGGAAATAAAGAAAAGTAGATACAGTAAAAGCTCCCGTGGACAGACACTGACGGTTCCAGCATTTATGTCCGGCCACGGGAGATGTCCGCTTGCGGGAGAGGGTTTAAAATATCGCTTCTACATATACGCATTAAAACGTAGTCTGGCTGGTCTAGCGGTTAGTGCGCGCACCTTCGGTGCGCAGGGTCATGAGTTCGAATCTCACCGTGGATCATGGTGTTTTTCGAACTCACGAACTTGTGACGGACTATGATCTCACTCAGATGTTATACGCACCCAAGTAACAATTTCATCCCTATAATACTTCGTAAACACTGAATAATAGTACAATAATGGCATTTGGCGCCGTTTTTTAATCCAATAGAACCTCATTGTAGGACTAACTTATGCTTCAATAAAGGTGTACTATTTGCCTTATATCATCATTTTTTGTCACTAAACGCATTTGTAGAAAAAAATTAAAAAAAAAAACAAAATTTCCGCAGCCAGCATCGAACCAATGTCTGTTGATTGCCCGTCCTACACGCTACCACTCAGCCAACCTCACATATATTCAGCATTGCTCGTAAACACTTGAAATGGTTAATTGCTTCTATAGAAATGATTGACAATTCTTTATGGACTCTTCTGCAATGCACCCTAAATCCATACATTTATCAATAAAATAGAGTGAATTTCTGCGCACAGATCACCTCAATTAGTTTCGAAGGTAATAATGAGTGCATACGTGTGGGTTTCATGCAAGATTTTAAGGATTTCTATTGCAGAAATTACGTATTTCAGAGCACTTCATAAGTTTCAATTTTTTTTTAAATCACCAAGTCCATCCTTCTATAAAACTACGATGAACAATTTATTGGATGACCATACGAATGTCACACTATAAAAATGATACCGACCGATATTTATGCATGTGTGTGAGTTAACTTAGAGAGACTATTGCATGTGTGTGCTGTATCATCCAATAAACACAAGAGTGGAGTATTTAAAGGAGTACCTTTTTAGGTTAATGATTATAGACAGTTTTATCGAAATCTTATACCACCATCTTTAAATTTATTCCATACCGATGATAGAAGCTTTCCGGAAAATGCTTTAAGGATGTTTTATCGGATCAAAATATTTCTTTAAGCGATGTCACACGATAAATTGATTGCGTGGTACTATATGATTTCTACAGTGTGAAGTGTTTCTTTAAAGCAAACGAATTGTTGCTTGGGCATTAAAACAATAAGTATTGTTTGCATGTGTTTCAATTCATTTTTTGTTTACCTTAAACTTCTCCAAGCTTTTATAGTGAAAAACGAACAAGTAGAAAAATATTAGCTTTAATTAGGGATGTGAAAATCCGCCCAATTTTAGTTTTTTTTTAGTTATTTTTGGTAGCGGTTAGTCGGTCCGGTTAATACCGAACAGAAAGTTTTGCATTGTTACTTGGAAGTTGTAAGACACCCAAGCATTCATAATAACTTCAGAGCGTCAAGTTAAGCTTTTTCAAACAGGCAGTGTTGCCTGGTGTAGAGAACCTCTGATTCGCACAATAGGATCCCGTGCAATACATGATCTGCTCCAGAAGTGTTTCTTATCGTATAGGTCGTAAAACTATCCTCCCAGATGATGAGTCTCGGCTCGGCATCAAAATTAAGGTGGAATTTCCGATGGGCCTACACACAAGAAATCGACCATAAAGGAATCGAATTATATTTGTGTAATCTCCAGACGGTGATAAGTCCTTAATTAAAATAAAATTAAAATTTTATTTGCCAATAAACTGGTTCATGATAAACACATAATAACACACAAAACAATAAATGATTCGCCAATTCCATAAGGGCCTTTTGTATGTTCTTACACACACAGATTTTTTTCTGGTAGACAGAAGAGTTGAGGCTTTCTTCGCAAATATGAAAGGAAATTCAAATTCCGCATAATCAAAAAGTTGAGCAGCCGACCAGGTGAAAAACCGGAAGACAAAAAAGCCGAAAATAACACGGTCGTCCGTACGGGTTTCGGGTCTAACCGCCCTGTTTCCATATCCCTATTTCAATATACAAATGCATGTTATCCGTGGAGCCAAAAATCTTAGAAAACAAAACCTGGAGCGCATAAATGCATTTTTGTGATCGTATCGAGATTTCATTAATTTCTGCAAGTCGACTAAATATTAAATTTGTGTCCGCTTACCGGAGATGATTCATGAGAAATGTATGGAGGATGTGTCCGTGTCCGGCCAGTAGAGCGTCCGGCTAGCGGAATGGATTTTATTCTAAAATATGAAGGAAAAAGTTGGGACTAAGAAATTTGTCCGGCTACGGGAGATGACCGCCTGCGGGAGCTGTCCGCGAACGGAGCTTTCACTGTATATGTGATTTGAATTCATTGAAAAATTTAAAACAAAAATGATTGGAATTATGATGCCTAGTATTCTACTCCATTCTGGAGAAGGCACCTGAAGAGACACACAGAACAGGCAGAGTGAGTCGAAACCGGAATTATCCTATTCGAAGAGAGATACTTTTATTTTATTTTTTGCGGTCCCAATATAAGGTAAAGAAGAACACGAACTATCTAACACAAATGATTCTATCCAGTGGCGAATTTACCAGACTGAACAGCCTGGACTGGATAGGATAGGAGTCTAGGGTGGCAGATTTTCGGGCGCGGCAAATTTGAGGCAAATATATCTAATGCCACGGAGGGCTGAATTCAGGATGCGTATTTTGTAACTGGTCTTATGAACCGTTAGTTTACCCTCGACCGAGGGAGAGTAAACAATTTTTTTCTTCTTAAAATAATCCTTTTCAGTACAGAATATTTAAGTTCAAAATGTTCGTTAGGGTTCGTTATGACAAAATTTTTAAATAAAAACAAATCTGAAATTTTTCCTAATTTATTATCGCTATCTGTACGTAGCTTCAATTTTGGAAACAATAAGAACGTTTTTTAAACATTTTAAGCTGAAAACTTGGATTAAGTGCACGTCCATTATTTATCCCAAAAGAATTACACTCTCAACGCCTTTTAGTACCTATTTCACAAAAATTGCGGGACACCATGCACAACAATAGCATGCACATCCCGATATATGTATATAAGACAAATCAAGTCGTTTGTCACTTTGGGTTTAACTACTTTTATATTGCTGGGCTGCGCTTCAATAAAATAAATATTTATGTATGATAAAAATTGGAAAACGATCAGCATCCACGAAGCGGAAAGCTCGAAGCTCATACGGAAATATATTCTGAGTATTCATTTTCGACACAAAGTATGAATAGTATTTCGCACATTTTCTGCACAACTTGTTTTGAAACAGGTAAGCTATGGGAACGTAAACATCTAGTTGTGCTATGCTTATATAAGTGGTGGTTATGTAAGTGCATGCTGTACAAGCCAATAGCAGTAGAGGCAGAATGTGTAAATCCGCCACTGATTTCATCGTAATTTTGGTAGCCGTACGCATAGAATGATAATGATGCATATCACTGATTTCGACGATAATAACGGAGGTGAACTCAAGGCACCCAAGGAGACGTACGAAGTTCACCGAATAGACCGAATTTAAAAATGCCAGGCTTTAATTTTTGTAGAGTTCCGGTATTTTACCCAACGACAAAATACATTTATATATATTTTTTTTTTTTATTTATGCAACATTACACCCACCTCGACACTTCAGCCATACCCTCCTTAAGTGAAAAGCACTTGAAAGTCATCGAGGCACATACTACTTGTGTATATCTTAAGAACATTTTTATGACCCCACCCACCCTTGCGAAGAGCGCAATAATACTTTGTTCAAGAGTGTTTTAAAGGTGCTTTCCTTTCGCAGGCGGAGGACAGAAGGCGACTACTGTGTGTATGTGTTCATGCTTTTCATATATGAATTCTCCTGCTGTAATCACGGTAAAAACATGTTGCATGGAAAAGCAGAAAAAAATTGTTCATTGTGCATTTGCGAGAACAATAATAATCTCTGCACAGGTCGATATTTTTCAATTGGATTATTGTGCACTTATCTAATGCAATGTTACAATGTCTGCGAAGTGGTATGTGAGTAATTTATTTCTGAGCTTTTTGCATAGCAAAAGTGATAGACATCGTCGTAGGTTCAGAGAATAAGATATTTTTATAGATAATAATAATATTCATAAAATATAATGAAATAACCACAAACAACCAGTTTTCAATAAAATGATGTCATCGTGTTATTTTCCAGCGCGACTAATGTCGGTTGTTGGTATTCTCATATCTCATGCAAACTATCGTTAAGTCATTCGCGGTGCAGGAATAATTTAAAATTTGTTAACTTCGTATAAACGAATATTTTTTTAATAAACAATATTCTTTCAGATGTTTTATAGGTCAGTAAACACAACGCTTCGTTGAAGATGCGCGTTCTTCTTGTATGGATCTGCAAAAGCCGTAGGGGTTACTGGGGTAGCTTGGACATTTTTTTTTACGCCTTGTAATTCAGAAGCTACTTGTACGTTTTAACCACACTTTAGCTTAAAATAACTGCGAATTTCTCAAGATCAAGTATTGCTCTCCTCTAGTTCCTGTCAACCCCTTGTGGGGCATAGGGCATTAACTACGCCTACTCTCCACCTCGTTCTGTTTTGCGCCAACGGCGCTAGCTGTAACCATGTAAGATTGAGCGTTTTCGTCTCGCTTGTTACCGATCTTCGCCATGTGTTCCTTGGCCGTCCAACACGGCGTCTTGCTCCGGAATCCTGTGGATTCCAGTTCAGGGCCTTTTTTGCGATGTTATTGGGCCCTCTTCGGAAGGTGCGACCTATCCATTGCCACTTAAGTCTTTTGATCGAAGTGCCTATCCTTTCTTGGCCAGTTATAGTGAGGAGATCCTCGTTCGAAATGATCTCCGGCCAACGAATATGTAGGATGCGCCGTAGACACTGATTTACAAAAGTTTGCAACTTATCAGTAATCTCTTTAGTCACCTTCCAGGTTGAACAGCCATATAGCAGCACGGATTTCACATTGGAATTGAAGACTCGAAGTTTGGTGCGTCTGGAAATATTGTTGTTTAGCCAGAAAGGAGTCAAATGGAAGAAAGCCGCCCTAGCCTTGTTTATCCGTGATTTTACATCAGCATCCGCTCCACCATCTGCTGTAACTACGCTCCCGAGATAGCAAAATTCATCAACTTTTTCGACTGCCTGTCCCGAAATACAAATTCCGCTTTGCCCCCCTGGATATGTGCTCAAGAACTTAGTCTTGGCAGCATTGATTTTCAGCCCCGCATTACGACTTGCGAAATTTAGAGCTTCTGTCATTTGAGCGACATCATCCGTATTAGTTGATAGAAGACAAATGTCGTCAGCGTAGTCAAGATGTTGAAGGTGATCCAACAATTTCCATCTGATACCTTTGTTACGATGTAATTGAAGTGCGGAGCCGAGTACATCACTAATGACAATAAGGAAGAGAATAGGTGACAAAATGCAGCCTTGTCTCACTCCACTGTACACCTCAAAAGGATCTGAAAGCTTGCCCTTATGCAAGACGTGACATTGGGCTCCATTGTAAGATTCCTTAATGATGTAGATTTTCTTATCTGGAATATTTCGTCTTCGTAAGGCATCCCAGATGTACTGACGATCAACACTATCGAAGGCTTTTTCAAAGTCGATGAACATGAGATGTAATGGGGATCTCCACTCCGCGGATTGCTCGATGATAATACGGAGGGTGTTAATGTGGTCGCTACAGGAGAACCCTTCGCGAAAGCCAGCCTGTTCATCGTTCAATGTGCTATCGACTTTTTCCTCGATTCGTCCTAAAACAATCTTAGCCATCAACTTGGAAATAGCAGGAAGTAGACAGACCCCACGCCAATTATTACAATTCTTCAGGTCACCTTTCTTCGGAATTTTAATAATTAGGCCCTTTTTCCACTCACTGGGAAGAGTTTCAGTTTCCCAACACTCTCGGATTAAGGGAAGAAGAATATTCGCTGTAGCGTTAATATCCGCTTTTAAAAATTCTGTCGGAATTCCATCAATCCCCGGGGCTTTACCGGCGTCCATTGATTTGATAGCGTCTGTTAGTTCCTTTTTGGATGGTGGACCGGAACTAATGCCGTCTATTTGAGGGACGTCTTCTGCTGGCAACGAAGATACACTTGCAGGCCCGAAAGTGTTATTCAAGACTTCTAAAAAGTGTTCTCTCCATCTTTGTAGCTGTTGTTCTTCGGTAACGAGTGGAACACCTTCCTTATCTTTCACAGGATGTTCCGTTAATAAAGATCTGCCAGTTAATGGCTTAATAAGTTTGAAGAGTGTTCCACTGTCACCGCGGAGAGCCGCATCCTCTGCCTCCTTCGCAAGTGCGTTGATATTGTTACGCTTATCACGTCTTACACTCCTCTGAACGCCTTTTTGGATCGAACGGTATTCAGCTCTGTATCGTTCTTTAGCTCGTCGTCGTCAGCAGCTGAGTTAATCTGCTCCTTAACTCTCTTGCGTGCTGACATAAGAGACCAAGTGGAGTCGCTAATAAATGGTCTCCTACCGCGATCCAATCGTCCTAAAATTTCTTCGCCACATGAAGTAAATGAATCCTTAGCGACTTTCCATCTATCTTCAATTGTCGGATTCTCATTTGGTGGTGGTGCATTAGCTTTTCCGTGCAAAGCGGTGGAGAACGCACGCTTGGTTGATGGAATTTATTATAAGGGTGAATCTATAGTAGATTTTATGACAGTATGAATAAAAAAACTCATTTTCGCTGAATGTTCCCTACCCCAATATGGGTAGCTTTGACGGGATACCTATACATAATCTCGAAAAACAAAATCCCGCTTAACATTATCCCGACAGTACTAAATCGCGCCAATTTAAAATCCCGCCATTACAAAATCTCGCCGTTTTAAAATTCCGCTAGTGAATCTGAATAGTGAAATAATCCCATCAAAATATCGCCAACAATTATTTTCATCACCTAATTATTGATTGTTTTGCTACCAATGAAAATAATTTTGGCGGTATTTTGACGGGATTATTTCACTTATTAACTAGCGGGATTTTAAAACGACAGGGTTTTTAGTCGGTGGAATTTCCATGTGGCGAGGCTTTGTAAGGGCGGTACTTTATAATGGCGGTATTAGTAATGTCGGGATAATATAAAGCGGCATTATGAACAGGCGAGATTTCGTTTTTCGGGATTATGTAGGTATCCCGTGAGGAGACCCTTTATTTTAACAGTAAATGTGGTGGCGCTTTTTAATATCCCGTCAGAGAAGGTAAACATTCTTTCTAAAATCGCGCAGCCGATTTATTGAAAAGCGGTATTTTGAATTAACGGATTATTGAAATGGCGGGATATTAAGTTAGCGGGATTTTTACTTGAGCGGGATTTTTAACTGGCGGGATAATGAACGTCGAGATTTTGAAAAACAGGAATATGATGGGCGGGATATTATAGCCAACCCAGCTTTTGGCATTTAGCCGGAATTTCGTTTGTTATGTCTTACAAGTTCTATAAGTACATTCGGCATAAATGTATAGCGTAGATAAAATGCGGGGTACAATCGGCGTACATCTATTATGGCCGAATATGTTCCAATACAAAAAGTGCTGAATCTACCCCAGAAGCAAAATTAACTCTGTTCCATATCCTTAGTTTTAAGCATTAGATTTCGGTATTTTACTTAAGAAAAGTTACAACATTTTGACCATTCTGTTATATTTTACTGAGGAATTTTGAAAATATTTAAAGCGCAAAACACTCACGTAACTCAAGCTAAATATTATAAAATCGACCGATAAAACAAAAAATCACTATCAGACATATGAGGGGAATTATTGGAAACTTTGCAAGGGAATATTTTAGCATCAATTAATGGCTATATGTATCCGATGGTTGCAAAAGACCATTGCCGAATGTGCCCTAAAACCGATGGTACCCCAGTCTCTCCTACACGATTTCAGGATGTCTGATTTTTTAAGAAACCGGAAAAAATTTCGCTCGGATCTTTACGCAGCGGGAGGAATACCAATTGAGCTATTTCGGAATCTAATTTTTCCCATCTCCTTGAATTTTTTTTTATTATCTCTTAGGAGGAAGACCTTCTATTTTTCAAATTAAGTCACATGGCCCGTGGGTCTTTGACCCTAAGGAGAGGTTTTTAGTGGGCGGGATTTTATAAGGGCAACATTTTTAAATGGCGGGTTTTAGTGATGTCAGTATAATTTAAAGCGGGATTTTTTTTGTAAAAAGCGGGATTATGAACGGGCGGACTTTTTTTTTGGGATTATGTATACAGGGTGTCCGGAAACTGCCGCATAAACGCACCGGATTATGATTCCTCAGTTGATTTCCAGCAAAAAAGTTGTACGGAACATACCCCCTCAGCTTAACCCCTTAGCTGCCACAGGCATTTAAAGATTTTTGAAAAAATCATTTTCTTGCACGACTTAAAGCCTAATATCTCCAAAGCTAGATCATCTAGAATAGGGAAATAAAATGATTATTACAGCCAACAAATTTACCTATAAAATAAAACTAACCAGCCTAAAATCGGATAAAAGGTTTGGTATTTACAGAGCTTCAAAGTCAAATTTGCGTGATTTGACCCAAAAACAATCTTTTTTTCCATCTCAATTTTCTCCAACTTCTTAATTTTAGCTCGAATTCAATACAATTCAATTCACACTGCCCCTATAGATCTGCAATTGATAAAATCTATTCAAAGTATATGTCGAAATCGAGCCAAAATTAACCCTAGTTTTATGCACTTAACGTTCTAAAACTGTTAGAAAAAATGGAGCTAGAATAAAATGATATAAGAAAGATATGATCGTAAGATTATGCGCCAATTTTTAAAAGAATCGTACAAGCACCTCACCTTGGCAGAAGTTGGAGAAAATTGAGATGGAAAAAAAGATTGTTTTTGGGTCAAATCAAGCAAATTTGACTTTGAAGTTCTGTAGATACCAAACCTTTTATCCGATTTTAGTCTGGTTAGTTTTATTTTATAGGTAAATTTGTTGGCTGTAATAATCATTTTATTTCCCTATTCTAGATGATCTAGCTTTAGAGATATTAGGCTTTAAGTCGTGCAAGAAAATGATTTTTTCAAAAATCTTTAAATGCCTGTGGCAGCTAAAGGGTTAAGCTGAGGGGGTATGTTACGTACAACTTTTTTGCTGGAAATCAACTGAGGAATCATAATCCGGTGCGTTTATGCGGCAGTTTCCGGACACCCTGTATAGGTCTCCCACCAAAGCTACCCTAGTTTTGGGATACATCCAGCGAAACTGACTTTTTCATTCTGTTGTTGTTGTTGTAGCGATTCGAGAGATTTTTTTTTCTCTTGAATCGAAGGGGGTCTTGGCAGCTCTTGGCCGTTTTAACAACGGGTAGCTCCGGGATGATTTACATCGAAGAACCGGCTGCCGTAGGAGCATTTTATGGACAACACAAACATCCATGGGTCACAGTGGGATTCGAACCCACGCACCGGCAACTCAGAGATAGAGTGACATCTCTGCCACTGAGCCACCGAATGCCCCTTAGCTTTCATTCTGTCACTTAGTATGCCGACTTTTCTTCGCGGATCCCCTCGAACCAGGGATTTTAAATAATCGCCTTGATTATTCAGTTTCAGTATTTCCGATCTTGATGATACATATATATGCACATTTTCATGCGTGTGTAGGGCAGTTATAGATTATGACTTTCTGGTGCATATAGAGCATCGGGGCCTGCATTTCGTATTGCTAGAGATCGTTTGCTAAGTTCAAGCATTTAGCAATATTCCTGGATGGGGGCTACAAGTATAGTGTTCACTGGTAGTGACCCTATCCAGGAGTAAATAGTGAAGTGAGCTTAATCGAAAAAATTTTATTTGGAAAATGGGATGTCACTTCAAGTTACTGATTCAAATACTACAAGAAACAAAATAAGAAGGGCCCGTTCCAGGCGTGGAAAACTTTGTTAATACATACCAACTTCTTTGCCGTAAGATTTGGAAAAGCGAACACCTGGAAACTGTATTTCTAAAAATGGATTGCTGTTCGTGCATTAAAGTCAGTAAAGCTGTGCTCACATCGAGTCGGGTAAAAAAATATAAAAGAAAAAATTGTGTGTGTAGAACTCCTCCTCCGAAATTATTTGATGATGGTATGGTGATATGATGAAGAATACTTTTGTTTTGAATATTAGATCCATAGTATTATGACAATTTGGAAATTTACAAGGTTAATGGTTTGGTTAGTGACTATAAAAAATTTCTCCATGCGTCGAGACGCCGAAAACGAGCGATATTCCATATAGTCGCACTAACAGTGACTTTTATCGTTTTGACGACTTGCTATACACGTAGAGTGGGGATCACCAGATCGTGTAATTAAAAGATGAGAACAACCTTCACTAAGTCTACTTTAATAGGTGACGACGGCATTTTGGTCCTATCATATGAAGTAATCTTCTAATCGGCAAGAAAGAAAATATACGCAAGCAACTTACTGTCAGTTGTCAAAGTGCCACCGCAGCACTGTCTAGCGAAATAACTACATACTTCAGAAAAATTATTATCTCTTAGGAGGGGACAGTATCGCAGGCCGCATATATCTTTGACTCTGTTATGATCAGCACTGTTTAAGGAATATATCTGTGGTAATAATGAAAAACCGCTTAATTCTATTTAAGACGAAATTGAGTTAATACCACCACGGTGTTGTCCATAATTGTTGTCAAATACAGTGTTTTCGAATATTCAAAACTCCAAGTTTAGATTAGAAAGAGGCACAAAGTTTAAAATCGCTCTACCAAAAAATCAATAAATCCGAGTTAATCGGTTGTTCATTATCACCACAGATATATTAGGTAACATAATGCGAGAATAGTATAACATTTTCATAGATTCTCAAGCCTTTTCCCGAATATAAAATCTGAACGCCAATACAAGTGCACGAATCGAGACGACTGATTGTTGTTTTTAATGTCCACAAGCTACCAAACTGTAGCTGTGCTCATGTGGATTCCAAACTAAATTTCTGCAAGAAAAATTAAACTGGAAAGAATTGAATTAGTAGTCACGTCAATTGTAGTTTTTGGAGAGTAAGGTACCTCATGTACATGTATCCACTGTTCCTCGTATTGAGACCTATTTTCTTTACGCAAATTTCTTTTCAATAGCAGAAAACCAAGAAAAATTGAGGACAAGGAAAACAAATCAGAAACTACTTTTACAAAAAAAGTATGAGAAAACAAAAAGCCTGGATATCCGTCTCGGGTTATGAACGGACTTTGGGGATATTACCGCTCAGATAGCCACGAGAGATATCGCTGTAACAGGGTTTACCAGTGGGCTACACTTTCCAAAGCATGTTGAATCGATTTATCTCCAACCCATTACTTGAAAAAAATGGCGCACCATTTTTCCTATTTTTGAAAATTTTTGCGGAATCCCTGGGCGACACCGTAGTGTTCCGCAGAAAACTGTCTGTGAAGCACTTGCCTAGTAGGTGACCATACTAGCCATCGAAATTTTAGAGCTTTGAATGCGCAAACACTAAGAAAAATAGTTCAAAAATTAGCCGCCCAGATGTCAACTGGGGGAAAACTTTTTTGAATATTTAACGTAGTATAGGCTAGGGCTTTCTGTCAGATTTTGATATTGCCTACGTCATTTATTCTAAATTTGACAAATATTACTGTCAAATTTGACAATTAAAACTGTCATTGATTTGACAAATCCAAACGTTAATAATTGAAAATTAGACGAATAGAACTGTCAAATTTGAAGTATTTATGGATAATTCGATCTACGGAAAATACAAATACCCTACAGTTTGTAGATTTTCGCCAAGAACCTTTAATTGTACCGGTAGAACTGTAACAAATTACCATAGAGACTGTTTTTTAGTAAACGACTCCATTATCGCAATTTTTGCTAAAATCTGGAAATTATACCGTTAAAATTGACGATGTGCTTCAATTTTTCGCTATCGTTAGTTCCACAAAAGCTTTGCGGTTCTGTGCATAGATACGACCACAAAGCTTTGGCAAAAAATCACACAAAATGTGAAAAAATGAAATGCAATGACAAAAATGACGGTACAATTAACGGTGGTAACATGTACTATTAAAATGAAGGCAAATTTGTAGGTCTTGTGACAATCAATGTGCCAAAAGGTAAATGTACAATTTTCAAAAATTTCTCATTGTTCGCAGTACTGCTAAAAATGCTACAAAGGGTCTGTACCTGACAGAAAATGAAATAATGAAACCAGCATGATTTCAAGGTGATCATGGATCAATTAAAACAGGCGCTAAATATTATTACACAAAAACCACAAGACGATGATGCCACTTTCAATGCCACGAAAACACGCAATAGTGCAAGGCACAAACAAATAAATTAATTTGTGCATATGATATAAAAAAAAACAGAAAACACAAAATTATCTAGGCCGATCAACACCACAATATGCATATGCAACAATACATCTTGAGCGCTCAAGATTTCAATTTTCGACCACAATTTTTCATGATCTCTGACTCTCAATTTCAAGGCGATGCAGTGTGCAAATAATGTTAATCATCGTAAGCCACTCTTCTTACTTAGATGTTGTTATAGTTATAGGTTTGGCGCTCGAACACTTTTTGTATTTTCTGAAATTCACGTAACATTTTGAAAAGTTTACTTTGTATAGGGATAGTCAATCAGTGCCATCATAAAGTGTATCAAAAATTGAGTTGATGAAAAAAAAACTGATTCACCATTATAAATTCGTTTCAAACTTTCACATGCTAGTGGAATAAAATTGAATCGATTGGACACGACAGACGCGTTCAAAGGTTCAACGTTTATGGGCAGGAAGTAGTTGAACAATTTTTGAACAAAAAAAAAACTTAAATGAATAAAATGGCCACTAATTTCCATTTGCATAATACTCGGTATCGAGCAAAAAACATTTTCACACGTTCAAAAGTTGAAATACATACATTGAAATTGTTCAATCACCTAATCGGGCACTCATGGCCTGATTTCTGTTTTCATTTAGTTTTTTTTTTCGTATGTACACATTTTATTATGCATACTCCCCCGCGATTTTAATATTTAAAATATATTTCTCTATACGGTCAGGCCATATGAATTTTATTATATCAATTGAAAATATGCAAATGGTCACGGGGGTACGCACAAAAATGCTTTTGCTTTATAAACGAAAAAAAAATACATTCTATTCGCCCAACAGCAACGGCCAAATGTATGGCTAGGCTAGTGGCTTGGGAGTGCTATAGTTGCTCTTGGCAGTTTTTGGCCGGGCAGCGCACAAAAAAAAAACACTCAAAACAATCATTGTCATGTTCCATCTGAAATCGAAATTTAATGCATATATACACGATCCATCAACGAGTTTACGTACTTTCAACGCAAAACTGGAATATAAAGACACGAATAGACAAAAATATAAAACTAAACACACAGACTAGACTGTTGATTTAGATTGCGAGGAGAAACAAAAGACTTCATCATCAGGTTTCTGGCTTTCGCATTACATCATGCATCCAGGTCTTTCGTTTTTCTTGTTCAGCTGCGTGTCGTATATGTATACGACTGACACGTTCGCCGCTGCACTGCAACAATAAAGCCAAACAGCTCAAGATCATACTCGCAATATAATTTTTGATCGATTCTATCACTTTGTGCGTCTACGATTTGGCTTTTGTTGTCGCGCATTTGCCATTTTAGATTTAGTTTCCAGTCGATGTGCTTTTGTGAACGGTCGTTCAATGCTGGTATTTGCTGAAACCTTCGCCGATCCAATGATATTTTTGCAAAACTGATCATGATATCGTGTGCAAAATAAATTTTATCGTTTGTCGCCTACTTTTGGTGCGCTCGCGATCAGTTCAGCTGACATATACGATCACTGTTCTTTGTTACTCTCATATGTTGCCTATAGCTGAATTGGAAATGTTAAAAGACCATGATGGTGGTTCAAAAGGTATACCATAGTAAAATCTCCACACATTCGATCACTATATCTACAAAAAAGGCAACATCGCATTTGGTACAATGTCTTGGTGATTCTGATGGAAAACTCGCGGCTCGTCGTGGATGGATATTATACACACATAGACGTGTAGGTACAGCGAGTGTGTGGGCATCATATACAGCGGAGGAATGCTATATTGGGTGAGAATTGTAATGAGATTGAACGGTACACGATGAGACGACAACACGTCGACGTTTACGTATGTACCAGATATAGAGGACGACGATTGTATACATATTTTGATCGGAGGTGATCGACACACATGATCTTGTCAGAGGTGATTTTTCAGATTTTCCAGTTTAGGTCTTTTTTTGGGCGGTCAAAAATTTTGATTTATTGGCGAAATAATATGAGAGGTGAGAGAAACTTGACTGAAGGTCAGTTATACAGTAATTGCCAAGACTTTCTCAATATTTTTTGATTTGTTTCTGTGGCTGATCGTTTGAACTATTGTATAGGTATATTGGAAAAAACGCGGAAATTGGTTTGTGGTTTCCATTCGCGTTTTATTTCTTTTATTATGAACCTTCTACGGTATAAGTTGAGTATTATAAAAATGTTATACATTAGGACGTAACTTTATTTCTGGAGCATATCATGTCGAGTAAAGAAGAAGCCAGGCGCCCAGGGCCCCTAATTTTAGAGGCGGCATTTTAGCTGGCACTCGAATAAAACGTAAAGATTGAAAAAGCGGAATGGAAAAAATCTATATCCACTTCAAATTAGTGGAAATGTCTTCGGTTTCCTTTCTAAAGATGAAATAAAAAGGGAGCGAAAAAAATAAAGAATAAGGGTAAACATTTGTTTATTAAGTTGTGTTTGGAAATTGCATATTCCTTGCGATCGCACGTTTGATATTAGAATTCTAAAATGCTAAGTAAGGGCTGCGTAAATTTTACTCGTATGTACTAATTTAGTCCTCCAATTGAACATTTAATTCCTCTTCTTTTCAGCAGAATTAAGGACCTAACTTTTGCTAAAGAGAAGGACTACCTAATTTTTTAAATAGAGGACGAATTTATAGCACGTACTTTTTTTTCATTTATATTCGATTTCATTTCCGCAAGATGAGATATCAAGTTTATGTTTAGTCTTTTGTGTAACAGGAGCGTTCACTAATTTATTTAACTGTCGAAGAGATTCATATGAAATGAGAAATAAAAATTCTCGACATGACCCATTTAGCCACGTAAATTGAATCCCCCAAAGAAATTCGGCTACCTGAAGTTTTTTCGGCTATGCAGTTTTTAAGGAATTTATGGAAAAACAGCAGAAGGTTAGTAATGAAAGAGAGCACAATTTTGCAACACAATATTTTTTTAGAGCAAAGTTTTCTAAAAATGTAGTGTTTTGGTGATAAAAATTTATTTTTTTTAAATTTTGGAATTTTGTTTCGTGATTTCCGTATTCTGAGTTTCGTAGTGAGTTTGGCCGTTACCATGGCTTCAGTGACACGCCATCACAGTCGCCTCGACTAGCTTGGCTTAAATCAAGAAATTTATTGCATAGCAAAGATTGAAGAACGCAGAGAGATAGATAACTCGAAGCATTTACGACATGTATTGCTTACAGTCTGCAAAAGGTAAAAAGCGCAAATGTAGGCTTCGATGCGTTGTCAAGAAAATGCTAAATTAATTATTATTTTCTATAGAAATATATTGGCTGCCAGGATACATCAGAGAGTCTTCGTATGCATTTCTACGGACCACTATTATGTGTCTATGGCACTAAATTTTTATGAAAGTTTTATACACAAAATCCTTAACAAAAATTGTGGATTGGAAATCGGCAAAAATTTAAGTTTTCCGGCATCGAAAGGGATATTCTAGCGACAAGTTATGTAGTAGGCAACAATAAAATGGTTTTTAGATCTTTTATATCCGGATAAGGTGATATAGATTACCGCGAGTCAAAATGTGACTTAGTGGGAGGAGGCGTGTATTTTGTTCGGGAAACGTTTTGTGGAATGGAACCGATTTGACCGTTTTGGCTCATGATAAATGTGAATAACTTCCTTTTCAAAATAAGGATTTTGGCGTTAACATGAGAGGACCGTTCCGGCCCAGACCTGGGTCGACTTATTTTTTTTTTTAATAGGAATTCATAAGGCCGGCCTACATAATCTGGTCTTTCAGAGCTATCCGTTTCACTACACATGTGTCGCGTAATTATTTTTATGTTACTGATTTAACCATAGAAAATGGATTTATCCACCGAAAAAGGTGAGCGATATGGAAGTTGTATGCCATCGAATAGTATATCATCGTGGGAGAGGAAGAGTGGAGTGCCTATTATACATACATATAGCCGCATGCATGGGCGTAGCCAGGATTTCGGTCAGGGGGGGGCAAGCCCAAAATTTTTTCAACATCATGATTTTCTTAGGAGTTGAAATTTCCGGTCGCAGAAATATTGTTAGCGAATTTTAGCGTAGCCTGGCTTGTGGTTGGATTTGTGCAGAGGGTCATGGATTCCAGACTCACCGTGAACGAATTCATTTTATGGTGTTTTTCGAACTCACGACCTACGTGACGGACTATGATGTAGCTCATATTGTAAACAAGTATCCATTTATGGGGATAAATAACATTGCTGGGCGTGCTGTTGATCTCAACACCTCAACAAAACAGCAGTTTAGATCTTGGAAATTGGATGTCACTCACACATCTGCGGCCGTAGTTTATTGGTGGACTGCCACGCATGTTATTTCTTTTTTTTATAATTTTAGAGTAAAATTTTTAAAATGGAGATGAAAATGATTTTCTCCTGCATTCTGATTACATTCAACTGGCCTCCAATATCTGCCTTTTAGAGCGTAGTTTGTCTCAAAATTTACGTACATGTGAATGGAAATATATAGTTATTACAACATTATATTTATACACTCCGAAATGATATGCAATGTAACGTTGACTCGAAATTGCCTATAAACGGTTGAGTTAACGCACTTCACAATGGTACTGAGAAGAAAAGGAAGAACTTGAAAGACACTGAAATATGAGACCCGTTCTTTACTTAACCCTGGAAGGTTATGCTTATTTTTAGTACGGAAATGTGCTTCGTCGATTCAACGACGCTCTACTTTGACGCCTCATACAAATCACCCTTTCTCAAAATATTTATAAAATATGACAGATTTTCAATCGTTAGTTTATTTAGAATGGAAAAACATCGATTTTGAGTAATTTTGTAAGGGAATTGATTTACAAATCAATTTTTCTTAATTCAATGTTATTTGGCCTGAAATATAAAACACTAAATTTAAAACTGAGATAAATAAATGTGCTCGAATCATAAAACACATATTCTAAACGTACTAGGAAATTGGGTTGAATGAGAAGCTCATGTATATACAAGAGGAACAGCGATCCATTTTGGGGTCCCAGCACGTATTTTTTTCACTTCACCTATTGCGGATTTTACAGTGGATTGTAGAATTATTTACAGTAAATTTTGGAATATCTTCTCCCTGAGTTCCCTTGATTAATTCTAATTCTATATACAATGTCTAATTTTGACATTGAGTACCTTGGAGCCGATTTTTATGAGTTCGACGCAATTTTCCTAAAATGACAATTTTGAGCCATTTTCCTGTCCTTGTTTTGTCCTAGTAAATATTTTTTCCATAATTTTTTAAAAAATAGGTCCCACATTTCAAAAATAAACATATTTGTTACGAGATAGTTGTATGGACACAGTCTTATCGTCGAATCGACAACCAGCCATAAGAAATTCTGGATTTCTAAAAGTTACACAAAATTCATCCTTCGTCGTTTCGACGACGCCAATTTCCAAAAATACAACTTACCCTGCTTACTTCGTCTAGCCGCAATGTACCTGGCAAGTACATAGGCACGGTAAGTGCTGTACGAAAACTCCGCTCCAAATAATGAGAATTATCACGAAATATGGGATAAATTTGATGATGCGTTCGACGAAGCATGACCTTCTACGGCTGTATACCATTTGTCACCCTTTCAGATGAAAATAAGTTGAATTCCACTAACTTCCCGAAGGGACCTAATGGTTGAAATTGTGTACTCCAGCTCAGAAGCCATGAAATGAAACAGGAAATATGGAGTCCACGCAGTCACAGTAGCACACTCACAAGTGAAATGTGTGAGCTGGTACGCAGCCTCCGTCAGTTACGAGAGGCCACTCGCTGTCATCTATTTGTATGCGCCTCCTGACTGCAAACTGTCCCGATCATGGCTTCTCTGGCAGCACTTGGAGCGGCAGAAAAAGCAACTGCTGCGCCAGCAGCAGAAAATTTTTGAAAATGTTGTATAGTGCAGCGATTTTTTTACTACATCGATAAGGATTTTTTTACCATCTTCATCGACCAGGGAGGGGCGGTCGCCCCCCCCTGCCCCCCCCTGGCTACGCCCATGGCCGCATGTATGTCTATAGCGATTTTTTTTCCATTTAACGAACTCGTCATGTTGTTCTCGCTCCCAACAATCTTCGGACTTTCTCAGATTAACTGACTCTGAATTTTTTTAATAGCCTTACAACACTGAGAAATTTGAAGGGAAACATATTAAAAACAAAATTGGAATACATCAATAAATAATTTTAAAAACAAATAGTTTTATATTAAATTTACTAGGATTCACTTTAATTATCTGTTCAAAATTAGCTAAAACATCGATTTGAATATGTTTTAAAGTTGTTCCATTTTGAAGGCTGTGTCCGTCACATGTACATAAGCCCGCCGCTATTTTGTTCAGTGCTAGTAATCTCAGATAGCTTAGGTGTAGGAAGTAGGACTACGAAACGATAGGTACCCGGTTCGATCCCCAGTAGAAGCAAAGTGAGAAAATAAAGTTTTTAAAATATTGTAAAAATAAAAATAAATAAAAAAATGAAAACAATAAAAAAAAAATAAAAACAAAAAAATAAAAAAAAGGAAAACATATTTTTTACCTTTTTTTATCTTACAATCAAAACATTTTAAATTTAAAGTGAAACACTTTTAAAATAAAGTGAAATCACTTTGAAAATAAAGTGATACTCAATTTAGGTTTGACATGCAGCAATTTTAAAATTACAATAAGCACTTTAATATTTCCACTATTGATTCAAAATGAAATAGTTTTGAATTAAACGTAAACGTATATCGATCAAAATCATATTTGAGAATTTTTGAATCATAGATATTATTTTTGATTTCATAACGATTTTTTTCTGAGTGTAGTTTCTTCAAAAAAACTTTTTCCTATTTGTTCCGCTCCATGGCATCGCGTGGCTCGACCTGTGGTGTAGGCACATCACCCGTTCTGGCGGTAATGTTTCTGCGTATTTCTAGAGGCCGCTCTATATTTGATCGTGTCATCACCGAGATCAATGCGTTGTTGTTGCCTTTTCATTTGACACATCCAGTTACTTAATAATACTATTAACGCCAAAAATTGCGGAAGCCTCGTTTGAACGATTTTATAAAAAATTCTGTAGAGGCCAACAATCCGATTCGTACCTTCGTACCGTATCCGATTTGAACCACTTCAGCTCTGCTGCTTTGAAATATTTTGTCCCCTTACATTAGCGAACAGTTTTCAAAAATTTATCTTATCTTATCCTTATCGATGTAGTAAAAAAATCGCTGCACTATACAACATTTTCAAAATGCCTTTTTCAGCCCTCTAAGTGCTGCCGGAGAAGTCATGATCGGGACAGTTTGCAGTCAGGAAGCGCATGCAAATAGAAGACAGCGAATGGCCTCTCGTAACTGACGGCGGCTGCGTACCAGCACACACATTTCACTTGTGAGTGTGCTGTGCTGTGTTGTACTGTTGCTGCGTGGATCCCACATTTCCTGTTTCATTTCATGGCTTCTGGAATTCAACTTATTTTCATCTGAAAGGGTGACAAATGGTATACAGCTTTGCTTTGTTAGCCCTGGAAGGTCATGCTTCGTCGAATCGACTACGCATCATCAAATTTATCCCATTTTTCGTGACAATTCTCATTATTTGGAGCTAAGTTTTCGTACAGCACTTACAGTGCCGATGTACTTGCCGGGTACATTGCGGCTAGACGAAGTAAGCAGGATAAGTTGGATTTTTGGAAATTGGCATCGTCGAAACGTCGGAGGATGAACTTTGTGTAACTTTTACAACTCCAGTATTTCTTATGGTTGGCTGGTTGTCGACAACTAGCTCGTCACAAATATGTTTATTTTTTAAATGTGGGACCTATTTTTTTTTTAACTCATTGCCGGACACAACGCCAAAATTTGACACGATTTGTATGGTCAAATGCTCAAAATTGGACGTCTATAGACGTTGTGTCCGGGAAAGTGTTAATTATGGAAAAAATATTTACTAGGACAAAAGTAGGACAAATCAGGAAAATGGCTCAAAATTCTTCCTCATTTTAGGAAGATTACATTTCGAACTCATAAAAATCGGCTCCAAAATCGATGTTTTTCCATTCTAAATAAACTAACGATTGAAAATCTGTCAAATTTTATAAATATTTTGAGAAAGGGTGATTTGTATGAGGCTTCAAAGTTGAGCGTCGTCGAATCGACGAAGCATGACCTTTCCGTACTAAAAATAAGCATTACCTTCCATGGTCTGTAGTCTGGCTGGTCTCGCGGTTAGTGCGCGCACCTTCGGTGCAAAGGGTCATGAATTCGAATCTCACCGTGATCCATGGTGTTTTTCGAACTCACGAGCTTATGACGGACTATGATCTCACTCAGATGTTAAACGAGTACCCATTTATGAGGATAAATAACACTGCTGAGCGTGATGCTGATCTCATTACCTCAACAAAAAAGCAGATAAGATCTTGGAAATAGGATGTCACTAACACATCCTGCGGCCTTAGTCCAATGTTGGACTGTCGCGCCTGTTATTTATTTACTTTTTCCATTGTTAAGGACCTTGCAAAGAACGGGTCTCATATTTCAGTGTCTATCAAGTTCTTATTTTTCTTCTCAGTACAGTGTAGCCCTTTGTGGGGGTTTATAGGCAATTTCGGGTCAACGTTACATTGCATATCATTTCGGAGTGCAATGTTGCAAGCACTATATATTTCCTATCCGAACATGTACGGAAATTTTGGACCACGCCGAAACTCGATCTCCGGACCACTAGATTACTAGCATCGTAGAGTGCGACTCAACCAAGTGAGCCACAGAGCGGGTCTTTCAAGTTATTAAATCAAAATTTATTTTCTAATCATACCAGCAATAAAATTGAGCCACTGTCAATACTTTGATAAATTTAGAGGAAATCTTATTAAAACCGTTAACCATATTTTAATCAATAAAGGATTTATAAATTTTCTGATGATGCTATTTTGCTAAGATGAAAGTGACAGACGAAACAAACTGATTTCGCAAGTGGAATATGCAGTCCGAGATGCAAAAAATGCACTGAAAATAGACAAACTACGCTCTAAAAGGCAGATATTGGAGGCCAGTTATATGTAATCAGAATGCAGAAGAAAATCATTCTCATCTCAATTTTAAAAATTTGACTCTAAAATTAGCAAAGAGAAAAAAGATATAACATGCAGTCCACCAGTAAACTAGGGCCGCAGATGTGTGAGTAACATACATAATTTCCAAGATCTAAACTGCTGTTTTGTTGAGGTGTTGAGATCAACAGCATGCTCAGTAATGTTATTTATCCCCATAAATGGGTACTTGTCTACAATCTGAGCGACATAATAGTCCGTCACGTAGGTCGTGAGTTCGAAAAACACCATAAAATGAATTCGTTCACGGTAAGTCTGGAAACCATGACCCTGTTCATCAATCCAACCACAAGACAGGCTACTCTAAAATTTGCTAATAATATTTCTGCGACCGGAAATTTCAACTTGCTTGCCCCCCCTGACTGAAATCCTGGCTACGCCCATGTGCTCTGCACTAATATTTTGACAAAACGGAACGGATTGGATGGTTGACGGAATGGAACGGAACGGAGTATTGCGATTGAGGCTTTACACTGCGAAATGTATTTGCTTTACTTTCCTGTTCCGTGCAGTAGAGGTAATACATGGGAAAGCTGATTTTACGATTATTTTCAAGTTTCATAATTTCTAACGGGACTTTCGACATTTCAATTGCATTTTGGTTATTTTCCTCTAAATATACGTATGGGCGCAACGTCGGAACGCATGTGAAATCAACGTTTAAGAAAGATTTAAAGACTTGTTGGGCGCTATGTAAGTTAAAATAATATTTTCAAATTTAAATCGCTAAACATTGAATGTATGCAATTTCGATTAAAATTAGTTTATGCCGAGTGGATAGCGACTATCTGAAGGAGAGCAGTTTGCGATTAATCGAGAAATTTCCAAAAAATTAATCGTTCAGCGCATGAAAATTACGGTTTAAAGCTTCCAACTAAAGGAAAAGCAAAGCTATCATTAAGGAACAAAAACAAAATTCACCTTTAAGCCACGGAAATCGGCTTAAGGCTAGAGAATTAAAGGAAAAATTGGGCCTCTCCGTCACGCACCAGCATACTGGCCGCATTCTACGTACAACCCCTAACATACGTTAAAGGTAAATTAACATTTTCATGAGCGCAATAGTTGAAGACCTGACTGTAACAGTTGTTTTTGACAAAGTTCAAATAAATAAGAAGTCACACGCTCTAAAATAAATGTTGGTGGGGGGAGGTGGTGGTCTTTTACTTGCTGTGAGAAGCTACCGTTATGTAAGGTCACAACGATGAGCTCTACCACTTATACTGAACCGCTGGAAGCGGTTTTGATCCCATTCCTGGAAGAAAATGATTAGCAGAACTGGACTATCCAGCAGGGGAAAGTAGAGCTTGGCTTATCGAAAAGGCGTATCTCTATTGTACTGGTCAGCTTGTAACCCCGACCTAAGCACAATGGAAAATTTGTGGGGAGTAATTTCGGGCAAAGTTTATGCCAAAGGAAGGCAATTTGAAACAGTAACGGAGCTTAAGAACGAGATTCGTCGTTGTTGGGACCAAATTGAAGATTCAACTCTGGAGTTATTAGTCAGATCAATGCCCAAAAGGTTGTTTCAAAGTAACACCGAGAGGTGCTACAAAATACCTACTAATTTATATTTTTCTTAACTAGTTACTTGATAACCGTCAATGAAAAGTCGTTTTTTCTAGAAAAATAATAACGTATTTTAAGAAACTAACGGTACATCTCATTTTTTAGCGGAAGTTCGACACTTTTTGGTCTCCTCAGCAGCATTTCAATTTAAACTTGGAAATTTTTATTTGCGGCCCACTTGAAATGAAGATAGGGTTATTTGACCCATGCCAGTTCCTGAGTTGAGCACCCCAGCTCTTTAGATTCTCCTTAAATAATTCACCAATTTGGAGAATAAAACGAATTCTCTAAGCATCTGCCGGTTTTGAGTTAGGATAAGGGTTAAAATTACTTCGAATTTCTATAATTACATTCGATTGTACATAACATCTAACATTGTCGTTGCTACTGTTGCCCTTTGAAGCATTAATGATTACTGATTACCCATGTGTAGCAGCTGAAAATTTTCATATAGAATACACACATTAGAGTGTACAAATAATTATTTCGCTACACTGTCGATCTTGTAAAACCGGTCAGTATAGCTAATACTAATACTAGTTTGTGTACAGCAGGGGTTCCCAACCTTTTTCAGTGCATGCCCCCCTTGCAAGGCTAGCAGAATCTGGCGCCTCCCAAAGAAAATTTAGCTCAAAAACGGAAGTAGGCATTTTTTAGCCCCTTTTTTATCTTTTGTTAAAAAATCGCCACGTCGACAAATAATGAGAGAAAATTTGCCATCGTTTGGAAAAATCTCACAAAGATTTTGGACTAACCAGATCAGCTTGAGCCAATGAAGAAGAAAAAGAAGGAAACGCAATATCTGAAAATAAAGGGGACAATTTGATTTTTTTTATAGCTAGCAGTGGCGTAGGAAATTTTGTGTTTGGGGCTGGTATGGTTTAATAATTTTTGGCTTTTCCACTGGTTATTCAACCGCAATGCACTGGAACCACACTATTTAAAATTTTTTATTTAAACAAATTTATACCACGCAACGTTTTGCAATCCCATTTAAATGTGCTTTTCGCAATAATGCAAATTTTGATGCTGTTGGTATACAATTATGCAACAGGAATAATTAGGTAAATATTTTTAAGATAGCACGTGATTTTGGGAGAAACCAGTTGCGTAAGACGTAGGGCGCTTAACACGTTCACTATAGAGCGGGTTTTGCGGCATCTGAGAATTTATACATTCATGAGTCACATGTGACTCATACTGGTGTACAGTGTTCAATATTCTATGTAACGAATCTATTCGTTCTTCTAATAAAAGCCATCGACGAGAACGGACCGTGTTTGATTTTTTTGAAAGTATATTCTAAAAATCCGCCTATAAATGCCACAAGTAGAAATTATTGACGAAATCTTTCCTTCGTCGATTAGATGCAAGCCCTTCAAAAGGAATTTTCCTTAATTGCCTAAATCGTTAAACCCCAAAATAACGCACTCGAAAATACTGATTTTTTTCTCAACATACCTTTTTGACTCAGAATCGGATTGGCCATTCCATAGATTCCGGCCGAATTTTGACGCTGTTGCGTCAAAAGGACGCACAATCCAACTATGATCCAATTCATATTTTTGATTAGTATTGCTCGGGCTTTTGCTATTCCTAAAGCCACAGACTTGACGTTGATGCGGGGAGCGTGATGGTCGTTGCTGTTTGTCTTGATCTTGAAAACGGTCGATAAAGGACATAATATCACCGGCAACAAGCAAACGACAAAAAGGACGTGACACAGATGAAGATTATATATCCAATATTGGAGCGAAAAACACCTTTCACATTATATACACTCTATTGACAAAATCTTTTTTTATTCTTGCTTTTTTCTTCACAGCTTTCAAGGAATTTGGACACTCGAATTTTATTTTGTAGATATTGGGGATACTTCACTAAAGGACACAAATTGATCTTCACTTTTCACTCACACAAAATTAGCGACTCTTCTATAATTTGATCGCATTTGCACAGCACTGGCTCTATAAACTTTTTGACTGAACTTATACGGACATTGGATCAAGGATCTGTTGGGGAATCCGATTCCCAACACGCGCGCGGAATGGTACAACGGAACTTTTCGCGAACTCTTCTCTGTATGATATATTCACAAAAGGTTCTTGCTTGTCCTGGCCGTATGTGGGCACGCAAAATTCCCGTTAGGATGGTAGGATACCCCAAGAGAGCAGAGGCATATCCTAGTCTACCAGCAACCAGCAGCAACAATTGCTGTCTGACAACTGACTCTGTTGTCATACTCGCATGCAGATAGGTCTACGAATTCCAGCTGCTCGCAAAGTGGAAATCTTTGAAAAATTTGTTATTACAAAAGACGGCATCGGCGCACTAACGTCCTTCCGAGCACATGTTATTGTACTCGGGCTCGGGTGCATGCGACAGCTGGTCTCACGACGACTCGCTCCCGGAAAAGTTCAACGAAACGTCACCGTCCTAGAGCTCTTGTAACCGGAAGTTTCAATTCCGGAGAAGCAGCAGTCGGTTGATCCTTGTTTTTCACCTTTGACGACGAAGGTGACTTCTGTGTTGCAGTTGAGTGTTTATGATAATCCTCCCACACTGTTGTTGGTTTTATTTTTAGCGTGACGTCTTCCGGTTTTTAGCGAGAAGAGCCAAAGCAAAAGACGATAATGGGAAAACCTGCTGGACCGGTCAATAGTGACAAGACAACAACGTCTCAGCCGCGAAGAACTTCTCACAGGCGAATTCCAGTTTTCCGGCGGAGTCGGGTGAAGATGTGGAAAAATGAAAACAAAACCACAGAAATGGCGCAAGAATGTGGGGTCGATGGTGATGAGACTATTTTTGTTGTTGTTGTTGTGCTTCCACCCGCACTACCGAATGCGACGACCGACGACGTTCGTTAAATTGCTGGTGGTAAACAAAAGCCTGCTGACTGCATACATTTTATGAGACGACGACGGCTGTTGTTGGCAAGTTATGACTCTGTGCTGGTCCACCTTGAGATCGACCACGACGACGATGACGACTTCTTTATTATTCTGCTCTATTGCTTCTGGTGGCTGTGTTTCGATATCTTCACGGTTTCGTATGCATGCCACCCCCGTAGACGACGGGAGTATTGCAAATCTAGAGAAGGATTTACGCCGCCCCGATGGGAGATTGAATAAACGCCAAGACACGAACACGACTCTATAGCGTACTGGCGACTTCTGGCCCGAATGCCAGGTTTACCGGACGCCGACCCGTACTCGAAACATTTTGACCATTTCCGATCGCGACAATCCACCGGAACTGCTAAATTACGAAAGGGAACTGTAGGCTACGACAATCGGGGAACAGGGAAGAAGGAACGAAAACGCACTGAAGGGCCACACTATATAAAAACAAAATCAAAAAGGACGTATGAGAAACAGGGGCGCGAACAGTATTTCCTCCATCTACGAAATGAATCAACCGAAAGCTTGAATATGACTGAAGAGAGACTGAGAGGGGATCCATCTCTGGCGCTCGACTGGAAGTGCTGTGCTGTGTGTGGTTCACCTTCTCCACGCTCCAATGCCGTCGCCCCGTGTTGAAGTTAACATCATCTTGGAAACAAGAGTGCTGACTTCACATGGTACAACAACACCAACAATGGCTGAAACGACTGTTGGAAGTATTCGGTGAGTTCTTGCGCAGGTGCGCAACTATGTTCTGGGCAATCTTCCAAAGTGTCCCCGCATCCATGTCCATGCATCCATGACATAACAAACAACCCGCACGGGAATATTCGCGTTTTGAATTATCAATGAGCTCCTGTTGGAATGCAGAAGCAGTCGATGACGAATGGGAATTCTAATAGGAAAAACAACTCTGTCATAATCTCATTCTGCTAAAGCAACCATTTTCTGGGCACAGGTGGCAATTGGTAACACACGAAGAATGGTCACGAAGAAGTTACACATGTGTAGGTGTTATGTGGAGGCTGTCTTCACTTTTTAACTAGATGGGACGAATGGCCATCGAAAGATGTCGCTGAGGTCTATGGAAGGGAAAAACGAAAGCTAAGATGCAAACCGGAAAATCAATGAATGTTTAAAATAACGGAACCATTATTTAAGTTTTGACATATAGAAACGAAACAATTTCAAAATAATGGAGGGACTAGCAGGTGCTCCTGGTATTTATTCGTGGAATTGAAAAAGGGAGTGTGCTAAAAAGATTCAGAGTTCAAACAAATAAAAATGCATAGAATTATAGCTCGCTCTTGTTAATGGCAATTGATTTAGGAATTCAGTAGATATTTCAAACTATCTAGGTAAAATTATATCCCTGCCGAGGAGCAGAAGGGCTGCCGAATTGGATCAAGGGGATGCAAAGAACAACTTACAATCGACTCAGTTGTGATAGCTCAAGCTACACGAAAACGAAGAAATCTGTCTTCGTCCTACATCGATTTAGCCAACGCTTTTGGCAGCATCCTCCACACCTGGCTAATCGAAGTCATTCGCATATATAAGGTGGATCAAGCTATACTCGGGAAGCGATAACCATCCCTAAACTCTGCTGCGGATCACCGAAAGCTTCAGTCGTGGTGACATTTGGATGGACTTTTAATTGGACAAATGTCGAATCCAAGGCGTCTACGACCCGCATTCTGGCTTCACCCTTCATGATATATACATAGGTGCAATTTCGGAGGTAGACTTTGATAAGTATTTATAGGAATTTTGCAAGGCGCTCACGCCAGCGTTATTGATCTGAGGGAGGAACTGTTTGGGGATTTGATGCGTAGTTTAAATCTGGTGCTGAAAATAAACGTGTCGTGACGAAATAAAATAAGTGCTATCAACGCCTTTGTCATTACTTCACTGATGTATTAATTCGGAATAGTGTCTTGGAGTGCCACTGAATTGGATACAGTCCAAAGACGGGTTCGTATAACAATGACGGCACTCCGGATGTTGCATCCCACATCCGCAATATAGCGAATGTAGCTGCCTTGCAATATCGGATGCAGAGGCGTATAATCGACATTACCGCTCAACATCATTGGCAAGTCGATTCGCACTTTTTTTGTGGCAAAGCAACAACGAGCTCATGACGCTGTCTGTAAGATGAACGACCGCCTTACTCCACTAAAGTTGAAGGATCACTCATTTGCGCCTCTAATTTAGGTGAAGTGAGGGCAAGTGATGATTGATGAATCGACGGCAAAGGCAATTCATATCGTAAGCACGTCGGTTGCCTTCGGCAGCCATTTGGTAATATTCATCTGCCAAACAGATGGCTTAGTGGAGGGCTCCTCTTTGCCAAGGCAGAGGGGTCTATGATTGTCATTCAGGATAGCGTGGTTCCCACCCGCGCTTATCTCAAGCATATTTGCAAACAACGGGTTGATGATGACCGATTCAGAATGTGTGGTTCGATGCAAGAAACACTAAACCACATCATCTCTATGGCTGTCGTGTATTGGTACGTGTGGAGAATACGACTAGACACTATGCGCTTTGCGAGGTAATCCATCAACAGCCTGCATACACGCACGAGTTTATCAGTAAGACAAAACCGATTTTCCAGTATAGACAACAACCAGTGTTCGACAGCACTCGCTTCACGTTGTGCTGAGATCTCCAGGTACTTACTGATTATTCGGTCGTCCACAACAGACCCGATATACTCATAACGAGTCACTCTGTATAGAATATCTAAAGAAAACACGCAAAGAAGAGAGAAAACTACATCGTGCTTCCTAAAGAAATCAAAATACAATTTCAGGTAGTTTCTGTAATATTATCGGCTGCCGGTATAATACCTAAAGCCCTTCTGTCTTCCCTGTACAAGCTCAACCTGCTGCACATTATAATTGACACCATGCCGAAGTATGTAGCCCTGCAAACGTGCGCATTCGTGCGGAAAGTACTAGGCATCCTCCAGGAACTAAAATCGACTGGATGAAGGCCTCACATGAAAAAGGACATCAAGCTTCGTTGCCAAACTTGTATTTCCAGTCAGACCAGGAAAGTCTCTTAACACGTAATGACCCGAAACGGACAGTTCCCGCTACCGTCTTGACGATTTTAACACATACACTTTGGACTTGGTTGGTCCATTTTCAGTGTCCGATGGCTACCAGCACCTGCTGACCATGACTGTTCGTTAGGGCTCCAGTACACAGTCATTAGATTAGATTAGATTAGATTTATTGAGGGCACAGGCAACAAGAGTTGCCCTAGGCACTGCGACCGGTGGTCTATTGTACCATTGCCCCTACTATGGATTAGATGAACTCATCTAATCGACTGCCTTCGATAAATCGATTCAGCTGGGCCATATTGATAGTGGCGATATCCTCTTCCAAGGGAAAAGCAATACCGAAACACTCCAATCGGCGCCTAGCTAGCCTCTCACATTCACACAGGATGTGAGAAGCAGTTTCGTCGTCAGCCTCACAGAAGCGACAGCTGGCGTCGGTAACAATGCGCAAGCGCTTTAAATGACCGTTTAAACGGCAATGCCCCGTAAGGAGCCCGCATATGATCCTAACCCTGTTTCTGCTTAATTTCATCAGACCAAGGGTACGATTGGGTGAGTAGTTAGCGACAAAGAGTTTTGACTGCCTAAGCCCTGGAAGAGCTTCCCAGTGTGTGGTGGCTTTGGCTTTTTCCCACTCACTAATCACATTTCTGCAGATACAGAGTGGTAACCCACAGTAAGGTTCTGGGCCATAGAAGGGAGTGGTGGATGCTCTTCTTGCGAGCTCGTCGGCCTTCTCATTGCCGTAAAACCCCGAGTGCCCAGGTACCCAGAAAAGGGTGAGATTGTTGACATTGCCCACCTGTTGGAGGATTTCCTGACAAACCCACACGAGCTTAGATGTGACAGTACAGCTCGTCAGCGCTTTTATTGCTGCTTGGCTGTCAGTGAATATTGCTATTTTCCTGTTGGTGTAACCTTTGTCAAGGCATAATCTTGCACACACTTCGATTGCGTGCACTTCCGCCTGAAACACGGTCGGATGTATTCCCATAGGAATAAAGATATTAGTGTTCGGGCCAGTAATTCCAGCTCCAGATCCTGTGTCGGTCTTGGAGCCGTCCGTGTAAAATTTGATGGTGCTAGGGTGGAGTGATCTGAATCTGTCAGTCCAGTCCACCCTTTCCCATATCTCTGCATTATAAGAAGGGTTAAAACGGAGAGTTTTGACCAGATGGTCTGATGGCACATCCAGCATACACAGTCATATTTGGTCATATTTCTATGATAATATGCTTAAGCCTACTTGATTTCGCTTACTGCACGTCTAAAAATGTATACTGAATAAATCGAGTAGGCTAAGTAGGGATGTCAAAAACCGGACGGTTAGTCCGAAAACCGGTACTTTCAAAACGGTTAACCGGTTTTTTTCGGTTTTTTTCTCCTCCCGGTTTTAACCCGGACGGTTGTTGGTCCATCCGGTTAAAACCGAAAAAAAAATCTTTCAAAATTCATACAATTTATTATATATTTTCTTGATTTTTCAGTCTGCAATTCTTATGGAAAATTTCGTCTGCTAATTTCAGCCCTTTAATAATTGTCGAACACTCTTCTTTCTGCTATTACTCGTAGAGAAATCGCTTCGTCAAATTACCTCTCCTTGTATCTTATCTCTTCCAAGGCAGATATTATTTATGTTTACACTGCGTTTCACATGTACAGTCGAGAACGCATAACTGCAAAACGCTTAAGTGAAAAAAAAAACGCATTTCTGCATAATATTTAAAAGCCCCATGACTTTTTACATGGTTTTCATATAAAATTGTCTCGATAAGTGCAAAACGCATAAGTGCAAATTTCGCTTAAGTGCAACGAAACTGCATGAAAGGTGATGCATACGCACACGTAAACTGCAACGGATAAGTGCAAGTTGCGAATTTCGATGTCGTGCATTCGTTTTGCACTTAAGAATACGATTCAGTTTTTTTTTCTCACGAAAATTGATACGATTTTTTTCTGAAGGTTCTGTGTACTTAAGAGTGTAAAATGCGGACCCCTGTAAATTTAAGAAGCAATAAATTTAAGACGGAAACGCGCAAATACTAATGGCTTTCGGCTGGATAAGACATGATACATACTAATGAGTGGCAAATTTATTGATACAAAGACTCCCCTAAAATAAGTAAATTCAATTCAAGGAAATGGAAGAAAACCTGGTAAATAGTTACTTGCATTTGCCTATTTGAAATGAAAATGGAAATATTGTCAAAGTTTAAGCAGTTACTTTTGTTTTTAATTCTTCAGGTTTCAGTATGCGGCGCCAAATTTTCAAATTATCATTGATGATGGCAATTAATTGGAAAGTGGGGCCTTTTCCGCCTAGATTTTGACAATGAATCAATTGCATTCTAATAAAAATTACGTTCTGATTTTTTCAACTTTGTTAATTATTTGTGCCCGTTAATTCATTGTGGCATTTCATATACAAACATCTTGGACAATTTGTAGAATTTAATATTCTCGTGGGGCTAATTAAAATTAAAAGGGAATTTTATTGCATTACATTTTTTACTAAATCAACAAAACTGAAATATCTTTGGCAGAAAATATTCTCTTTTTTTTATCCTTATACACCGCAACTCTCGAAACTGAAATAAGCGGACGAACTTTAAAAACATACAATTTCAGTAAATTTTATTCCCATGCATTTCGGCTTTCAACAATGGTGAAGCCGTCATCAGCAAATATGGTGAAGTATTACCATATTTGGAAGCCGAAATGCATATGAATAAAATCGACTGAAATAAGTGGGTGTTTTTAAACTTAGGGCGGAATTCATACTCCCCACTTAAGTAATAAGCATTCCCTTAAGGAATAAGCCCCGTATTTATGAACATTCCCTAACTCAAGGAGACCTTAAGTCAAGGATGCCGAAATTCAATAAATTAAATGTCATAACCATAACCATACCTTTTCATAGAAATCATTTATATTCAGGAGTCAACTGATTTAAGGCGAAACTCAAGGGGACCTTAAGTTTTCAATATACTTGAAATATTATATTTCAAGGAAGGTGGGTAGCTACCTTGACTTCAAGTGAGGTTAGCTATAGAAAATTTCAAGGTCTCCTTGAGTTTCTCCTTAAATCAAGGATGCATTGACTCGTGAATATAAGTGATTTCTATGAAAAAGTATGGAAAATGACATTTAATTTATTCAATTCCGGCATCCTTGACTCAAGGTCTCCTTGAATTAAGGAATGTTCATAAATACGGGTTTTTTTCTATATAAGTGAGCCCTTAAAGGAGCGTCGTATTCATAGACATCACTTATTAGACGTTATCACTTATAGGGCGTTGACTTATACTTTGGAATTAAAAAGCGACAAAAAGAAAATTTTTCATTGTGTCGATAAATTTACCACTCATAGTAACTAATGTAATTAAGCAAAACTGGGACGCTGGAAGCAATTTAGATATTAGCGACGTTTTTTTCGTATCGCGTGTAAGTCTGACTCGAAAAAAACGATCGCGGGTAACATCCCGGTTAAGACCAAACAGCTGACATTTGACAGTTTTTGCGCATCTTCGAATCGCCTTCGTCGGCTTATTTCTTAGATGTGGTGGATTTTATCACAAAAGATGATTATTTCTTTGCAAAATCTTTTCTCGTGATGAGAAAAACTCTCACATTTGGTTTGAAAAAACAAATTCCCTCAAATTTCCCCTATGCGTCCGCCATCTACATTTGAGCTCTATCCCGTGTAGAGTAGTTACACGCGTAAACTCTACCTGGGTAAGTGTCATTTTTTTTATATGAAGTTCTACCCAAACCTGCACGGGATAAACACAATAAAACGTACCTATTATAAAAAAATGCCAGCTGACCCACCTGTCATTTTTTTATATGAAGTTTCGTTACCCAAACCTAGACGGGATAACCAAAAAAACACACCTATTGAAAATGTTTGAAGAGAGCAATCTACTGATTAAGAACTAGTCAGCCTAACACACACTTTAACACAAGTTTTGCACTCTTAATATCCTTTAATCTTTAAAAAATTTTTTTTTTCTGAATCTGTCCGAAAACGGATAAGTGAAAAAAACCGATAAGTGCAATTTTTCTTGCTGCCGGAGACGATTGCACTTATCCGCTCTCGACTGTATCTTGAATGTGTATTGATATTCGTGTATAGTAGATCAGTGCATTTCGAGTATCATCGTGTCGCTTCGTATTACGCAAGAGAAATTATAATGGCCCCTGTTGTAAATGTTTGGAATTTTTTTTTCAAAAACTAATAAAATAATGAAATCACATCTCACAATTTTATTTGATTGTCTTTTTTTGTTCAACATGTTTCTCTTTTAAATTAGCTGTCCTACTACATCATGAGTACGTGCATTTTAAGTTGATTTTGCATACGATACGAACAGCAGCAATACGAGTGTGTAAGCATTTTTTTAGTAAAATTCTAGACAAATCAATGAAAAAAACCGGTTAACCGGAAAACCGGTACTTGGAGCCCGGTTAAAACCGGACGGACTAACCGGCTTTGCAAAAAAACCGAAAAACCGACAACCGGGTTATGGGCCGGTTTTTGACATCCCTAGGCTAAGGCATATGACATACATATTATAATAGAAATATGACTGTGTAATGGAGGCCTTACTCTCGGTGGCCAGAAGCCATACCTTTGCGGAGTTGCGACGCCGAATCAGTTGCTGCAGCCTTTTTCTAATCTTGCGTTTGCGGAAACAGTTACCGCGGACTAAGGCTCACAATTCGAAGCTCATCTTTTCAAGGGTCTTACTCAGCTCGTCAGCTGTTCTCGCACTCGCACCACGGCATATCATCCCCAGTCCAACACGACATGCTAGAACGTTGGCACCAAGCGTTAAAATCATCGTTGACCTATAAGGGAGTCCAGAAATGGACAGCGAACCTCGTTTATGGTTCTTCACTACGCATTCCCGCAGAGTTTACATAGTGTATACACTGATCTGGACACTTCTGAACCACATGTTTTCATCGAAAAATTCGGGAGCAGATTCGGCTTCTCCAACCGAATCCAACCGTACACCATAGTAAGCCCAACCTCTTCTACTTCAAAGACCTGAACACATGCACATGCGTGGGCGCAACGAGAAAGCCGCTCGAACCACCCTCTATTCAGGTTCAGTCACCTCAGCAGTTTTCATCTTCAAAGTAGATGGCCGAGAACAATGGCAACAACAACGCATTGATTTCGGCGATGACACGATCCAAGATAGAGCTGCCTGTAGAAATATGCTGAGACATGGAGCAGTATGAAGAACGAGGCAAGAAAGAAGAAGAAGAAGTAGATGGCCGAGAAACCACAGTGTCGGTCGAGCGACGCAAACCTGCATTCTTGGATCGTTCATCGGATACGTATGCTAAGCCTACCAGCTCACGAGCTCCGGGCTTCCGGTAGGTCAACATCGGCAGCGCAACAGCGCTCCGTGTCTGCACGAAGATCTCGCAGACACTTGGAGGGGAGTACCTACTGTGGCGTCACCATCGCGAGCGAGATTACAGCGGATTACAGCTAGGAAGACAGATTCAGTAACGTCCGAGCAATCTCGCGAAGCTTATTCTGCTATCCGTTCTCATAGGGAGAACTTTTGAGTTTCCAATATTTTCCGCTATGTGTCCGCTATATGGCGGACGGTAAGATAAGTATCGCTAGTGTCGATAAGAAGAACAAGAAAATTCTTCTTACGAGAGCTGATAGCGTAATGTTCCCAAATTTGACAGTTGTGATCTATAAAGAACAAATTTTACTCAATTGCACTGCACTGGGTAATTACAAAGTCACAAACTCAATTTGCAGACTCGTCTTTTACCGTACTCGTCATATACAAAATAGTTTCTGATGAGGATGAGGATATTAGATTAGATTAGATTTATTGAGGGCACAGGCAACAAGAATTGCCCTAGGCACTGCGACCGGTGGTCTATTGTACCATTGCCCCTACTGTGGATTAGATGAACTCATCTAACCGACTGCCTTCGATAAATCGATTCAGCTGGGCCATGTTGATAGTGGCGATATCCTCTTCCAAGGGAAAAGCGATACCGAAACACTCCAATCGGCGCCTTGTTAGCCTCTTACATTCACACAGGATGTGAGAAGCAGTTTCGTCGTCAGCCTCACAGAAGCGACAGCTGGCATCGGTAACAATGCACAAGCGCTTTAAATGACCGTTTAAACGGCAATGCCCCGTAAGGAGCCCGTATATGATCCTAACCCTGTTTCTGCTCAATTTCATCAGACCAAGGGTACGATTGGGTGAGTAGTTAGCAACAAAAAGTTTTGACTGCCTAAGCCCTGGAAGAGCTTCCCAGTGTGTGGTGGCTTTGGCTTTTTCCCACTCACTAATTACATTTCTGCAGATACAGAGTGGTAACCCACAGTAAGGTTCTGGGCCATAGAATGGAGTGGTGGATGCTCTTCTTGCGAGCTCGTCGGCCTTCTCATTGCCGTAACACTCCGAGTGCCCAGGTACACAGAAAAGGGTGAGATTGTTGAGATTGCCCACCTGTTGGAGGATTTCCTGACAAACCCACACGAGCTTAGGTGTGACAGTACAGCTCGTCAGCGCTTTATTGCTGCTTGGCTGTCAGCTATTTTCCTGTTGGTGTAACCTTTGTCAAGGCATAATCTTGCACACAAGTGGTATGGCTGACAACCATATCACACTCCGAATTCAGTTGTCTTTGTAAAGTTGATGACTACACATGGTAGTCATCAACGCACCATGCTCCACTAGGAGTTACGGTAATGAAGAGAGAGAGAGAGAATCTTGCACACACTTCGATTGCGTGCACTTCCGCCTGAAACACGGTCGGATGTATTCCCATAGGACTAAAGACATTAGTGTTCGGGCCAGTAATTCCAGCTCCAGATCCTGTATCGGTCTTGAAGCCGTCCGTGTAAAATTTGATGGTGCCAGGGTGGAGTGATCTGAATCTATCAGTCCAGTCCACCCTTTCCCATATCTCTGCACTATAAGAAGGGTTAAAACGGAGAGTTTTGACCAGATGGTCTGATGGCATATCCAGTAATCTGCTGTTACTTACTTACTTACTTACTTACTTACTAACCAACCTTGTTGAACTGAGTTCAGTGGGGACGCCGCATCACATGCTACGAGCCTAATGACAGCTAACCTTGCCAATCCCTCGATGTGTATGTGGAGAGGTGGCAAGTTTAGCAGGGCGGCAGTGGGGCTCGAAAAGAAGGCCCCAAGGACAGCTAGACAGTCCAGCCTCTGAACTTTCTCTTCTCTACCACACGACCGCCCCATATTCCACAATAGGTCTAACAATTGTCTTGTAGATCCACAGAACTATGTAAGGCTTAATACCCCATGCCTTCCCCGCATAGCTTCTGCTGATCCACAAGGCCTTAACTGCTTTCTCTGCTACCAGACTAAGATGTTTTTTCCATAGCAGTCTCTTGTCAAGTGTGACCCCCAACTACTTGACAGGTTCCGGCATTGTTAGCCGTGCATTAAACATGGAGGGACACTCCAGTGTTTGGAGATTCCCTTTCTTACTGAATGGTATCACGGCGGCCTTTGTTGCCCGTTTGCTGTGCACCAATCCTGGACTATATGCAGAGCACTCTGCAGGACATCCGGTAGGACCTCCTCGAATTTGCCTTTAACCGTGATAACCAGGTCATCTGCATACCCCTGTGTGGAGAACCTAGCTGAGCTAAGTCTCCACATCAATCCATCAACTACCAGACACCACAGGAGGGGGGATAGTACCCCTCCTTGTGGGCAGCCACGAGTGGCTAAAGCAGAAAGGGTAGTATTGCCTATACTGGTAAAAATAATTCTTGACGAAAGCATACGCTGCACCCAGGTAATGATCGTATTGTCGGCTCCTTTGGCTCGTAGTGCCGTTTCTATGGATTTGAAGGAGGTGTTATCGAAGGCGCCTTCTATGTCAAGGAATGCACATAGTGCTGTTTCCTTATTGGACATGGCTACCTCGGTCTCTTCTACCAGGCTCTGAAGTGCCGATTCCGTGGACTTACCCGGTTGGTAGGCGTATCGTTTTGGGTGCAGCGGCCGCGTCTTAAGAAGTGTGCCTCTGATGTGAGAGTCCAGTATCTTTTAAATAGCTTTCATTAGAAAGGATGTAAGGCTAATAGGGCGGTACGTCATAGGATCGTCCGCCGGTCTTTTACCCACTTTGGGGATGAAGACTACCCTAACTGATCTCCAGACTGTCGGAATATATCCCAAAGCCTAACTACTTCTATAGATACTAACCATGAATGGTATCAGCTCGCTTTGGCCTCTTTGTAGGAGCGCCGGAAAGATTCCATCCATGCTGGGCGACTTAAATGGATCGAATGTCTCAATTGCCCACCTAATCCTGCCATACGTGAAGATATCTTTTGCTGCTGCCCAGGCAGATCTGTTTGCCCTATTGGGCGGATTCATGCAACTGTGACCATCATTCACGTTATAGTCCAGTCTGCAGCTGGGGAAATGGGTTGCTAAAAGCAGCATGACTGTGCTTTCGGCATCCCTCGTTATGTCCCCATTTGCACCCTTCAGAGTGCTAATAGTGCTGCAACAATTTTTTGCCATAATTTTGTGCAGTCTAGCTGCTTTGGTGGTATTGTTGACGCTGTCGCAAAAGTTAGCCCAACTTTGCCTTTTAGCGTCCCTGATCTTTTTGTTGTATTCCGTGAGGGTGGATCTATACAGAGCCCAGTCCCCGTTGCGCTTCTTCTTCTTCTTTTAGCGGTACAGAAAGGTGTGAACCGCTGTGTATCTATATGGACTCGTTTTATAGTTCGTCATCGTTTTCGTCCGCAATCTCCAGGGACAGAAACGTGGCAGCTGCAATGGGGTTTTCCCATAGTGAGAGGGGGGTGAGATTAGTGGGTGCAGCTGGGCATTGAAACAAATGGGCTATATCGTGTGGCGTGCCAGCGCAGTTAGGGCATACGTTTAGTATGTTTGGGTCTATGCGAGATAGATACGAATTGAGGCGTGAGCAGAAGCCTGACCGAAGTTGGGCTAAAGTCACTCTGGTGGCTCTCGGGAGCCTAATCTCCTAAGGCGAAATAGGTGGTGGGAGCGCTGAGAGGACTCTGTTCGTACCTAAACTCGCAATAGACCTACTCACTTCCTCAGTGTGAATCATTGCAATGGCAGCCCGGCATGAATCTTCATCGAAAGGATCCCTTTTGTAACCCTGGACTTCTCTCTCAAGGTCACGAGGGCCACGTTTGATGTTGCGTGGAGGGGGAATTTTGTCCATGAGGTTACGATTAGGATGATCCTCTCGATAACAACCTACTAAATATTGTTTTGTAAGTAGTCGATTGTGGTCACGTATTGGCATCAAATGTGTCTCCTGATGTAGGTGGTCCTGGGCAGACATCAGAAGGCATCCTGTAGCTGTGCGTAGAGCAGCATTTTGGCAGACTTGGATTTTGTTCCAGCTTGTGTTACAGAGACCTTGCGACCAAACTGGCGCCGCAAAATCAGCCGCTGCTCGACCCACCGCTTTGTAAGTGGCTAGCATTGTCTCTTTATCTTTGCCCCAGGTGCTACCAGCCAGTGCTTTAAGAATTTTGTTCCTACTGCGCATCTTTTCACATACCGCTTCCGCGTGATGAGCTGAAGGGGTTGGATACGATATCCCCAGTCACAAAATCCCCAAACCAAAATCCCCAAATCAAAATCCCCGTAATCAAAATTCCCGAAATTAAAATCCCCGAAATCAAAATCCCCGAAATCAAAATCCCCGAAATAAAAATACCCAAAACCAAAATCCCCAAACGAAATTCCCAATTCCCCATTTGAGGTGTGATCTAAGAACGCGCGCGCATTCTAAGATCACACCTCAAATGGGGAATTTCTTCAGGCTATTGTAGATGGTAAATAATAGATGTTAAATGGCAGATGATAAATGGTAGTGGTTAATGGTAGACGGATGGTAGCTTGTAAATGGTTGATGGCAGATGGTAAATGGTAGATTGTAAATTGCAAATGGTGGATGGTAAATAGCAAATAGTAGATGGTAAATGGTAGGTGAATTAGACTATTGTAATTGTAATAGTCCTACTATGCAATAAAAAAATCACCGTCGTGGATTGACATAATGCTAATCAACGGCAAACTCTTTGATGTGACACAGAACAAAATCAGATAATGTGCAGGCGAATCGGTTCCAACAATAAGCCAACCAAGTTTTCCGCGAATATTCGTTCGGATGAGGACATGTCTCGACGATGTTAAAGAAAACCTAATATGTTTAGTACGATATATGCAAACGTTTACTCAATATAATGTGTCGAACATTTTGTTTGTGCTAATCAAAAAAAAGTTAGTATCGATTTACGACCCTCCTAGTGCCATTTACCATCTACCATTTAACACCTTCTACCATCTACCATCAACAATTTACAGTCTTTCATCAACCATTTACCATCTACCAGCCATCTACCATTTTTTACTACCATTCATCTACCATTTACCAGCATATTTCGGGTGCTTGGGGATTCTATGATTGGGGATTTTGTATATGGGCATTATGATTATGGGGATTTTGTAAATGGGTATTATGATTATGGGGATTTTGAATATGGGGATTTTGATTTTGGGGATTTTTCTACGTTTGTGGATTTTGTGATTGGGGATTTCGTATGGTTCCCGAGCTGAAGTCATCATTTTCTCAAAGTGAAGCCCGAAAATTTTTTGGATTTGCAACAGCAGGAACTGGTTTGTTGCCAATACGTACCCCAACCGGCCACTTACAATCACCTGACCAGGTGGTAAGGAAGGTCGCAGACGATTTTGACGCTGAGATGGTTAGGTTTCTGCTATGGAAAAAGGCTTCTAGTCGCGATAAATATCTATTGATATCTTCACGCATGACATCCCTATCCGCTCCCGTGGCGAGTACAGTGCAGTCATCGGCATAAGAAATAACTTCAATGCCTTCCGGAGGTGTTGGGAGACCGGCCATGTAGATGTTAAACAAGGTGGGAGAGAGAACCCCACCCTGAGGAACACCTAATTTGATCTTTCTAAGTTTGGAACGACTGCCTCGAAACTCGGTGAAGGATTGCCTACCAGCTAGATAGTTGGCAATCCATCTTATCTCTTGAGTCGGAACATGCATATTGAGGAGATTTGCCAGAAGCATGGAGTGATTAACCTTATCAAACGCATTTGATAGGTCAATCGCCACCATGATGGTTCTATGGCAAGGTGTACTGTGGTTTAGTCCGTCTCTTACACGTGTAGTGATCGCGTCCAGAGCGGTGGTTGTACTATGCATGCGTCTGAATCCGTGCTGATGGGGATCTAGCTTTGCATGTGAAACGAGTGTGGGGTGGATGATGGCTTCCAGCGTCTTTGCTACAGGTGACAGGATTGTAATCGGTCTGTAGGAAGTTCCTAGTTTGGCACTTTTCCCTGGTTTAAGGCATGGGACTATACGACCTTGTTTCCAGATGTCGGGGATGGCGAGCGTAGACATTGACAAGTTAAAGACTGCCGTGAGATACTCAATGGCAGGAAGATCAAGATGTTTGAGCATGGCCATTGAAATGCCATCTGGTCCAAGGGCCTTAGAATTTTTTGCATTCTCAATGACTGTTTTAACCTGGTCCGGAGTATAAATTGGTACGGAGTCAACAGTTCGGCTGCGAATCCGTCTTTTAATTTTGCGCTTGAGGCCATCGGACTTGGGATCTTCAATAAATTGTTTATTGAACTGGCTCGCACACTGAAGAGGATTGCTTGTTTCTTTTTTGCCGAAGGTTATGGCTATATTGCCCTTATCTTTTGTGGGGTTCGAAAGGGCACGGACAGTGGACCATAACTTACTGGCACCATTAAGGTTACAGTCATTGAGGTGCTCGTTCCATTTGGCCTTCTTGTAGTCTTTAACTTGTCGCTGTATTTGGATATTGAGCTCCCGAATTCTGGGGTCACCAGGGTTAGCGCGCCTAATGTTGTCACGTCAATCAGCTAACCTTGCGGCACTTGTTGGGAAGTTTGGAGGAACCTTTGGAATGCGCCATGCAGGGATGAACCGTGCCGCAGCTTTGGCAATGACGCTCCTAATGTTCCGTTCGGCCTGGTATTACCCGAGGCTGCCGAGTATTCCTACAGCCTGGAGCAACAAATGTACCTTCTACGTAATGACCCATCCTTCTCAAACCGGAGCATCTGAAATGCACCCACTCCGAACAGCAACTACATTGAAGTGACCTGGCATTAGAACCGATACGTCGGTTGCAGACACTACACATCCATACCAAGACAGGGCCTGGATTTGCTTCAATGCCGGCGCGTAAGAGGAGAATTGAGAGCAGCCGCGCCGAGATGTGATGCTCCCAATATGACGAAAAAACATATATAACGAGTCCATACATATACACAGACATACACAACCTTCCTGCATCGAGACCTTCGAGGCTCTTGCCAGGGAGGCGTTTTGGCAACTCTTGGCCGTTTGTTGTAGCAAACGGGTGTGGTCCGCCCCGAAGAGGCGTATTGCAACTGCAAAATAATGCAATAAACAATGGTTGCCAGTAGGACCACCTTGGCTTGTTGAACAGCGAGGATATAGTTGTCCAGCCGAATCGAGCAGTAATGAATTGTGGTGCGAGAATGGAGAAAACGTGATGCAAATTCTATTAGTGGTCTCAGTGACAACGGCGGGATTGCGATATGTCTGGAGAAAGATCGAAAGGATCCGGGAATCGACGACGGAAGGAAACAAATCTTGGAATGCTACGAGATCAGCTCTCGATAGAAGAATTTTCTTTGTATTCTTATCGAAATTAACTACACTCACCATATCATCCGTCATCATCATAGTGGTAAATATCGGAATTACAAACATTCTGATAGCAGAACAAGCCATCAATTCGATATTAAGACCGTCAGGTATTACTTATGAGGGAGGCAGTACTAATTTTTTACAGGCATATAGCGATGCTGAATGAGCAGCTTGTGCTGCTACAAGGAAAAGCACCAGCGTCGAGGAGCCCTTTCGTTAATCTAACATGCACGGCTACAAAACCATTTGTTCCATGAAGCATGACATCGTAATCTTCGGATGCCCAACGTCCTTCATTACAGTTGTCCGATCTTTCTGAAATTTAGCACAATAGTAGCGCAGCTTAGCTCCCATTTTACAGTTCCAGTGTCCAAACATCAAACATTTAATTATCATGATAAGCAACAACATTTATTTCAACTTAATTTACAGAATGCTCCTTTACTGTGTATGCTTGTGCATTGTTGTGTTTTGTCTTAAAAAATAACTTAACAACATAATAATTGCCTAACAAATCACCATATCAAGCCACTTAAAGAGAATTCAGTGTCTTTAACAATTTAAATACATACAAAGTTTCCATTTCTTTTCTTAACATATTTTTTGTAAGCATGTTTGTGCAATCGGAAAAAGAAACGTTCATTTTGAGTTTTGTGTTGTGCGGACATTGAGCTTGCTTAGACTATTTAGTAAGATTTCATTCATATAGTTTAGATTCTGTCTAGTAGTTCTGATAAATAAAATAGAAAACGAAAAAAACAAAAAAGACTTTGAAGCCACTTAGCCATTATGTAAAAATCAGGTTTCATAGAAAAGGAATGTGCTTTGTTCATTATAGTCATCTTTCATATGCCTATTAACTAAATAAATACAGTTTGTATAGCATAAATAAAAATAATAATAGAAATAAATGTGATTCAGCAAGAATAATGTTAATTTTACCGTTAGGTTGACTTTTAACTTTATTATAGGAGTCACCATAAGTGCCCCATAGACTCAGCGATTTATCGGCCGATCAAAGCTCATTTCTGTGGAGAATGCACATTTTTTAGGTTCCACTACCAAAATCGCAAAAGAAAATGAGCTTTTTCCAAAGAAAATGTGCTTCCTCCGCAGAAATCAGCTTTTATCGGCCGATAAATCGCTGAATCTATTGGGCCCCTATAGACAGTGCAATTAATTGAACAATCAAAGCTCATTTTTGTGGATAAAGCTTATTTTCTTTTGCGAATTCGATAGTGGAACCTAAAAAATGAGCTTTTCCACAGAAATTAGCTTTGTTTGTTCAGTTAATCGCACTATCTATGGCGACATTGACTGTGATTTAACGATTTTTTTCAATTCACCTGACCAAACTAATTTTGAACAATGATCTAAACTTGCCTACATAACGAGCGAGATTTAATTTCATCTAATTGTTTTCACTTTCAACGAAAACGGTTTTCAACTCATTTTCTTATTTGTGCATCAGCGTCTGTCCCTACAAGAAGCCCCTCGTAATCAATTTTCGCACTGGAATGATGTTGGCACAACTTTTGCTAATCATCAGCCTATAAACTACAAACAAACCTTAAACCCCTAACTTATTGAGTATTTGGCTGTGCGCTATGCGCCACTGGCCAAACGCCAAAATTCAATCGCAGCTGCTCAAGGAATACGAATGTGAGAATAGTTTGTGGTGCTAGACGCACAAAGGCCGGTACGTAGCCTTTGAAAAAGCCCAACGGACCCAATTTCGCCGTGTGCGTTACAATATGCCACAGGCCACGGAATTCGCCCGGTTTGGCATTCATAGCCCGTGTCTTGAGTACGTCGAGGGGTTGGGTAAGTGTTGTTGCTATCGCGCCGGCTATTAGAGAGGCAGTGAAATGTGTGATGAGATCGTCACCGAAATATGGTGTTTGGAGGAGGATCTGTTTGGTCTGCGAAAATTAATAGAAATTTAAATTAAAAATTACAGGGAGAAGGAGTTCAAGAGATTTACCTGATCGTAAAAAGCAATTTGACCAATTGTCATGAGAAAACCTCGAGCTGTGGCCGTGGTTGCACCTGAGAATAGTCGTCGGAAACCTTCTTCGCGATGCACGCGACAAAGTCCGTCGATTGCATGCTTGTAACTGTAAAAAAAGAATGAAATTTAAGAATAAACAGAATAAAAATAAATAAATTCTGGAACACCCTCTACTATCAATTACCACTCCTCATCCTACTTCACTTACTTCCTTCTCATCTCCGGACTCAGCTTGACATCATTTTGCATTCTCACATTGACCATGTCACCAGGCGTTCCGACAAATCCCCCTACAGCACCCGAGATTCCAGCCAAGAGAATTTTCCCGGCAAAAGTGTTTGTATCAATATGCGATTTGCCTACTTCGTACATTCCGAAACGAGTTGTAGAATAGGTGAGTTGACGCAAAAGCGACGCGGAGAGTCCATTGTATAGGGCCAGAACTCCTAAAATTTGAAAATTATTAAACATTTCGAATTTTTTCTTGTTTTGCAATTTACATATTAACGTACCTTGCTGTCGTATAACTTTCGACGTTAACTGTAGCATAGAAATCTTCCCCTCCTGTTGGGTTTGAAGCGTGACTTTGAGCAAATCGAGCGGATGTGTACAACATGCCGCACCGGCACTAGCCAAACCACCGAAATACCAACGACTTGCCTTTTTGCTGCGTTCCATTTTGTGCTATGACCTAAAATATAGAAAAAAGACGTAAAAATTACTAGAAAAGAAAACCACACAAACATGCAAACACCCAAGACACCAACCGAGTCCGTGACTGTATCCGGCCGGCTTAAGTGGAATGTGTGGAACTTAATTTGCTCTCCGGTAACGGACCAGCCAGCAGTGAATCGATGAGGAACAATTGGAATGTGAACTGAACAGGTAGCTGTTTCAAGGTAAATGCATGTAGGATTGCAATTGTGGCCGAAAGCTTCGGTGATTGGCTCGTTCAACGCGTTTGGGATGATTTTCAACTCACACGCGAAACGCAGAGTACGAAATAACCGTTGTTATACATCATTTTCGCTGGGAGGCACGCAAAAACAAACCACAAAGTCGACACGGACCGACTGACGGACGGACGGAACACTCAGCTGTCACTTTACAGTCACGGCCTCGACCAATGTCATTGCCAACACTTCGAAAATCAATTTCGTTTCGTTTCATTTTTCATTGAGCTCTCGACCATTTGAGGGAGTAGTGCACAGAGCTCGAAGCGCCAATGTTTATAATGAGTCAATAGTGTAAGGATTGGATGTCTCATATTGGTGCAGTGTGTTTTTACTGAAGTGCATTGAGTTCGGCCGGGAAGTTTATTTGTGGTGCATTGGTTTGAGATCGATATTCAATTTGTTCAGAAATTCAATACGACTATTGGACTAAAGAGCAATTAATTCTAAAGGTAGGCATTTCGTACACATATGACGAATTTTAAGGTTATGAAACAGCTGCTGTGCAGTTGTCATTTTGATACAGTAACACGCAAAATTTTTCATCCTTTTGTTAGAAGAGTTGATTGGTTAGTATTTTATGTTTAGCGTCAAAGCTAGATTTTTTTTTGTGGAATTGATTCAGTGCGTAAATTAAAAGTATGAGGAAATGTATTGCGGCCTTAAAGGTCCATCTCTAGATTGATCACCAAATGGTTGCGCGTCCAAAAACTGGCTACTTAGCATCTACACCAGCAACCAAATGGAGACAGAAAATGACAACCAAAATTTCATTTTGGTGATTTTTTAAAATTTAATTATCAAAATCGGACTCTGCGCGTTTGAATTATTACACGGCCATTCAAGATTTATTCAATTTCACACAAAAGAACGAACAAAAGTTGCAAAATTGTCACTTTGAATTCGTCAAGCGGTTGTCAATGCGTCATGTGATTCAGTTGCCATATTGAAAATTAAAACTAGACGGCCAACCAAATGGTGATCAGTTTGGATGCAATGACAACAGCAATTTGGTTGCACGTAACACCATTTGGCGGTCAATCTAGATGGACCTTAAGGTCGATGCACACTATTCAGTCATCAATCACAGTCATTTTCAATTAAATGGATGACTGCCAATCTGTCAACTTGAATGGAAAATGACTGTGACTGATGACTGAAAAGTGTGGATCGACGTTTAGTGATCGGGAAAAAAGTTTTCAGTGCAAACAAATTTACAATTTCGGGTGCATTGAGAGTCGTTGATAATATCAAAAACTTCAAGGCTCTCGAATCAAATGGTATTTCGATTGCCATGCTAAAATAGCTCGGTCTTCCAGCCATTGAGCATTATTTACTTGCTGCCGTTAACGTTTATCTCCACGCTTTTTATCTCTGAAATTTCGAAAATTAGACTTATTGTGTCATAAGCCAGTAAAGAAGTCTCCGATACTACAACTAATACTGTCTCCTGTTTCAATAGCGCTGGAGACGTTTGTCCACCGCACTCTTGTAGCACATGCTAAGTTAGAATCTCACCAGCATGGCTTCAGGAAGCCAGCACATTTACTGTCCTCGATACGATCACTACATGCATAAAAGATGGGTTAAATAAATGTCGTCTGTACAATAGACCATCTTGGTGGCAATTAACACATCACATGCGTTTGCTAAGCTCAATCACTCGGTACTCCTTGCCAACATGTTGAATATGTATTTTCCTGTACAAGATGATTGGTTGAATTGTCAACTTTTATCTAGTTGGTAGACATTCCTTCAGGGAGTTTTCAGGCAAACGTTCCAAGCTTCTTCTTTATGGCACGATAGCCCGACGTCGGGCCTTGGCCCCTTGGATTGAAGACCTCCAATTGTCGCGGTAACGCGACCTTGTCCTCCAGTCCCGAAAGCCTAGCATCTGGTAGGCGTCCTAACATACAGAATGCTCCCATCGGACTCTCTGTCATCCACGCAATCTGGCTCCGTCCACTCGTTGCGCGTTCATCACCTTTTTCATACAGCTGATACAACTCAAGGTTGTACCGGATTCGGCATTGACCTCGTTCACGAACGGCCCCGAAGATTCTTCGGAGAACTTTTCGCTTGAATGTGTCCAACAGGTGTTCAGAGTTTTGGGTTAGGGTCCATGCCATAGCATAGCACAGGTCGGATGATGGTTTTATACACGTGGAGCTTCGTGTTCATGTGCACCAGCTGCGAATTCATAATTGGGAGGGCCGAAAAATAACACTTATTAGCTAGTTGTATCCCTCGCTTTATCTCATCTGTTTCGTTTTCGTCCTTCGACAAATTGCAACCCAGGTAAGTGAAGTTGTCTACATTGAGCATGTGATGCTTGAATTTACTGGCGTTCTAGTTTTTGATTGCACCATGACCTTGGTCTTAGATTCGTTGATATGTAGCCCAACCTCTTTGGCGGTGTTATTGAGATTATGCAGAAGGCTTTCTGGCATCACCTAATCTTCGAGACGTTCGAAGCTTAGTCAAATCAAATTAAAGAGTTTCACAGGGCGGGGTACTGTGTCCTACTCTGTTCAACATCAAGATAGAAATAGCAATTAAAGTTATTTCCTATGAAGACGATTGTACCCTATTCGCTCCTGCGTTGAACAACTATAATATGCGCTGTTGGCCACTTATAGAGCGGTGGGTTGAGCTACGGCTGATTTTGCTCCTACGGTTTGGTCGCATATTTTATGGGACACAAATTTGTGGTAAAAGGCAAGTTTGCCAGAATGCTGGTTTAGACACAGCCACTGGATGCATCCCGATGTCTGCCCAGGACCAGTTAAACGTACATCGGACACAATAGATGCCAATACGTGACCACAATCGCCTTCTTTCAAAACAGTATCTAGTTGGTTGCTATCGAGAGGTTCATCCGAATTATTATCTCCACGACGACGACGACGTATCGTGCCTAAATTTACATCTTTCTTGCGTAGACTGAAACCTCCTGTCCCAACTGATCAACCTCTATTTCATTGTGGGGAATAATCTATCGCTGGAGACCACGCACGAGAACGGTGACGAACCATAATTCACATAGAAACACAGCGTTGTCGCAACTTTCTGCACCGCTAAAAGAATAGGAAGAAGCCATTTTTGTGAACTTTGCAGATTTCACAGTTCAATGTTATCACTGAATTTTGAATAAAACTCAACTTTGATATTTCTTTCAAACTTAAATATCTGACGACATTGATCTTGTAAAAAGTACCGTTATAGAGATATTTTCAAGCACCATTATACCTATCCATATCATGCGGCAACCGATGCAAAAAAGCAACCTTTAGTAAAACCCTAAACCAGGGGCGGCTAACTTAATTTGTACCCGGGTTACATTGTTGGTTTGAAAAGCGATGGCGGGTCAAACATTTTTTTATGAAGGCGAACCCAGGAAAGAAATAAGTAGCATTTCGGACAATGTACAAAAATGCACAAAGGGTATAGGGCAACTAAAACCCAGTCCAATACTACCACTCTGAGCAACAATTTAAACTTCAGACTTATGGGTTCAGGTTGACGATCAGTCTAGTGACAAGGTTCCTTTTATTGACTCTGATTGTTTGCATAGCTTTCTAAAAGTTTGTTCAAAAAAATATTGCTGCGAAAAATTGCGGGAGCATCGAAAATTCTGTAGAGCCAAGAATGAGATTCGTATTATCATTTTAAACCACTTCAGCTAAGTGAAGCTCTGCTGCTCTGAAATATTCTGTCCCCCTATTTTGGGGAAATTTTATCTAAAAATTTGTTTTCAACATTTTACACTAAAAATCTGTTTATGATGTCCCTGATTCCCTTTTCTTTTACCATCACTAACATAAATCAATCAGCCTAATTATAGATAGATAAAAGGAAACATTCAATATTTTAAAGACATTTTTTTCCTGTGCAAAACATATCTCTAAAGCCACTTGAGGGTCGGATTGTAGCCCGCGATCCACATGTTGGACAAACCTGTTACAGACTACCACACAACCATCATAGGTTGTCAAGAGCAAATACAGTCAAGACTCGATTAATCGGATACTACAATATCTCGAAGAACTTTTCCGGTCCCATGCATTTTCTAGGCTAATTTCCGCATGTCAATTTACAAGTGAAAGAGCAACGCAATAAAGGAACCCTCTGAAACTCGAATTGTAACTATTTAAGGTCTCCACTACTCGAGGGAAACTCGCAGTTGGAATTTCCGCACAAAATGCAAGCCGCCTCTGAAGTTGTTGGATTTTTCGATGACCATAGAAAATAGGGTGGAACACTTCCACTCCACATTTTTTCTTGATTGTGACCTCAGATTGGGAATAAGGACCTCAAAATTGTCTTATTGTTGTCAGGTTGCCAAGTGTATAAATATCGGTTACGCGGCCTTAGACCACACACACACACGCGGTGAATCCAAGGGTAATCATTCAGTCAAAATCTAATTAATTATTTAAACATGTTTGTATAACGCCCTGAAGGCGGCATCGGCAACAATATAAAATATACAGTGCTAGAAGTAAAAAGTTGCACAGCTTATGGGTCGTTGTTTTATGTTAACCCTAGAGAGATAATCATATTTTTTACCCCTGAAAAGATAATCATACGTCGATTCGACGTGTTGCTAGTTAACATCCTTATAACTTCTTTGTTAAGAGTAACATGTTGTTAAAAGGTAGATATATAATCATTTGTATTTAATATTATTCTGTTAATCTCATGGTTTTGCAAAATTATCATTTGTTTGTGTATATAATATTAATTTTAAAGAAGTGGTTCTAGTAGAAAGTGGACTGTCCTTTCAATAGATTAAAATAAAGGATATCTTTATCGAAACAGGCTTTTAGTGGTTATATCCAAGTAAATACACATCCACATTATGAAGATTTATAAAAATGTCAATTCGGCGGAAATAAAATATTTTTCAGTACAAATTTGTTCTACAGCTTTTACTGACATTAAAGATAATCATACGTCGATTCGACGTATATTTGACTTATGACCCCCCAATATCTTAGGCTGTGTGGCACCCAAGCCAATTATTTCGCCACGTAATTACGCCTACAGACATGAATTGAGTTAAATCTTGGAACCAACAAATTATGAAGCTTCACTTATGAGATATAATAAAAAGAAAAATTTCTGTACGTCGATTCGACGTAGATTATCTCTCTAGGGTTAAAATTGTTGGAGTGATTTTTAACGCAGGATAAGTGCACTTTCTTTAAATATTTCAATTGGGTGAATTTCGGATTAGAAATGGGTTTTAAGTAGGTAAAAGTGGAGTTTTGACAAAATCAAGTAGAAAGCGCAGTGCCTAAACATTGACCATAAATCTTGGCATGTAGAAACGAACCAATTTGAAAATGACAGAAGGACTATAGATGGTGCTCATATGTAGAAGCGAAAGAAGAGGTTAATCCATTAAAAAAAATCAAAAACCAATTTTAAACATTTTCGCGTTTTAGCTTGAGAAATTGTAGTTGAGCAAGTTTTTTCTTCCAGCACTGTATATGTATATTCTTTATCAGCATGGCTGCCCTACGGTTTTACGAGGCCAGTGGCGTACAAACTTTGCTGGGATGTTTTTTATAGGGAGAATTTTACAAGCGGTCTAGATGAATCGCAGACCTAACGGTTTGGCATTCTAGTCAGCATCCATAAATGCTTACATATACTCTAAGGCAGGGGTGCCCAACCTTTTAGACCGATAAAAATCTTGATTCGAATTGACGTCTAGGATTATGTTGAATTCAACAAATACCGAAAATGTTTTTAACTCCTTAGTAGAACACTTGCATATTGTGGTCTATAATGTCAATTTTGCTTTTCGACGCAACCAAAAATAGGATTTGTTCCGTGAAGATTAATTTTTTGGTCAAAAATCGAATGTTCGACCAACATTTGAATCTGATCTTTGGTTGTCCGGTTTTAATTGCGTCGGTATAATCTTATATTTTGATATTGGTCCACTCAGACCAAAAATTGGTCTGCGGTTGTTGTTTATCGAACTCGGAACGAAATATCGTTGATGCTATTTATTTAAGTGGCAGAAAGTCAAAACTGTCCACATCTGTTTTCCGTCTTTGGCCAAAATTTTCCCCGGGTGGCGCCAGACTCTGTAGACCTCTCAAGGTGGGGCAAGAACTGAAACTGACTCCCACAAAAGTATTGCTTCATATGGCATAAAGCACGTCAGAAGTGAAGCTCACAGCTGAAGGCGGTGTTAGGACAATTTTTGATAATTGGTCATTTGGTCTAGTTGGAAAATGACTGATTCAGAGTACACTTTGGCCGGCCATCTACCCATTCCATTCATACAAAATACAAAGAGTCTTGGACATCGCAGTTTCAGATATAAAAAAATACATGTACCAAAGAAAAATTCCTTTTAATCTTTAGGTTAGGTTAGTCTAGTAAGTAGTGCAGAATAAGCCCATCGGGTGGCGCAAATAGTGTATCTTTGAAATTTGGAAAAGGTTGTTCTCCCCTGGTCATGGTGTACAAAGTTCAGACCGGTAGGTGAATGAATCTAATTTCTAATGAGGAATAAAATGCTTGGAAATATCGAGGTTGGTTGGAATTAGACCACAGGATCAGGGACGTAGCCAGAGGAGGAGGAGGAGTCTGGGGTCCGGACCCCTTCCTAATTTTTTTTTACGGATTTGAAAACTTCAATGAATCGACATTTATTATTTGTTTTTTTACAAATAAGTATAAAATGTTCTTTTCGGAATGTATATGGAATTCTCATGCAAAAACGTTCAAGTCAGGATATTCGATCGTTCATTGCTTAATCTCACCAATTGAACCAAGGAATCGAATCCTACTAGATAATTTTCTTGTATGCTGAATTAATTTGAATCGGCCGGGCAGAATTGAGAACGCGGTTCCAAGTACATTGATTGGAAAAAGATATGAAAGAGTTCCAATACAGCCGTGAGATCATAATTTTTGTATTGACGGAGGGGTAAAAAATAGTAACTTTCGTGCTAACATTCAGTGCAGTACAACTCGTCTAAAGGGCATTGGAAAAAAAAAATTGATTCAAAAGGCAGCTTATGAATCACGGTCACAAGAGGACGAAATTCGTAAACATTTTTATAATTTATTGAGATATTAGACAGTGCTCCCTACATCACAAATGCCTATGGGCCACGGATCCGGAAAATGAATCACTACGGAAATTAAGCCTTACGTCGTTAAGACTGAAGGCTTTGCGTCGTAAATGTGTAAGATCAGCTTGTTGTTAGATTCTTAAGGGGCATGAAACGCAATAAAAAAGGGGGGTCACTAGTTATAAGCGAAGAACTAAGCCTAACAATCCACGTATATTCTGCAAAAAAGTTACTAAGTCAGCTGACTGTAGTTAAAGCAACGACATTGCGCTAATGCGTATCACTAAAAAGAAGGGGTATGGATGGATAGGTATGAATGTCTCGTCATTCTTCTTACATGATCATCAAATCAAATTTTGTCTGCCTTTAATATGTTGAGGTTCTTTAAAAAAAAAACTCTGAGAAGTTTTCCCCTAGGGGAAAAATCTTAGATCATGTATATGTCTATATTATCGCTCACAAAAAAGTTAACATTGCGTCAGAACGTCAACACCATAACTCGAATAAATCGGAATTTCTTCTTCTTCTTTATGGCACGATAGCCCGACGTCGGGCCTAGGCCGCCTGAAATCGAAACTAAATTTCCTTAAAATAAAACAACACGCGTTTTAGAATGTACAGTATAATGACCACCAGGTCATTTTTTGGAAGCTATTGACGACGGATTTGACCATGTTTTGAGTCCCAACAGAAATATCAGGTATGCTTCTTTGTCTTTCATTTTTTTTTAATTTCTTCATTTTTTTTATTTTTTATTTTGGCGTTCATACTCATATTATACATAGAAAAACGCGTGTTATTTTATTACAAGGAAATCTGTTTTCTAATGCTCTGTTAACGTTATGTTCAAAAGTGCGTTCATTTTAACGAGGTGTTATCTTGTTATCTTGTTACTTCAGATGCCCAAAAATCCTTTGAAACCAATCACATACAGTGCCCCAAACATCGCCTTTCGAACGACACCCATAATGCCCATACACTGTTTCCTATGGTAGACAAATGTCCTTTTAGGTGGTAATATCCTTTTACGAAAACTCAAAATGAACTTGTGATTTTAAAGGACTCGAATAAACGAATATTGTATTTTGATATCCATATCGTCTATAATGCATTCCCAAAGATAAAAGAACCTTTTGTGTCCAAGAACATCTTTCTCAATTAGTACCGACATCAAAATATTAAGGATCGCAGCACTTAACTTTCATCCGAGTTTCATCGAAATCAGTCCACGGAGAGAGCCAGGAGAACCAATTGAAGGATGACTTTACGTTCGCTTCAATGATGAATTTGCTTAACCTATGCACCGATACCGATAAAGATCACAATTCATTGCAAATTAGCGCTTACTAGCGCGAATCAGCTCTGAAAATTCGTGTCAAATTCATGTCACATCGTTTCGCCAGAATTTAGATGAAATCCATAAAAAAGCCGAAAAATCGCGCTCATGGGCGTAGCCAAGGGGAGGGAGAGAGGGGCGTTTGGAATGGAATAATGAAACTTAACATTATTAATACATTTAATTTGGTCAGAAATGTGACCCTTTCTAGCACTAAGTATAGACGAGCCACGGGTCTAAGAAGAATTCTTAGGCGAGTTACATGTAATCACGAGTAAAAGTAAAAACACGGGCAGGTCCCACTTGTCGTTAAAAGGTGAACAAGATCATTCTCAACGGTATTTCCTTTCGAATGTAAAATTTTCCAAACAATATCTGGCTACGCCCACTAGGGCGCTCGTTTTTATCATGAAACTTTTGGAGTTAATAACTGTATGTCAAAGTGTTTTCAGAAAGATTAGACAACAGTACACATTTTCAGAGCCCCAGTTGCATTGCTTGCAAAAGCTTCCCGGCGCAGTGTCATTTCAAGATTTGGCGACATCCAAGTCGGTTCCCAACTTAACCAGTGTCCGATTTTATTCTGTTGGGGTTCTTAAACCCATAAATTTACGAAAATATGCTACAAACATGGAGACTATTGAAAGAGTCCATCCGTTAAGAGATCGGTCGAATATTGAAGTTGATTTGCTGTGGGAAACTAGTCTTTGGCATGCCATTTTGTACACAGCAGGTGCCATGTGAATTGTTCAATTGAACTCAGGGGTTTAGTGGCAGGAAAACAATTTGTAGAATAAACTTTCGATATTTGATGACGTTTTCAAAAAATTATCAGGCTTCCGTCTACTACTTTGTCCTCTCTTAAAGCGGAGCAGTTTGGCAGCTCTTGGTCGTTGTAATAACGGGCAGCGAATTACATCGCAGAACCGGCTCCCATAGAAACGTCAATTTTTAGGGTTTTTTTAGAAATTTTTTTTCAAAAAACCCTTATGAAATCGATTTTGTCCGTCCGTCCGTCCGTCCGTCTGTTCACTAAATAACTCGCGAACGGCTCAACCGATTGTCATGAAATTTGGTAGGAATGTGTAGAATGGTTACAGTCTTTGGCACATATACCTTAGAAGTTGGTAGGAAGAAGATAACAGGGTGTCCCGAACGTTTGAAAAAAGTCAATTTTTTTAGTTTTTATAGGAGATTGACGTATGGGTATTTAAATCAAAGATCTAAGCGAGTACATCTCATATCAGTTAAAATTTTCCAGTTTCGAATAACGGTAAAAAAGTTATTGGCGTTTAAAGTTAAACTTCCTTTTCGACCTCCGTTTTTCTAAACCGTTATAGAGATCGATATGAAACTTTGCACAAAGATTGGTCAGTATGGCCTTATATACGTTAAATATTAAGACTGTTGACTTTTGCTAAGGAAAAGTAAATAACAGTAAATTTGTAAAATTTCAATTTGTTCGTGTGTAGCCCCTCTTAGGTTTCCAAATATGAAAATTCTGCTAAGGGTTTTTAGAAAATTACATAGGGAATATGTCTACGAATTTTCATTCGAATAACTGTATCCAAACCGGAAATATAGCCCAGTAAGTATTTAGTAAGGACCTTTCACAATGCAAGGGAAGCCTCTTAAGCATTTCTTCAATGCATATCTTTTACTTGATGAAACAATGAACATGAAATTTGGTGGAAATGCATAGAGTGGTAATAGTGTTTGCCACAAATACTTTTTGAAGTTTGTAGGACCAAGTTAACAGGGTGTCCCTGAATAGCTGCAAAAGTATACTTGTTCAATACTCATAGGAAAGCTTGCGTGGGCTCTTATTTCAGGGGACACAATGGAATCATGTCATATAAGTTGCTTTTCCTTGATTAGAAAAACAGTAACAGTAGATTTACAGCTAATAATTCAGTTCATTATAAAGCCAAGCCATCCTTACGTTCGCCTGAGTTTATTTTTGTTCAAAGGCCATCAGAAATCTTAAATCGAAAAATGCCTGTATAGATTTTTGGGTAAATAGTAAATCTATTTTTGGATTGGTCTAATTAAAGGTGGAACAGAAAGGCGCTAGCCTTTCATTCTGGAACGCGTTTATTTAGACCAATCCAAAAATAGATTTACAGGAAGCATTTCATGAAAGTTGTGCACAATTCTTATTTATTGCTTATAAAATATATGTACAAAACATATTCACTATGCATCGAAATTCTAAAAAACCCTCGTATTGCGGGCGCAGCCCTCTGTACGCCAGTATTTTTGTAAATATGTATAGTAGAACGTCACTAAGTTGACCACTCTATAACGTGATCACCTCTTTAAATTGATCATCTTTTATTCGGAATTGTACCTTCAACATAATGTTAAATTAGTCTCCCTAAGTTGACTATCTATCTAGACCAGGGGTGTCAAACTCAAAACCTGGCCCGGGCCAAATTAGACTCTCCTCAGGTTTAGGTGGGACGCAGGAGGAAAATTTCAAAAACTTTTATATAATCGTATTACGAAAGTTGATTACAGAATATTACTTTTAAAATATGGTAGATAGTCTGGATCACTAAAGCGGCTTCAAGATTATCCGTGAGAACTTCCTCCTTTCGAAAATGTACTTTAAGAATATTAAAAAATTAAGACAGCGAAAACGTGAAAATATGATTGATCTTCAAGTAACAACTTTTTGTTAATTACATGTCTTGCGCCAAATTTTGGACAGACGATAAAAAAGAATTTAGCACCAGTCATCCAAGTCGCCCAAAATAACATTGAAAGGCAAAATAGTCAGAATAAATTAATTTCAGCAGAAAGGTAGCTAAAAGTGACAAAAAGTTGTTTGTAATATGGTTTTAAACCAAGTCATGCACCAATACAGCTTGATAAGTACAGGTCTAAAAATCAGGCACTTGGGCTTTAATTATTGTTGGTTTAATTGTTGTTGGAATTTCACATGATTTAGTCACAAATTACAAGATTTCCGTAGTTTTTAAAGCTTTGCCATTTTTCCAAGTAAATCTCAATTCATGTTCGGTAAAGCCAACCAATTTTTTATTAACCCTTTCGCTCCCAATGATGCCATATGGCATCATGAAATTTAATGATTTTTCATAGAAAATGTAAGAAATAAATTTTAACTTTTAGTGTGATATTAGACTCTCCCAATAGTGTAATACCTAGTTGATTTTTTCCAGCGTGAAATTTTTGGTTTTGGGATGTTATTTTTAATGAAATTTTAGAGAAGGTTTGCCGATTGTCGTAATGCCGAAAAACTGATTTATCCATTTCCCCATATTTCCTGATAATAATCATTTTATGCAAATCATTTCAATGGTTTTATTTTGTAAAGAGGTTGCTGTAAGAGAAAATCAAAAGATTTTTCGATTTTTTTTTTAGGAAATCCCAATAAAGTGGTTTTGCATGAGCATGATGCCATATGGCATCATTGGGCGTGAAAGGAAAATCAGCAAGTCCCCTATTCATATAAATGCTAGTTGCTTGCTGTATGGAAGGCACCCTTAGTTTTTATCCGAATGAGCTAATTTTTGGTGGATGGGGTGATTATGAGCTCCAATCGCAATAAACCAAAATTTAGAACTCTGCTCTAATTTTGGGGGGAGTTATGGGCATTTCCTTTCGCCAAATTCAAATGGGGGGATAATGGGGGTCGTTGATCGGAGCGACTCAATGTTTCTCCCAAAATAATATTGAACTTATTGTGAATTCTTGTACGAAATTTTACGGCTGAACTAACATTCTTTCAAGAGTTATGGGGCTTTTAAAAAAGGTGTAAAATGAAAAAGTTCTAATTTATTTTTAAGCTAGCGCCGAATCATTGAACAAATCTCTAGTGTGTTATATATCATTGCAAAGATAATTTTATGTGGTTTTTTTCGTTCTCAGACAATTTTTCCATATCTTTTGTCATTTTTGAAATACTCGCAAAAAACCGAAAAATGACCCCCATTTCCCCCTTTCCCCTTTTTTTAAGGTTGCGGACCCCCAATCGGTTAGGACTTTTTTTCCCATAATCTGGGGATCGTCACCAACCATTCTGCAAAAAAAAATCCCATGAAGGAGTTTCGCCAACAAAATATCTCATTTTTCACACGGAACTTGCTAAGTGCCCTTTCAGTCCCAATGATGCCATATGGCATCATGCTCTAATTTGTTAACTATAGCGCTTAAAATTTTTTTTTCAAGAAAATATCATAAAAGATGCCTACTGAACGACATATTGTTGTTAGAAAAATTCTCCGCTCAAAATCCATAATTTGGGCATGAAAGGGTTAACTGCATTTCCGGCAGTGGCGGCTAGTGCCTATGGATATAGGTGAGGCGAAAAAGGCACAATGAAAGGGAGTTGTTACATTCATTGAGGATAATTTTACAAAATTGTTAAAACAAAAAAAAATGATATTTCGTTTAGGTTATGTGCGACCACATTACACAACTTTATTCAACGCACCATAATCCTAAATTAAAATCATTCAAAATCAATTTGAAAAGTTTTGGCGATTTGAAATATTGCATAAATGAACATTGACAAAATCAGCAACTATTCTACCAATTTTAAAATTATGTCCAACATCATCTAATATTTTCTTTTCCATTTAAAACAAAATACCATAGAAAACCGAAACTATGCTCCGTAAGTTCTTATCTCAACTTCATTTTGCAGAACTACATTTCAATACGCAAAGCATACAACAAAGCGAGAACAAATCATCGCACTGTTTCGATTCAGATACACACGCTGAGGCGAATTCTGTGTCGCCTCACTGGTGTTTTTCTTTCCGTACATTCTCCTGTACAAAATCGGTCGAATATATTGATACGCGTTGAGTTGTTGTTCGGTATCGTGCGGCGGAAAAATTATCGCCTCACTTGTATGAATTAACGTACAGAAATGATGTTAGGGATTTTGCGGTTGTGTAAAGGAATTTGTAAGTGACTTTAAAGATACCTTTAGGACTTTTTATCATATTGGATGGATCATGTTGTTGTTGTTGAATTATGTTTTGTGATAAATTAAAATATATAATTGACCGAAAATGAAGGTGAGGCGCCGCCTCAGTTACCTCTTCTGAAGAGCCGCCACTGATTTCCGGACAGGACAGTTTCATGAAGAGTAGTATTGTCCCGTAAAAAAAAGATGAGCTGTCTTATAAAATCAAATAACCAGCCTTAAATTGTTGGTAGTATTTGGAGAAAAAATCTTACAATAATCTTGCATAAGCCACTGACGAGTCTTAGTAATTTTTGTAGACTTCAGTTCAATGGCTGGATTTATTCATCTTACCAATTTCACCATTTTTGTGTTGATACAGATTGTGCTGCTTCGACATGGCCGCGGGCCGCATAGAACTGCGAGGAGGCCCGCATGAGTTTAACACGTCTGATCTAGACCAAAAAATTTTCCAGCCACTGCATTTTTTGGCAGCTACAAACTCTTATACTTTCCAGTCTTTTTAAGAGGCTAGCTGTTTGAAGATTCTGTGTTTTCCGTAATTACAAAAAGGTTGGGTATAATTTAATTTAACCTTTGTTAAGTTGTAAATTAATACAACATGCACTGAACCAAATCGCCTGCTAAAGTAAAGAAAATATGGCTCAAATCAAGAAAAAAAGACAATAAAAAACAGCCAAGAAATATTTCTCTTCATTTGAGAATTAGTCACACTGATCCAAGTGAAATGCCATTAGCAGCGCTTTAAGGAAAAGTAACTTTGAATCAAGCAAACTTTTCTTATGAAAAAGACAAGACAATCTAAACAAAAATAAAAAAAGAAACTTGCATCCAACCAACATCGAACACATAACCCCAATCTTCCCAGTCAAGCGCGCTACCCACTGAACCATAGACACTTCTGACTAATCTACTACAACGCTCCAATATAAGCTAAAGCTAAAATAAAGCTTTTCCACGAGCTTTGCATGGAAAATGTCAAAAAAAATTTATTATCAAGCATTTGTTTGCTTGAATTGAGAATAATGGTTTAGGCTTGAATCTACTACTTATTTCTCAAAAGAAGGTCTCGAAAATAGGATCGATTCAAGAAGAAATTGTCACATTTTGAGAAATTTTGTCTAAATTCGGGAATTTTGCAAATGAGAAAAGAGTTTCTTAATTTTAGATAGCCCAATTTTTTCAGTGTGTGTAATCCAAATAAATTATATCACCTTACTCATATATTTGCGAACTAATATTATTTCTACACCCTGCAGTAAAAGTCTCCTAAAAATATATTTTCTAGATAATGCACTAGCGCATTCCAGTGTTGTTCTTATCAGTTTGTATGGCCATTTAGTAAAAGCATGTTTCTACATAAATGAATAAATGTGTTTGCACAATAGAGAAAGCATTAAAAGATAATTTTTTGCATTCGACTGATTGCTAGTGATTGTTAATGCTAGCTCCTAGCATGATTCTGATTTTCACTCGTCAGCTGCGTTGCCTTATCATTCTGATACAGTCAATATAGTAGTCGCGATTGTATAATGAATGAATATGGAAAGCCTGCGCTCTAATACTCATATTCTCACCACGTGGCTCCTGGCTGTAATAGCTGAGCGTCAGTCGGTGAATCAGTCATTTTTGTTTTCACTATCACACTAAATTGTCTATTAGAATTAAAATCAATCTAAATCAGACTAATTTGATGAATTGGAATTGTTAATAATGACGATAATCAGAAGTAGTCATGTCCAGTGTATTATTTGAAATTAAGTACATATGTACACACACTGTATTAACACGAGGATGATGTGTGGACATAACTGGATGTGCGTATACGTACATTCCTGATAATTTTATTTTTATCATAATTTCCCCAAATTCAAGGCCATCAGATATGTTTGAACTATGTAGCGGCAAGTCAATGTCTTCGTCATTCAGCCGGCTGCCTGCTAAATTTAAGTATGTCCGCGTTTCAAGATATTAATCAGAGCCGATATATACACCAAATGAACAAGTGGCACTGTCCATTTCTTCCCAAGAACTTTATGACCACCGCAGTATGCACAGCTGCGATGCACGAGTGTGTGAATTAGGTCAAGGTTTTGGCGAAGGTTTACAACAGTAGCAGGCGTCGGCCGCCGGGTGGTTAATCACACTTGAGATTTGCATATGCATGTAATTAGCATAAAGATTTATTTTACCTTATCAGTTATCACTGTGAAAGGTGAGATGGTTGTTTGCAAATTGAATCAATTCAAACATGCACTTTCACAATATTAGGTTACACGATTAAATAGGGGTGGCAATATAATAGCAACCACTTTAGACAAACACTGATTGCGGTTTAATGAGCAATCTTTCACTTTAATTTAGATAAATCACTGAAACAAACTCAAAATATTTACTTTTGCTTAGTCACTGGAGAAGTCTTCACCGGCTAGACGCGAGCAAGCACTGATTCGTAATATTCGTGAAATTTGCTCGATTCGAGGCTTCTACAACAATGTACACCGCTCGTTGCTCGTTTGCTAGTTGGTCTAGCACTGAACTGACTGCTGCCGACTGTAGATTTTCAGTGTGAAAAAATCTAATCATTTAGCAACCACGAGCGATAGTCGCAACATACGATATGTGAGTGTAATCGCGGAATTGATGACCTCTCTCCCTTTGAAAATATGAGCACGATTCGTCTCGTACAGATATTAACTCGCGTGCGTGAACCGCGTGGAATTAGATCGCGAATGGCGAATTGCAACCGCGCTGCGCGAGCTACTTTTAACATAATATTAGTAATGAAAATTGCGAGTTCATCTCATGTGAGTCGTACGATGCCAGTAGTTGTCGTTCGGTCGATAACCGGCTTAATTGATTGAATCTCCAGCAGGTTCAATACGAACGCAGAGTGTGCAGTGACGTTGAAAGATCTTGTGAGTTTTACTATATAAATTTGGAGAGATAAAAGATATTTTGCTCAGTTTCTGTGCGTGTATTTCTTGGAACGTGCGAATGTTCTTAGTTGCTATTTGAACTTGATCAGATGCTAATTTGATAAGCGGGCTGAAATCTGAAGGCAACGTGACGTCTGGAGGCACGGCTGATACAGAAGTCCGGCATAGCGACAAGGTTGTTTTGAAGTATGTATGTATTTATACATGGAAAGTAAATTTTGTTTTTCAAAAATTAAGCTGCACCAGAAGCGTTGAGGTTAATCTTTATAAATTATGGAATTCCTATTACTACTTTTTTTTTTATAAATTCATGTGCATATGTGCAATTTCCTATTATTTAAATTCACAATGAGCAACAATTCACAATGCACTTTTCGCATATTTTTGCTTATATTTCTTGAACGTCTTAGCAGATTTTTCATAGGGTTTCCTGACGAATCCGATTGATATTGAAACACGCGAAAAAATTCACAATATGCAAAATTACAAAGATTTGTTTTTCGTATATTTCTTTCTGTATTCCTTGAACGAATTGTCAGATTTCAGTCAACTGATTCCAGCGGATTGGATTGTACACCTAGAGTAACTGTTGAAATATGCGAAAAATTCACAAAAAATAATTATTAAAAAGAGCTTTTTTTTAAATACTCCTATATCTCTTGAACAAAATTGCAGATTAAAACACAAATTTCCACTACCGGATTGAACTCCACATAGAATACCGGAATAAGTATTGAAACATTTCAAAATTCACAGTGAACAAATTTAAGAAGGCCGTTCTTTTTCACATAATTTGTATTTACCTCCTAAACGGATGAGCCGATGCCGGTAAATTTGCTATGTCGCACTGCTCTCCACTAAAAAAAAAACAATAATAAAATTCACAATGGGAAATACGAAATTTTTTGGAACGGTTTAGTGTAATTTGATAAACTTACGCCACCAGATTGGTTTCGATCTAATAGCTACGTAGACTTACAAAAAAAAATCAAAATGAGCAAATTTTGCACATACTTTTTTGTCTTTATCTTTTTAGCGATTATGTTGATTTCAATAAATTTGCCCAACCATATTGGTCTCTACCCCATACCTGAATAGCTATTGAAATATGCAAAAAAAAAATTCTCAATGATCCAGTGGTGACTTTCCTTATACTGATTAATGTATTTTTGTAAATTTTCCCCTTGGATTTTTCTTCACCTGAAATAGCTGCATAACTACTGATCCATACAGAATCACCTGAACGGATGACCAAAAATTGTCCCCTTGGTGAATTTGATTAGAGCTATAAGTAATACTGAATTTTTTCCCATTTCACATTTCCAGCGTTCAAGAAATATAAAGAAAATACGCGAAAAAAAAATAATTGTAAATTGTTGCTCATTGTGAATTTTCGGCTTATTTCAATGGTTTTATTGCTATTCCGGCCACCCATCGACAATTGCCATTTTAACCCATAGATCGTCCACCCCACCTCAACTTTGCCTATACGTCCATCATCTTGTTGGTCACATCTGTAGGCAATCTTATGGTTGCTCTTTGTGTGCCACCGTACGCCTTCTTCAACGATTTCACGGCGTCAAGGGGAAGCTCTACTTTCAGTTGCTCAACGAATGCCGTCCGGATATCATCCCTCGCTGTGACCTCGTCGAGATCACGAACCTCTATTCTCGTCTCCTGCCGCAAAGCTCCAACATTAGATGGATTCAGTCCTAAGAGGCTGGAAACGATTGCCTAGTATCCATCTACCGAATCTCCACCGCGGGTTTTCATTTGAAACAAAAGTGCTCCGTTTCTTGTTCGACGAATTCGGGAGACCATCTCTTTCAGTCGTGGTTCGGACCTCACTCTATTCAGGATTTCGGCATAAGTCACCTCTTCTGACTGAGAAATTATCATAGCGTCAGGTCTTGTCCTGAGCTTCTTAAATTTAGTATAGTTGAGATTTAGGTAGACGCATACTTAACCAATGGGGGACGTGAGATGATCAGTCTTCAGTTTTGGATTTTTATCCTAAGGCTTCTGGCTTCTGAAGTAGACTATGCTCTGGATAATGAATTTTTAATTCGACTATGTTGATAAAACCACAGAAGGTTCAAGTCGTCTGACATATTTTGAGTAACATTCTTTTTAAAAAACTTCTCGCAAGAAACTTACCCTTCACCTTATAAGTGATTGGTCCATCTGTAGTGACACCAGTTTTATGGCTATCGAGCCAAATTTTGCACTAATGATTATTTCTGTTGAAAGCTGTTTGTATGTTTGAATCGCTGAAATCGGATCGTAGGGTCATATGTGAGAGTAACATTTTTCTGACAAAAAATACGCTTTGATATGTCCAGTGTTTCTAATTAAGATCGTCTTTTATGTTTTTTAGAAACAAAAAATTGTTTTGGTTTCCTGTCACCCTACGGAATTGTACGTCGTCAGAAATAGTCATACATCCATACAAGAACACCAGTAGAAGTTACAAAAACTGTCGACTTTATTTCCATTCAGCTTTCGACAGCCCAACATTAAAAACATCATAGATAACTTTAGCAAAAATGGTTATGACCAAAATCTGACAGGCAGCACTGCTGGAAAATGAAAATAACCATTCAATAATTGTTTGCGATAGATGTTAATGGTTGGCAAAACTATTGGGAAGTCCTTTCATCCTGGGTTTAAATGTCAAAGTATGTATATGAAAGCACGCCCGTAAAATCGCGGGCCCGGGTCTATAGCGCCCTTCCCTCTCCCGAAATATTTTACTGTGTACGCCCCTGGTTGCATACTATGGAAAACTGGAAATCACTGGATGTTGTTTTAAAAGTATATTTTTGGAGGTATCTTAAACGTGTGAAAAACTGTTTTCTTACCTCCTGGGACAGCGGTCTCCTCTCTCTCTTGAACCTTTTCACTTTCAACAGGCACCTATTATTCATAAAACGAAAATCATATCTACCAAAAGCGGCTTTTTAGCGACATCTTTTGATATACCCAAAGCTATATAATGTATCTTTAATAAATGTTTATCAGTTATACCAACGCCGTCTAGATATTAAGGCCGCAATGTAGAATCATAGACGTCAAAATCAGCTTATAGTTTTAGGTTATGTTCGCCAATGTTGCACTGTTTTGTTTTTGCTTTTTATTACGTCACTACTTGTTTTTGTTGTTTGTTCGTGTAAATAAAAAATTTAAGAGCTAAACTATGACGGCATTGTCCAGCTGAGTTGCGGCTATGATATATCTAGATGGCGTTGGTTATACACTACATGAATACAATCAAAATCAGGGACGTAGGCACGGGAGGGGTTCGGATAATACACACTAGTATCATTTGAATGAAGCTAGTATCATTTGAATGAGCGTCCCAACACACATATCTTGCTATTATGTGAACCATTGGCGTTTCAGCCAAAAAGTGGGATGTTGAACGGATCACTGAAATAGTAAGTTGCTATTCGATTCAAATGTGATCCGTGGCAACGAATGACTTTTGTCGGCTTATATACGGTTGAACAACAACCAGCCGGTGCATTCTCGGTCGTGCCGTCCTCGAATGCATATGACACAGCACTAGAGACGGCACCTGATGAGAGTGCCGTGTCATATGCATTCGATCGAAACCGACGAATGTCAATTTTTTTGCACTCTCCGAGTCGACATGCCCGTAAATCGGGAAATCGCTCGGAGAGCAACATTCTTAACAATGTCGTATGTACACTGCGTTTCACTTGAATAGCACATTCCGTTTTTTCATTGTAATTTGCTTAGATATCAATATTCTTATGACTTTGCTAGTAGTTTTTTTTGTCTTGTTGGTGTGGGCTCCCCGAAAGAAAAATTGTGATCTCGAAATTTACCGTTACCTTTTTTCACCAATTTGCTTCAAAAGCGAGCAGAGTTTTTGTTTCACTAGAATAGCACAGTTGGGTTTAAGCACTGCCATCTAGATAGACAGGCCGAACTGCAGAAATTTTTTCGTCCACGAGTGGACAAAGTGCGTTCGTGACGAGTGACAGTTGACATTTCTATAGCTCACAAACTCCAGTGCTTCTGAACCCAGAAGTTTAAATATGCCGAGCGTTTATTACCAAACAAAGGTTATGGTTTGCTTTAGTGTGTTTTTGATGTGCAAGTGGTAAAATAGTATACATTAACATCGTACTTACCATATATTTATCTCAAAAATCAACGCACTGGCATGTGTTTATCATAGCAAGTGACACGAAATGACAGGCCACTGATATTTGGATTGTGGACAATTTGTGGATTGTACTGAGCGGTACTTTGGCAGTACAAAGCGCGGACCATGACTCACCATGGCAGTACTTGTGTTGCATGACGACTGACAGATCAGCTGATAATCCGGCCTGTCTATCTAGATGGCAGTGGTTCAAGCTTCACATACGTGGTGCACGTGGTCAATATCAATATCACAATCTATAGTTGTTTTGAGTATTTTAAATGCGATTCGTTGATTTCAAAAAATTTTGGGTCGTGGTAAAGCCTTAACAATCGAACAAGAAGTTAAAATAAAAACCTACAGGGATTGTGACCTTTGTGACTAAAATATCGAAAAAAAAAATGGAAAAAGCAGAAGCGTGATTTACATTTTTATTAAAAATGATGAAAATTATGGAAAAATGTTAAAGGTCGAGTGAGCAGTGTACTCTCTAATGGAGATAAGCGATCTATTTTGCGTGAAGCATCGAATTCACATGATTCTGTGGACAAAATTCGGTTAAAAGTTGGTCTCAGTGCGAGTGAAACAACTGTATGGCGTGCTTATTCAAAAGCTAAACACCATCATGGACCAAAGAGTGGTATCGCGTTATTTTTTCTGATGAGAAGAAATTTGTTTTGGAAGGGCCCTACGGATATAACTGTTGTTATTATGATTTAAGGAAGGAGACTCAGCAGTTGGATCGTGTGCACAGTCGAGTTGGCGGCGTTATGGTTTGGGGAGCCAAATCCTACTACGGCACTTTTGAACTCCAATTCTTAGACACCACTATGAATGCTAAGTCGTATCAAGGTGTTTTAGAAAAGGCTTTTCCGACATTCGAAAGTCTCTTTGGACCATTGCCGTGGACTTTCCAACACGACAATGCACCAATACACACTGCTCGTGCCGTGAAGTCGTTTATCGTGTCCAAAAATGTTACTCTTTCGAAATGGCCACCATACTCGCCGGATCTAAACATTATGGAAAATGTTTCGGGATGGCTGGTTAGAAAAGTTTATGAGTCTGGTAAAGAGTTTTCAACAAAGACTGAACTAATCGAAGCCATTCAGCGATCATGGGCTACCATTTCCCTTGCTTACATCAAAAGTTTGTACGATTCTTTGCCTAATAGGATCTAGGAGGTTATTTCAAACGGGGGAGGCTCAACCCATTACTAAAATTGCTGATTTTAATTCAAATTGATCTCAACTTGTATTCTGAACAATAATAAGTTATCCTCACTGCATAAAAAGTTAATTACAATAAGTTTAAAAAAAGTGTGCTATTCAAGTGAAACAGAATTCATGCGTTTTTTCAGTGGTGTTTTACAGTTTTTCTTCTTTCTAAGATTACATGTTAGAAAAAATCGAATTCTTTTTATTTCAAATTAAAGCTAATTAATCAAACCACAGATAAAAAATACAAAATATCTGTTGTCTTCATTTTTTTAAAGATACTGAGAAAATAAATTTAATGTACATATAGAGTGTGCTATGTATGATTGAGTGTACCCGCACTGAATGGGAACAGGGACGGCAGCGGAGGGCTCCACGGCTGTTTCGTGGCAAGCGGAGGCTGCGTCCCAACACACATATCTTGCTATTATGCTTAAAATAATGCTTATTTATTTATTTATTTAAAGCAAAGACTTTTCTTGGAACAAGAAAAAACATCTTAAATCAGAAAAACTTTTCTTGGAACAAGAAAATACATCTTAAATCAGGGAAAAAAATTCCTTGGCTGTTTTGTATTGTATTTTTTTCTTGTTTTTAGCAAATTATTTTTTCAGTGTACTAGCAACACTAAAGTGATGATTTACAAAAATGACTTTCACAAAATTTCTAGCATTGGACCCCTTCCGAAAGCAACATCTCACTGCGTCCTTGATCACAATCAAATATAATTCCCATTTCACTCTCTATTTGCGCATTTCGGTAGTATCATACGTAAATGTGTACTCACGACTTAATACTGCAATAATACATATAGGGAATTAGTACTATCTGAAAACAAGCAGAATGGGATTTAATTGCATTAATAAGATAATATGTATTGTACATTGTTTGCAGTTTTAATCGATGTGTGCCGCTTAAAGTGTGGATGACAAATTTATTGCAAATATGGCCACTGAAAGTGCATACATTTCAACATATATGAAGATTAAATTCTCTGATATGATATAATGTATAGTTACCCAGTGTCAGTCAATTCAATTTGAAACCTTCACAGAAGAGAACTTTAAGAAGATCTTCAATACATTGAATTTCTTGAGTAAATTGAGCCGCTTATTTTGAAAGTGGCATAAGTCCACTTTTTATGAAAATTGAGTTAATGATGGCATTATCCTGTCTTTGGCAGTTTCTTTCTATGACAACAAAATCAAACGAAAATTTCAAAAATGTCCTGTTATTTTCATGGTCACAAAATTGGAGACTTAACAGCAACTTCAAAGTGTTTATTTTGAAACTGTCGTAAGTCCATCCGTGTGACTTACTCCACTTTCAAAATTAACATTCATGATCCGAAAATATGTTAGAATTTTGATTTTTTGTAAATTATTTTTAATGTGCTTGTCAAAATTTTATAATATTTTTCAGTAAAATTAAATGGGATTTTTCTGAGAAATTTCATCAGAAGAAAATAAAAATATGAAAGAAAATGTCTTGAAATATAGTGAGGTGAATAGCCCATCAAACTTTTAATTAAAATGACTGACATTATATATATTGAATGAATGAATTGTTTAGAAGCATTATGCAAGAAAATTATGCTATTGAAAATCGCAAATTGACATCAGCTTGGGCTAGTATTTGATAATGATGCGTGGAAGAAATTCGAAGCCCATTGGTCCGTTAAGTTTTCAAATGCCTAGGAAAATTACATATATCAGGTTTTGTAATTCGGCTTTGTTTTTTTTTTGAAAATAACCATGTCCTTTCTTCTGTTTCCCTAAGAATCTTTTACGTATTTTTATAGTTATATATGATCAAAAGAAATTAGAAAATGCAAATCTTGGTGATATTTTTAATGTAACTGTAAATCATAATTTTCAAAAAAAAAAAAAAAATGTTTCTATAAAAAAAATGTTTTGGTTTTGAAACAAATATGTATCACCTTCTCTTTGTGAAATCGAGTGTACAACTCTTTCTTATGCCTACATTCAAATATGTAACTACTAAAAAAATTTGTCAAGTTCGGGTTTGAAAGAGAAAAAGAAGCCACCTGACCAAGTGTGAACTTTACAGACTTCCAGAGACCTATAGTTACACTTTGAGTGTTTAAAAAAAGAAATAAAAGGAAATTCCCAATAAAAGTACACTGTAAAACCAAGGTTGAGTTTTACATCGAAAACTCGTTGAATTTTACACCTTTTTTCTCGCAAAATTACAGTAATTTATTTTTAAACAAAATTTCTAGTAAACCCCCCACTGATTTTTAAATATTACTCTATTTTGGAGTAATTTTACATCACATTTGGTGTGAAGATGTGTGATTACTTTATTTCTGTGTAACTTTACATTTTCAGTAATCTTCATGTAATATTACTATTTTGGTGTAAAAAATTACACCTACTTTTATGTAAAACTTACAAACTTACAATACTTTTGTGCATTATTGTATTTTCCTGTATCCCACAAGTGGCTTGTTCTGTGTGCAGAGTCTGTTCCGTCCGAAGTGCGTTCGTGTGAGCATCATATTATTGTTATTGTTGTAGCGCTTTCTTGCTTTTGAACCGAAGGGGGTGTAGCAGCTCTTTGCCGTTGGAATAACAGGTAGCTCCAGGACGATTTACATCGGAGAATATTATTATAAACCCAGATGTAAATTAACATATTAGCCGGTGTAAGTTTACATATTTTCCAGTGCAAATTTGCTTATTTTTGATTTAAATTTACATAAGTCTAAGAGCAAGTTTACTTATTTATGTGTGCAAATTTACTTATTACCGTTTGTAGATTTACACCAATTTTGTAGTAAATATTTACACCGTAAAGCGTAAATGTACTCTCGTTTATATCGTGGTGTAAATTTACTACTATAATGGAAGGAAAAAAGTTTCCTCCTATTATTAGAGTAAAATTTTTTCGAGTGTAGTCATACTGACGCAAATTTGATATCGTTGTGGAATATAGACAAATTGCGCAAAACTTTTTTTTAGAACAGGAAAACTTGAAAATATTTGCTTGATTTCTGGGTTGCACATAGAAGGTAGCATTTTTCTTAAAAACAAAACGGTTTTTTTTAATAAAACTTGAGAAATATCGGATCGAACAGCAAGTTATAATTCGACTTTCATTTGATTGCAAAAATACTTTATTATTGTTAGTCTTATCACTAAACGGCCAGAAATGTTGGTATATAAACTATACAATTTTCGTATACATGTAAATCCATAAAATTTTCAGATAAATATGTATTGCGCTCTAAAAAAAGGTATAAGCAAATATTATTAATTTTATAACAAAACGGTATAATAATTTCAATACCAGATACTTATTCAAATGTATATGATAAAAGAGTAAGCCATATTTATACGATTTATCTTCAGTTTAATCTAAATGTTTTTCCTTTTTTTCCATTATAGGACCTTTTCCCCTTAAATATTTTTCTAGTAAAATAAGTTTGAGCCTTCTACGACTATGCCTATTTCAAGACAACAAAATATAAACGAAGTCTATTTTGTGTTTTTAGTGTTTTTTTTTTCTTTCACACTTCTTGATTATTAAAAAATGTTAGATTAATAATTTTTAAAATATTCGGCTGTTTGAAGCTGAAACTGATCCATTATAGCGAAAAAAATAACTTAGTTTTATCAAATTGTCGGTTATCTCAAGTTTACCAAATAAATCCCTTATTTTTTTATGGTTATGCAAAATTTTTAATATGAAAAAAAAAATTTAAAATCCGAAGAATATAAATACAATTTAATCAAATCAAATGAAGCTACCTAGATTTTTAAATTTATTGAAGCGCAAATCTTCAAAAATCTCGATTCTTGAAAAGTTGGACTTACGCCACTTTCAAAATAAGCGCTCCAATTGTATCTTAAAGAGGTTCATACTATGGACAGGATTTATTCAATCGCTTCGGCACCAACTGACTGCACTGCACAAACGTGCGATATATTTAAGAGCAACCACTTTACTTCTTCTTCAATTTCTAGTAAGGTTGGCTAGTCCTGGAGTCAGGGACGTACGCAGAAATATGAGGGCCCTAACACATACCCGCCGTGGGAATTTCGGGAATAAGTTGATTCTGTGAAAGCTCTATTTCTATTAACCAAACAAAATGCAATTTATTTTCCTATGATTTTGTATGGAAGCAATTTTCAAAGGACGTTTAAACATCTCGGAGAGGGGAGCGCGACGAATTTGTTTATTATTTAGCAACTATAGCAGCGCCGGAGGTAATGTGTATGCTATTTTTCTAATTTTAAAATTATACAATATTCAAATGCAGCTAACTACAAATTGAAGTCAGCATCTTGCCCGTGGTCGATTATAGATTACATTAGCATTCACGAAGCAGGAATTCTTTAGTCCCTAATGCAAACACGTTGAATAACCCCATAATTTGTCAAAACACCGTTTTTCAATCAGTACTGATATTCATATTTTAAAACAACATCAAAGATCGTATTCTTCATTATTAAATCATTGATTTCCGAGTGGTTTTGAACCCCCCAAAGTCCTTACCTAGAATCGCCACAGCCTTGAATAGTAGATACGTAAGAATCATATATGCGGGGGAACGAAATTTGGCAGGTGTCCACTTTCTCATATGAAAATTTCCAAAGTCAAAACATAAGAAGAAACATAAGAATTGAAAGAACGTCATTCCACTTTCCGAATAATTACACATTCACATACTGCGCGTTATTATTTTTCACAAAATCCCCAAACAAATCAACCAAAGCCCGAAAGAAGATAAAAAGTAAATTTTTACAAATCAAATTAAGAAATTTTCTGTTTATTGTTACATACTTGTTTAGAAAGTTTGTCATCGAAAATATAAACTTTTTTCATTCTATTCAATTCTCCCGGGCTCTTGGTCTATATAAGCTTGTTATTATGGAGCAGCAGCACAAACAATGGTAAAGTAAGACATAACAATCAAAAAGTATCGTCATAATCAAAGTTCAAGCATGAAAGTGCATTCATTGTATGTATGTAACATTTTTTTTTCGCTCATCAAAAAACGTGCCATCATCAGATCCGAAGTAGGTATACGTACATAACAAGTTTATTCCTTCCTTGTCCTCCACTAGAAAATAATGAACGTATAATCACCATCCTGCACAACAACAATGAAACTTTTCTCTGTTGAAATTTTCCAAAGTTTTCTATACTTTATGTTACTTGTATACCAGTATTTTTCTGTTTATGCAAAATTTTCGAAAAACACCTCGAAACAAATTTAGGTTTCTTAAGCGAGCGGGATGGACGTACTGAAATATGTACAGAAATCCAGAAAATATGGACAACTTTCCTGTAACATAAAGTTCAATCGTTCAGTAAATACGGGAAAATGTTCGAATGTTAAATTTATGATTTTTAATCCCAAGTCTAAGGTGACCAGACTGCCAAAGGCCCAATGCTGTACACATACTTGCGGAATTAGGTTTTCAGGCAAATTCTCAGTCATAAACCCCCCGCCCCCTTTTTGCGGCACTAAGGTGATAGGTATCAGAAATAGATGTAAGGACAGTCGTATGATATGGCATCTGGCTTCTCTTGATGCCCTCAAACTAGCTACTTTAAAAGCTTCGTTTCGTTTATTGCTATAGAAAAACGGCTACTTTATTGGGCCGAGAATTCTTAAGTTAGTGGTAGCTTCCCAGGCAAATTGTAACTATGGAGTGGAAGAGTGGAGTTTGAGGAGAACCTACAAACCGGTGGAAAGGTGGCTTATCGATATTTCTGGAGAAGAGTATGCTGTCCTCCATAGTTATATTAGTGATGCCATGTCGGTCCCCTGGGCTCGCAAATTTTACCGGATTCGAAGGACATATTGTGGGGAAAAAATTTATCTAATACTCGTAACTCTTGTAGAGTCATTTTTTAGTATCGATTTTCCTGGTTGCTACGGAAATTGGATGTCGAACTCTGGCTGATTTTTCCATGGTTTTGTGATAGGATAGGTGGTAGCTAGTGCTTTGAAATGTTCACCAAATATGGACAGTGTGATCCCCTACATGTCTGCCAAATTTCAAAATTCTGCTCAAGAATGTCCAATTTATGAACAGTTTTCGATTAGAAATCACAAAAGTGCGATTTGGGCATCTGTAACTTTCCATCGCGGATAGGTAAACTTGGAGGAAATATGGGCCAAGAAGCTCTTCAAGTGTGTCAAATCTTAAAAATTTCGCTGGGTTCCCGAGCTATCGAAAATGAAGGATTCAGGTGTTAATCTCGCTAAATATCGATCGTACATGGGTAAAATTTTACACCTCAAATCTCATCTTTCGACGGCTGTTATTTCTGAATCTTGACAGAGCCTTGAAATTTTCATAAAATTTCAACAGTACGGTGCTCTACAAGTTGAATAAATTTCAAAATTTTTCGCTCACCAATTTTCGAGTGGTGAACAATTTTCAATTAGAAAACTCAAAATTGCAATTTGGGCAGCCGTAACTTCCGAACGCGGATAGGTAGCTAGCATGTGTAATTTGAAGGAAATGTGAGCTCAACACAAGTGTGCCAGATTTCATTCAATGATCGGGAAGGTTTCCTGAGCCATCGATTGCCCAACATAAAAATGCGATTATCTCGCTGTACATTTCCCCATGCTGTACACGACAAGTCAAAATATCGTACTGCACAGAAAAATGCTATAGCCCTGGTTTTTATAAGTTCTTAGGTTTTTTAATATCACCGCTTGCAGTTCTTCAATTTGTTTGTTTTTGAGGGCAACAAAGTAGAAAGCCTTTGGTCGAACCTCACTCAAAAGCTCCGCGAACCATTGGGTGAATTCAAATTGTAAGACGAAACCGGACGGGTAAACTTGCGAGACAAGATCCATCGTTCTTACAATCTGAAATGCATAATGCTGGTCTGCTGGCCACTACAAAAGCTCTCGCCATCCGTTTGTTTGTGCTAATATGTCTTAATTACGTAGTCTGGCTGGTGTAGCGGTTAGTGCGCGTACCTTCGGTGCACGGGGTCATGAGTTCGAATCTCACCGTGGATCATGGTGTTTTTCGAACTCACGAGCTTGTGACGGACTATGATCTCACTCAGATGTTAAACGAGTACCCATTTATGGGGATAAATAACACTGCTGAGCGTGATGCTGATCTCATTACCTCAACAAAAAGCAGATAAGATCTTGGAAATAGGATGTCACTAACACATCCTGCGGCCTTAGTCCAATGCTGGATTGTCGCGTGTTAGATTTAAGATCACTAAAAACCACTAATGAACAATTTGTTAGATTTAAGATCACTAAAAACCACTAATGAACTTTCAATGATATTTTATTGAATACACGAATCTATGAGTCTGAAAAAAAATTACAATTCAACTTATATTTATAATAAAAAACTGCTGATGAAGTCAACAGTGGAAAAAACAACAGTGCTAATCGAAGTCAATTGTGTGCAATGACCTCAATTGACTTCGATGGCAATTTGTCAATACATATTAATATTGCAATATGTAACATGACCACCCTTTGAAAGTGAATCGTCCTCGATTCTTTTGTGCTAAAAAGCTTACGGTTTGTTTTTTTTTTTTTTTTTTTTTTTTAATAATCCAAACGAATGGCCCTCATTTGGCCTACTTTTTTTGTCAAGTCATTATGTTGATTCAGGTTTTGATCACTTTGAATAGTCACGTTTTTCTTCATTTTTACACATCTGTTTTTACAGTGTTTTATAGGATTCAAAGTACAATTTTTACTTCTTACAATTTTATATGCTGCTATTATTATTATTATAATTACAATGAAGATTATCCAATTATAGTTTTCCCGCAAGAATTTAGGAAGTGGTTCCACAGATTTTTCCAAAAAATTCATATTTTCTGCAATTACAGAGCTTAAGTCTTTAATTTCATGAAGGTTGTAAGTCGAAAGTTTTGATAGCTTTATGGAATTCCTTTTAACATTATTTAAATCCAGCAGCGAACAACATTCTTCTAGTTCAATAATTCTATCTTTTTCAGTTATTACATCTCTAGTTTCTTTTTCTGGAAAATAGTCGTATGCGTTGGTGTGAAGTGAACAATCTACAGTCATAGTCAAAAGTTTAGTACCAATTAGTTTAATTTTTTCTGACTTGTTACAATTAAAATCGTATATGGTTTCTTGTGAGTTCACAATTATCAATTGCAAGTTGTTGATTTTATGAATGATTTCTAAGTCCGAATCTATTCGTCGAAACGAGCAGTGCTTGTCTATTTGTTTAAAATATATACTCGCAATGCAACTTGCATGCATAGAAAACTTCATAGGAAAAGGTTTACAAATTTTAACATTGCCAATAGTTTTACAATCAATTTCGTTTACATTTGTATAGTAGTCTTTATCTTTCGAGACAATTAAATATTTTTTTAAATTTTCCAGTGCAACAATACGATTATCTTTAACATATGGAAAAATTAATGTTTCATACAATTGATATTCTTGATTAGTAACAACATCTACTTTGATAATTATAAAAATTCGTTTGTCCTTTATATAGACATTGAGTTTTAGGTCTTTTACTAGATCCCTATAGTTTTGTATTTCCGGAGAGATAGCCAACTCATTACGTTCTTTTAACTTATTTAATTCTTCTATCAATCTTTTGGGTTCCATTATAAAAGGATGGAGAATTCCCGATTGTAAAAACAACAAACTATCTCGCACGATTTCAATTTTTAAATCAACCATCTCAATTCTATGGAAAATTTTGCTATATAGCTCTTCATAATAAAGATCAAGACTCAAAAGTTTTTCACGCTCATTCGTGTTGTTAGTAATATTCTGAATTTCACTAACAATTTCATTAATTTTTGTTTTTATTTTCTCTTGTTCCGAATTAATGGTTATAGATTGGTGATTTAATTCACTCATTAACACTGAGTTTTTCAACATACCCCCCTTGATGTTGTTTTCGTTACGCTCTACCGCATCTACAATTTCCTTAATCCTATCTGCATCATTGCTATCCATAGTACCAAATAACATTTTTAATCCCGACCCAACAAAGTTTATTAAACCTCTCTTAGCTCTATTTTCCCGCTTTATGTTTTCTGTTATTCCCAATAGCCCATAAATAGTATTAACATTATGATTCAAACGATTAATCTGTGCTTCCCCATTTAACTTTAAATATTTACATTGACTTAGTTTTTCCGTACAAACATCATTTATTTCACCTGTTAGTCGTCTTATATTATTAATTTGTAAATCTAGATCAGTTAAGTCTAGTAATTTGATTAAGCTAATATCCTTTTGAATAAATCTTATCTCAGAAATATACTTAAAATACACGCCTGGAAATGCCAAATCCTTCACTCGGATTTCTGTGTTTGCTACTGAGATGTGGATGAGGAGAATCCACCTGAAACGAAAGGTTTTATATCGCTTTTATTAACCCATGGTTTATTTTTCTTTGCTACTTGTATGGCATGATTAGATGTGTTTATAACTTTATGAGGTCCATCCCAATTTTTTAATTTGTCCTTTTGCTTATGACGTGTACCAGGAAAAACCCTAACCCATACTAAATCTCCTATGTTAACTGTTTTAATATTTGCTTTATTCTTCATATCGTATTTTTCCTTTGCCTTTTGTTTACTGTTAAAATTAATTTTTCTTGCCTTCTCTCTAATTATCTTTAATTCATTTAGTCTTATATCTACTTCATCCTGCCGCAGGTAATCTCGTCTTGGGGAATTGATTTTGATAACTTCATTCATTATATTAGTTTTGACACCGAAAAGTAGTTCTTGAGGAGAATACCCTGACGATGAACTTATGGATGTGTTAAAACAAAGAGAAGCGAATCCTAAGAGTGTTTCTAAATCACTATCTGACTCATTGCAAACTGTTCCAATATATTCTTTTAATCGAGCATGAATACATTCAACTGATCCATTCGATTGAGGATGATATATGCTTATAAACTTTTGCTCTATGTTCAGCTTCTTACACAATTTGGAAAGAAGCTTATTAGTAAATTCTGGTCCATTATCCATTAAAATCGCTTTCGGAATACCGAAATAGCTAATCCATTTGCATAGTATTTTATTGACTATCTCCTCTGCTGTCAAATTGTCCAATGGAATAAATTTAACATATTTTGTGCAATTATCTTGAATGGTTAAAATTTTCCTTTCTTCACCCTTAACTTCGATAGGTCCCACAACATCTATTTCTATTCTTTCGAATGGTTCTTCTTTTAGTTTTTCTATTACCATGGTTGGTTTAAGATTTTGCCTTGTTATTTTGTATTTTTGACAGTATGTGCAATTTCTAATGTATTCCGCAATATGGTTTTTCATATTGCTCCAAAAATAAGTTCTTCGAATAAATTCTTCACATGAATTAATACCTCTGTGCCCACCTAGAACACCATTGTGTGCTCTTTTTATGATTTCAAGCTGTTGATCTTTGTCTGTGATTTCCTCAAGACAAAGAGTTGACAAACCTTTTTCATTGATATGGCGATTGTCCGATGATCCTGAATCATCGATATCTGCTAAAGATATTTCTTCTATTTGGCCATCATCATGTTTTCGTAGGATTTTGTCTCCTTTTTTCTCGACAATTTTCCCATTTCTATCAATAATTGATTCATCTCCTGTTGGTACAATTGTTTTTACCCCGCAATACCTACTTAATTCATCAGCAACGGTATTGTCTTTTCCCTTCTTATATTCGATTTTGTATGTGTACTCTTCAAGCTTCAACCTCCACCGAACCAACTTGCTTCCTGGGTCTTTCACATTAAAGAGCCAAGTTAGTGGTTGGTGATCCGTCCGTACTATGAACTTATTTCCGTACAGATATGGTCTGCATTGTTTGATTGCCCAAACGATTGCAAGACATTCTTTTTCGGTTGTTGAGTACATTTTTTCCGATTTGTTAAGAGTTCGACTCAAAAACAAAATAGGTCTTTCTACGCCAGAATCATCATTTTGGGAAAGAACTCCACCCAAACCTTGATTACTTGCATCTGTCGTCAAAATGAACTCCTTATTAAAGTCTGGGAATGACAAAGTTATATCATTCTTTAGCTGACTTTTTAATTCATTGAAGGCTTTTTCGCATTTATCATCCCAATTAAACTGCACATTTTTCCTGAGAAGCTTGTTTAATGGCTCAGCAATATTTGAGTAGTTTTTAATAAATCGACGGTAATACCCAGTCATGCCAAGAAAAGATTTAACTTCTTTGACATTAGATGGTCGCAATATTTTATCAATTGCCTTAATTTTTTCCAGATCCATATTAACACCTTTGTTACTTATAATATGACCCAAATATATTATCTCTTTCCTAAGAAACTCACATTTGTCTGGTTGAATGCGAAGGTTGTTCAGTCGCAATCTCTCCAAAACTTCTTTAAGTTTCTTATTGTGGTCCTCTAATGAATCCCCATAAATAACGATATCATCAAGATAGACGAAACATCGTGAGCCCTGTAACCCAGATAATACATTATTCATTAGTCGCTGAAAACACGCAGGAGCGTTTCTCAATCCAAAAGGCATCCTGTTGTATTCATAATGTCCGGTTGGGGTTGAGAACGCGGTTTTAGCTCGATCACATTCCTTCACTGGAATTTGATGGAATCCAGATCTGAGATCTATAATCGAAAAATATTTAGATCGTCCCAACTGATCTAAAATATCACAAATATTTGGCAGAGGGTAGTTATCAGGTATGGTCAATTCGTTTAGTTTTCTATAATCCACCACCATTCTCCATTTCACTTTCCCGGATGAATCCATTTTTTTGGGAACCACCCATAAAGGAGAGTTCCAAGGCGAATTACTTTCTTTGATTGTACCATCCTTCAGAAGTTTGTCAATCTGCTGATCAACTTCTTGTTGATGAACTTTGGGATATCGATACAACTTCACATGAACCGGCTTAGCATCTTGCATCAAATCGATAGAATGCTCAGCGGCTTTGGTCAGATTGTTAGGATCAATTTCCCCAAACAGTTCACTGTACTCATTAAGAATTGAATATAATCCCAACTTTTCTTCAACATTCAAATGATCATCCCTTACTTGTGGAGCCTTCGTCAAAGTCTGCAAATATTCTGTTTGGATGTTAAAAATTTTAATTTGATTGACATCTATGTTTTTCATCTCTTCTGAACTATTATATAGTGTTACTGGAATTTCACCATTTAAATTTACTTTAGCCAAAGTATCTGGAACTGTAACAAAATCAAAATTGAACCCATTTATAAAAACTTCTTCATCATTTTTCATTCTGGTCTGAATATACTTAGTCACTTCACTTCTTGGAGGTATACATAACTTATTGCGAGAAATTCTTATAACTTCGTCACCGCAAATCAACTCATCACGTTCGAAATTGATATGTGCCTTTGATTTATGTAGAAATGGAATACCAAGAATGCCGTCATAATTGTCTAAGACGCAATTTTTCGCAACTTGAAACTCAACCGAAAAGTTTATATACCCATTTCTTAATTGCATTACTGTAGTACCATATGATCGATTGTCTACGCAATTAAGACCTTTAAATATTATAGAATCATTTCCATTAATATCTCTTTCAAAAACATTTCGTGCAGCAATGAGATTCAATGAACTTCCAGTGTCTATTAAAAATTTCAATCGCCGCCCATCATGAAGAAAATATACATACGGACTTTCCGCCACTTCAATCAAGTTTACACGAAAATGATCTTGTTTATTTTTATCACTTTGAGGTACATTTGTTTTTACATTAGGTTCATTGCCTCGATGTGCATATGTACTATCCTGCTGATTAAAACGTTTCTTGAATTTGCAATCACGTTTAAAATGACCCACTTTTCCGCAATTGTAGCATTTTTTGTTAGGTAACACATTATGCACTCTAGGTGAATTATTGTTTATGTAGTCTCGGTTTACTGAAGGTTTCAATGACTTGAGTCGTTGTTCTTCTTCAAGAGCAAGACGACTTGCATGGTCAACACTTTCAGGTTTTTGGGTATTTACATATTGGGATAACTGTGGACGCAATCCATTAATGAAGATCATTAATGCTTGTTCCGATAAGTACGCATTTTCCCCCGCTTGATTTTCTTTCTTAACGACAGCTTCTCTTGCCGTTAGAATCTTTCTTTGAAGAGTTTTAAGCCGTTCGGTAAATGAAGAAACTGTTTCATACTGATCTTGTTTAAGAGAAATTAATTCCCGATGCAATTGTAGAGGAGAGTGAGATTCTTTATACACTTCTTTTAACTTTGATTTCAAACTTTCCCAATTTTCAAATGTCTCATTCAAAATTACTATTTGAGCATTCCCTCGTATTTGAGTTTGAATATACTTAAACAGGACTGTCTTCTGAGCATCGGAAGCCAAATCCATAGCCTGAGAACAGCTGTATACAAAATTGAACGCGGTTTCTGCCCGACCCTCAAAAACGGGTATGAACGATTTAAGATCACTAAAAGTTAGAGCCATATCTCCGGAATTACAATTGTCTAAATTTGAGACCAAGATATTAGAATTATTGTTTAAAACAGGACTACTAATATTTTCAATATTGTTTAGTAAAGCACTAAAATTATTCACAATTCCGTTATCACTATCTATATTTAAGAACCGCTCCGACACAAATGTTTCATAATCTACAAATCGTCCGTTTAATTCGACCAGAAAATTCTCGTAAGATCTGTCTAATATTTCCTCCTCCGTCACTGTCCTAAGCTCGTCACCAAGTTTTACCCGATAGGACATTACACGATTTCACAGATTTGTTTAGGTGTATGTATGTATAATTCAAATATGCATAATTATATTCAGAAAATATGCATAAAGTATCTGAATCGGATATTTCATATACCAAATTTCAGATAAAATTTTATATTACGTATAATATAAAAGAGACTCACAACGTGCAGGTTTTCATGATCAAATCGCTTTAGATATTCAATCCAAATTCCGGTTGTCGTTGATGTTGATTTCGTCCAATTATGGTTTTCCTTTTTGCTGGGTTGTCTGGATCCTTTGGATAATAGGGATATTGAGGTACTTTTCCTCTTTTCGTTTCCTTATTATCCCACCGCTGCCACCAATTTGTTAGATTTAAGATCACTAAAAACCACTAATGAACAATTTGTTAGATTTAAGATCACTAAAAACCACTAATGAACTTTCAATGATATTTTATTGAATACACGAATCTATGAGTCTGAAAAAAAATTACAATTCAACTTATATTTATAATAAAAAACTGCTGATGAAGTCAACAGTGGAAAAAACAACAGTGCTAATCGAAGTCAATTGTGTGCAATGACCTCAATTGACTTCGATGGCAATTTGTCAATACATATTAATATTGCAATATGTAACACGCGCCTGTTATTTATTTATGTCTTAATTACGAGTAGGTTCATTCAAATTTACGGGCAAAGCGCAGGCAAATCCCCTAGGGAAATTTGCCTACCTACGCCTTTGTGTTCATATATTTGGTATGTGTGAATTGAGATAGTGGAAACGAAATGGTGCCATAATTTCTGTTGATGTAATCACAGTACAATATGGTACAACTTTTAACTAAATCTAGGATTTAGTAAATCTTGTCGATAGACGACATGGGTGTAGGCAGGACTTCGTAAGGGGAGGAGGGGGGGGGGGGGGCAAACTTAAAATTTTCTTAGGGAGGCAGATTTATTTAGAACGAGTGGTCTCATTTTTAATGTCTACAGATTCTGAAAAAGTGGAATATAGCCGCAGCATATTTTTTGAAAGTTATGCCACTAAGAACATCATGATTGGAAAATGTGAAACCACACAGCATTTTGCCCTTTATACTCAATTTGGGCCAACAATTTCAGTATCTGTGGTGCTAAATTTTGATGATAGCATTTCATTATTATTGGCCTGAAACAATTTAATCTGCAATCATTTTTTCGCAAAATTTTAACAGCACTTCAGAAATTCAATGTCAAAGTTTGATCCTTAGAAAAAGGATTGCACATTCGATCGGTTCAGGCCAATGTTAATGAAATGCTATCGTCAAAATTTGGCGCCTCAGATACTGAAATCTCTGGGTCCTTGAATGAAGAAAAGAAAATTACGAATATGTAATGTACTCCCCTTTGATACCTTTGTTACCCACCATGCCTATCTCCGGTCAAGGATACATTTTTGGCCGTCTAGATACCTTTTGGTCAAATATTTATCCTTTATATATATATACAGCACATTTTAATTTCTCAAATATTCTGCTGATATTTAAACTTATTTCTGAGTTTCCAAATCTGTACATTTCAATATAGACGAGATTTTGATCTTTCCTATTTATAGCAGGGCGCATTCCGGCTAGCCCAAACAGGAAAGAAAATACGGATAGTTCAATGTCGACTATAAAAATTCAGAGGGAAATAATTTTATTTACAAAATCTACAGACGGTACGTTTTTAAATTGAAAAAAAGGAAAGAAAATGAAAATAATGTAATAAATATTACACAATAAACACTTAAGCTCATGTGATCAAAGTCTCTTTAATTAGCGTGTATGGAGGTACAGATATTTTGTTATTGATTATTTAGAAATGTATTATTGAAATTAAGCACGCAAAACGGATCAGTATACATAAAAGCGTTTGTAAAGAAAACATAACATAAAATATATGGACAACCAGTAGCGCAAATTGGTTTAATTAGAACGGATTTGTCAAGAGCGATATACTCAAAATAGGAGTAGGTATGTGTTAGTGATAATTCTTCTAGGTGTAGATTAAAACTCTCAACAGATTTTATTGCCAAGCGACAAGCTTTAGGTTTTTCCTATTTATAGTACATATAATCCGTCCATCATATAGCAATTGTTGAGATAAATGTTTATTATCGATTTATTTGCAAATGAAAAATATTATTGTACACACATGCTAAAATGTTAAAGTGATATTTTTGATCCATATAGCATGCTTTCAAATCACATACATATATTTGTAATTGTGTATTTTTATTTCCAATTAGATCGGTGCTATAGCTCAGGAATATTATGGCTGTTTAATTGTAATTTAATTTCAAATGAGCATATATCACACGATAAGCTTTGATAATAATCGAACATGTCAATAAGCAATAACATAGTTACAAATCTGAATCACATGTTTATGACGGGCGGGTCATTTCACCGATAACACGAGTGATGTGCATCTCATCAGATGCTTTCACATGATATTGAGTGTCACAAGTATTTAATGTAATATTACCTAGGTATATAAAAAAATTAAATGAATTACTGACGCGTCATTTCAATCTTGAAACTAGTTTGAAAGTGTGTTAACGACATGATCTTCACCGATTTTTGTAGAAGTGTTGAGATCAACAGCATGCTCTGCCGAGTTTTTTATCCCAATGAAGTTGCACATCACTTCTTCTTCTTCCTTGTCTCGCTATTAATGGAATCGCGGTGTAGGCTCATCGCCCGTTCTGACGGTAATGTCTCAGTCTATTTCTACAGGCAGCTCTTTATCTTGGATCGTGTCATTGCGGAGATCAATTCTGGGGAATCAAGTGCGCGCGCGCTAATCACTACAAACTACCCCAGTGGCTCCCTTTTTCAGTCCGTGTCCCTTTGCGAGATGTGAAGAGTCTGAATTTCTGAAATTTCTTTCTTAAGCATAGCTTACTACATGTTGCATGCACGTGTGCACGAAGAAATTAATTTTTCTTTGTAAATACATATTTAAAAAACCGTTTGCCAAATTCTGAAAAAAAGTGGTTCAATATTTGCGTTTCTAAAGTGTAAACAGGTCTTCAATATAAAAAAAAACATATTTTGAAATAAATTGCAATATCTACATATGCGACAACTTAAAATTTAACCAGGATATCACCCTCGATGATTTTTTGACGAGTCTTAAGTTGAAAAAACGCAGCCTTTGTTAGAAGCTGACAAACAATCAGCAAGTCAAATATTTTTTATCTCTTGGTTCTCTTGGATAATTAAATTTACGGTAGCCTTTTTAAGTCAACCCTATTTTGGTAAAACAACATCTCTCATAAAACCATATTCAGCTGCTCTCCAAAAACTTTACACTGCTCTTCTGTAAAATGGAAGGGCACGAACAAATTGCAAATACTCGTGAATCAGTTTCTAGTGCGCTGCGCATTTTTCGAATACCCTGGTCTGTACACAGATTTCAGTACCAAATACCGGTTTTCTTCAACACCCGGTACCAATGCCCTGGGTTTTGTTTCAGTACCAGTTTTTTTCAACCATGAGCCGGCTTTTTTTCAAACACCTGGGCCGTTTTTTTCAGCACCTGTTTAGTACCGTTTTTTTCAGGTTTTTTAACACTTGTTCTGTACCGGTCTTTTTAATGTTTTTTAAGCACCTGCTCAGCACCGGTGTTTTTCAGGTTTTTTTTTTATCGGATTTTTTCAGGTTTTGGTTAGCACCTGTTCAGTATCGATTTTTTCCAGGCTTTATTGGCACCTGTTCAACACCGAATGAACTGATACTGGGTTCGTTTGTAACGCATTTTAGCAAAGTTTTTTTCACGATTTTTTTTTTCATTTAAACTGCTAATTCGGATTTTTACGCCAAAACTAGAAACAATTTTTTTTTTGGTTGCCTGCCCAGAATGATTATTCTGTTTTCTCGAGAAATACTCATCAAATCGGCGAGGTAGAAACACTGAAATAATGTTGGGTCCTGATTCCGATGATGGTAATCGGGAACCCAAATTTGGAATCAGCGACCCAAAATTACCTTAAGGCTCCGTCACACACAACACGATCTGTGTCTGCGATTTCAAATATGTTTTCGCCGCACACACTGTAATACGCTATATTTCATTATTATACACGTCGCACACTGTACTACGCTATATTTAATTATTATACACGTAAAATAAAATGCGAATTGACAGAACGCAGTTCGTTCTGCGATCGGTTGTAAAAAAAAAATAGAAGGATTGCATCACAACGAATGCATGTGGCAAATCGCCGCGAAAGCGTGCGATATACTGAATTACATTGAACGTGGACGCAGATCGCGTTGTGTCTACATGCCTTTAGTGTTTTTGCCGCGCCGATTCAACAAATAGAAAATCGGGATACCATTCTGGGGCGGGCAACCTCAAAATTATTTTTCTTTTTTTGACCTCAAATTTTGAATCAGCGGCCCAAAATTATTTTAGTGTTTTCTTTTTTTGGCACACCGATTGGACGAGTATTTTCCAGAGAAAATAGGGGTGCCATTCTGGGGCAGGCAACCCAATAAATTTTGATCTTGTGTTTGACCTCAAATTTGGAATCAGCGACCCAAAACTCTTTAGTGTTTTCTGCCACGCCGATTGGACGAGTATTTCCCCCAGAGAAAACAGAAGTACCCTTCTGGACGGGCAACCCCAAACATGTTTTTGACCTAAAATTTGGAATCAGCAACCAAAAAATATTTTAGTGTTTTTGCCGCGCCGATTGAACGACTATTTCTTCGAGAAAATAACTGTGCCATTCTTGGGCGGGCACCGATCCAAAATTATTTTAGTATTTTTGCAGCCCCGATTTGACGTGCATTTTGGAATTGGGATACTTTTCTGAATGAAAGAAGTCTTCAAACTAATGGAAAACGAATTGTGGCTTAAATGAAGAAAAAACCGTGCTAAAATGGAGTACAAAAGAACCTAACACTCAGTTCATTCGGTGTTGAATAGGTGGTAAGAAAACCTGAACAAAACCCAATACTTAAAAGATGCTAAAAACAAAACTTAAAAAAGACTGGTACTGAACCTAAAAAGATCGGTATTGAACAGATGCTGAAAAAAACCTCTACTGAACCGATACTATAAAAACCTAAAAAAAAAACTGAGTTGAAGAAAAACCGGGACCGGCCCATGGTTGAAAAACCGGGATATCTGTACTTCAAAATATTGGTACCGGTGTACCGGTGAAAAACAGGCCTACCTACGATCACCCCCTTGTATAACCCCTGGCAAAAATAGGATAGTCAAGAACACCAAAAGAGAAATTAGAATCGCAGATACACTTTTTAAAGAGCCAACAAAAATTTAAACCAACGCTACCCGCCTAATGAAATCTAGAAGCACGTGGAGAAGGTTTTTCCAGATTGGCAGCAATTTGTAGGCAAACTGAAGATGATGCTAATGCTAATAGAATGAGGTAAAAAGGCTTTGCTCAGCTAGGGATTAAAAAACCAGAGAGAAAGATACAAATATTGAAAATTATTTACCATAATTTTGTTAATCCACAGACAATGTCTTATTGTATTATTGGATTTCCGCAGAGTATTCTGGGTTCTTGTGACACAGAGCATCTGTGTAGGCAGGGGGACACCGATTTTTGGTGAGCGGTGTCAGCACGTACCCGTACTGCACAAGGGGCCCCTAGTATGGTTGATACGCTGATAGCGTGGATCTGTACGAAGACCTACGGGCGATAACACCTCTGTGCTCCCGAGTCATGTCGGGTGCACGGAGAGAAAAATGTGCAATGAATTCAACAAAATCATACAATGAAATTCACAACATACAATTTCACTAAATTTCTATTGAAAGTTATTAAAATGTAGTGAAATTGATTACGATTCAGTTGTTTTTACTGGTGCTGGCCTATTGTAAAAATGATTGCAGTGTGATGACAAAATCATTGCATGATATTTTTATGGATAGTAACATTTATTGTGTTTTTGGTAATTTTCACCACTGTCTGTAATAGTAATTATTGCATGGTGTAATAGTTTTCATCCTTTCGTACATGAAATTAACAAGAGCGCGTAATAATTATGAAACTCAAAAATAAGACGACTAATTTAATCGCATAACTTGTAATCTTAGATAGCTTAGGTGTAGGACGTAGGACTACGAAACGATAGGTCCCCGGTTCAATTCCCAGTAGAAGCAAATTGTAAAAAGGTAATGTTTAAATAGGGAAAAATAACTTAAGGATAAAATTCAAGTAAAAAATAAAAAAGGAAAAAATAAAAAAAAACCCTTTTTGTATTTTTTCTATTATCGCCAAATCATCTTCCTGGCAAATTTTATTACTAACCAATTGTTAATTTTATTACAGCGCAATGACATTTTTCATTACAGATGTAATAACTTTTACATCAGTTGCAATAGGGTCAAAAATCATTACAAATGCAATAGTTTTTATTACAGTTTTAATACCTTTCACTACATTTTTTCTCTCCGTGTGGTTCGTGGCATGGCTGACTTTCTCCTATCTTCTTGCGGAAAGTCATACAGCTAGAGTTGCGACCCCAGGGGTTGGGTTTCTGAAAGTGAGTGCATTTATTCATTCATCATGAAAAAATCCCCATTTGACAATAAGACCTTGTCAATGGGTGGGGTTACGAAACGGTTGCGTATGTTCCGCAAACATGTTTGCCATTCTGATCCCCTAACTGCCATTTTGCGGATCAGAAATAATCTCCGCAGAAATAAGGAAAAGAAACGGAGATTATTTCTGATCCGCAAAATGACAGTTATTGGATAAGAATGGCAAACATGTTTGCGGTACATACGCAACCGGTCCGTTCGTAACCCCACCCAATAAAATGCCGAACGTCCAAACGTCCGAAGTATCGGGAGGTAAGAGCGAAAGCTCAGGCACTCCCCTGACGTTATAGTCCCGTAGATGATTGCCTAGTGTATTATTGGATTTAGCTCGTTATCAGTAGTATTCACGTTCATTCATGAAATTTTCTTCGAAAGCCACCACAGAAACAGAAACAGGATTAAGTAATAATTGTTTTAACACTTCGTTGAGAATGTGATATTAAAACAATTTCGACAGCCTCCAATAAACAGATTGGCCAAAGGCTTTAACTTTTTCTAGTCTAATTGTTGTGTAGACATTCTTCTTCGAATATCCACCTAATTTGATGGCCATCATTTTTAAAACTCAAGCTAGCGAACCGTTAGTTCAGAAAAAACTGACCTACATATTGCCCTATAACTCACATACGTCCATTGGTACGAGTACTGTCTCATTTTTTAACTCGAAATCTTAAATTCACCACTCTTTTGGAAATGTATAGTCAAAATTCTATATAAGATGTGGTAACAAAATTAGATTTGTGCCTGCGATCCCGTTGCCCAATCTCCACGCTCCACTGGTTGAGAATCACCGCACTACACCAACTATACTACTGGTCGACGCGGTTACTTTCCATAATATACATAGTATGTATAGTAATAAAATAAAGAATGGAATTTGTAAGGATATATTCTATCATTAATTAATTTTTATGAATTGTTCCCGTCAACTATATACAGGGTGTCCGGAAACTGCCGCATAAACGCACCGGATTATGATTCCTCAGTTGATTTCCAGCAAAAAAGTTGTACGGAACATACCCCCTCAGCTTAACCCTTTAGCTGCCACAGGCATTTAAAGATTTTTGAAAAAATCATTTTCTTGCACGACTTAAAGCCTAATATCTCCAAAGCTGGACCAGCTATGTAGAATAGTGAAATAAAATGATTATTACAGCCAACAAATTTACCTATAAAATAAAACTAACCACACTAAAATCGGATAAGATGTTTGGTTTTTACAGAGCTTCAAAGTCAAATTTGCGTGATTTGACCCAAAAACAATCTTTTTTTCCATCGCAATTTTCTCCAACTTCTACCAAGGTGAAGTGCTTGTACGATTCTTTTAAAAATTGGCGCATAGTCTTACGATTATATCTTTCTTACATAATTTTACTCTAGCTCCATTATTTCTAACAGTTTTGGTACCTTAAGTGCAGAAAACTAGGGTTAATTTTGGCTCGATTTCGACATACTTTGAATAGATTTTACCAATTGCAGATCTTTAGGGGCAGTGTGAATTGAATTGTATTGAATTCGAGCTAAAATTAACACTAGTTTTCTACACTTAACGTATAAAAACTGTTAGAAGTAATAGAGCTAGATCAAAATGATGTAGGAAAGATATGATCGTAAGACTATGCGCCAATTTTAAAAAGAATCGTACAAGCACCTCACCTTGGCAGAAGTTGGAGAAAATTGAGACGGAAAAAAATATTGTTTTTGGGTCAAATCACGCAAATTTGTCTTTGAAGCTCTGTAAAAACCAAACGTCTTATCTGATTTTAGTGTGGTTAGTTTTATTTTACAGGTAAATTTGTTGGCTGTAATAATCATTTTATTTCACTATTCTCGCTGGTCTAGCTTTGGAGATATTAGGCTTTAAGTCGTACAAGAAAACGATTTTTTCAAAAATCTTTAAATGCCTGTGGCAACTAAAGGGTTAAGCTGAGGGTTATGTTCCGTACAACTTTTTTGCTGGAAATCAACTGAGGAATCATAATCCGGTGCGTTTATGCGCCAGTTTCCGGACACCCTGTATAGTCATTTATTGGACTTTCAATATTTTCGCATGCAAAATGATAACATAAACCCTTCCTTGAAAAGCTCGATTGTTTTGCTCAATAATCGGATTTCGTTCAGTACAATTTTGTTTCTGGTTCGTAGACGGGTGAACATGACGTTGAAGATACATAAAATGCTGTCGCGGATAGTTGTATGAAAAGGACGAAGATGGCACGAAAACAATGGACACAGCACAGAAGCCCTTCAGTCAACATCATACTCACCATGAACAATGTTCCCATCGAACCGCATTCTATGCTCTTAAGTCTAAGCTCTAAAACAATTCCACAATATGCGTAATTCTCATCGTCCTTACAACTTTGTCAGTATATTGCCGTCCACCATGATAACTTATTATTAATAACCTTTTAATGAGAATATAAAGTAACGAAGAGAATAACTATAGCACAATTACGGGTGATATGTATATAATTAATGTTGGATCCTCAATAAAACTACGATCCTGAATAAATATATAGCATATCGCAACGATATCATCGCGGAGTTTACTTATGCCCAGCCAATATGCAATCAATATTACAAGTATTCAAACAAACTTTACACATTAGACCCAAACAGAAAAAAAAAATCGAATAAAAAGTTTTGCTCCATATCGTTTCCGTAATGGGACTGAACGAAGACACATGTATCTAACTAGGCGATGCTATAGTTCCTAGTGTGTGTACTAAAATGAAAATTTATTCAGGAAATTTATTGATATAATTTACATTCATGCCCATCCTATGCATAGTAATTTAGAAGGACGAAGTGTTTTACGTTACATACATTATACCGAGTCCAGAAGATTCTAATCATCAAGTCATCGACATTTTCATCGACAAAAGGCATTGCAAGACATGCCTCGACTCGACGACTATTCTATTGCCATTAAGAGCCAATAAGGGTAAAATGCCGAGAGTTGAATGCGAATCGGTTTTCGAATACATTTCCGTTGATATATTACCAATTTCTTGTCCTTCGTCCGTTTTCCAATCAGACACTTTAACGTAAATTAGCATCGAGTGCAGAATTGAATATTTCGAATTGCTTTATTGTAGGTGGTAACGTTCGAAATTGGAAGCCTACGTAAGAGGGTTGAATCCATTAACCGAAGATAAATTAAGCAAAACATGGCCTCTGATTGTTGGGGAAGAAAAGTCCTGACAAAAAATGGGTCCACAACATGAAGGAAAGGATAATTTACATTTGAGTTATTTTTGCGTTTATTTTAAATTTCGTAAAAGATACAGAAAAATATCCTATAAACGAAATTTCCTATGCATTCATATATGTATAATGCTATACATTTTTCTTTCTAGTTCTACGCTTCGAAACATGCTGAAAACATAAATTAGGGTTTTTTTTAATTTTTGACAGTTTTAATAAGAGTCATAATTCTAAAAAAAAATACAAATTGAAATTTACGTGAGTATACATATTAAATTGTATTTTACTACGATCAAGGACCCCATTATCCCCCATTCAAATTTGATAGAACAACATGCTCATGTAGCACCCCCCCCCCCCCTTTCTTTTTTTGTTCCATTGTCAGCCAAGTCCAACAATCCTGCAAAAAGAAACTGAAATATCAGGTTATTTTTTCTTAATATGTAAATTACATAATAGCTGGTAGGAAGTAATCATTTTTTTATATATCTCTTCATTAACATTTTTCCTACTACAATTGAGATTGAAAATTAGGACGATCGTGGTAATCAAGTTTTTGGCAAACAATGACAATTTCACAAGTTGGCGCACAGTGTTCAGTTCAGCCAACCTTTTAAAATGTTATTTTTGCAAAAGTTTCGAGTTGGGCGGGTTAGGCCATCCAGCTTATCGTTTAATGTAGACGTGCCTTAAGATAGATAGATAGATAGATATATAGGTGTTTTATTAGAATTCAGTTTTCATTCATACATACATAGTGACTCTAAAACAATCGTAAGGCATGGCAATGCAGTCTGCCTTAGTATATAGAGTATAGACGTGCCTTAATTTCAACCATACCATACCCTCAGAGGTAATTGATAAAAAAAGTTGCTTGTTGCAACACCACCACTCCTTTACCCTTCGATCAAACCTAATATTAAACCTTGAAACGTTAAAAAAAATTTATCAGCATTCGAATGCAACCCAGACCTAATAAATTACATTACATTAGTGTCCAGCGTTGTAAAAAAAAAACAAAAACAAAAATCAGCTAATTTACGCACGTGAAAAGCTTTTCATATTCTTATCATAAACGCTGAGTTCTTATCGTAGCGTAGCCTATAATTTCAAGTTCAATTAAGTCCATAAAAAAAGATGATGTATGTGCATGGCGTTAAAATTAATATACGTACATGTATTTATTTGTAGAATATGTACACGACATTTTTTTACTACAATTACTTTATCGGGTTAACTTGTCAAATGACGGGGTTAGAAACCTTATCGATATTTTCGAGTATGTGCATACTGGAACTAAATATGACATCGATTTACGATAAACAATGGATGATTGATGCTAATTTTTTTATATTGATCATTTGTTTTTATACAAAAAAAAAATAGTTTCTTTAAAACTTCGTCGTACGAGGGTCATTTGAACAGTTTTCGGCCTTTTGAAGAAAAACACATAATTCAAGCCAAACAAAAATTTATACATTTGGTCAAACGCTTTTCCCAACCCTTTCGATTTAGATTAGACTATCAGAAAAAAATTATTTAGGTAATCCTGAAAAATACAGGTTTACTGTCTCTACAACCTCGGTATTCGACCCATTTTTTTCCCACCCAGAATTTTTTTCAAGTTTGGAAACAAAAAAAGTCACTCGGAGCTAGGACTGGTGAATAGGCTGGGTGTTGAAGCAATTCGAACTTGAATTCGTCCAAATGATTTTTGTAATGACTTTTTAAGAGATAGTACCCCAGGAAATTTAGGCATTTCACGTCGGAAAAAGATAGTGGAAAGCTGGATTTTCTCATGAGCCTTCCTTTCGTGTTCCTAAACACGACTCTAAAAGTCCCCGTTTGTACGAGTACCGCTAGCGCTAGTGGTGCTACAGAGTGTTAAAGGCCCTCAAAAACTGTTTTTTTTTTTTAAATATCTCCTTAACGGTAATATGCGCTGAGAAGTGGTGTATATGGGAAATTTGTAGCTCTTGTGGTACCTGAATAAATAATCAAAAGCCGATTTTGATTCTAGCATTCCTAACGGGGCCAGGAGGTATAACGGTATTTTTACAAGGTTTCAGGAAAATCTATATAACGGTAATTCGTAGCAAAGACGGTTCTGAAGAAAGTGACCAAATATCTCATGAATATGTACACGGTACACCTCTACGGGTGCTACGGGACGGGGGCTTAAACCAAAACAGAAATTTTTGGGTTTTTTCGTGAATATATCTGTAACGGGGTATACTGTAGTCTTCTATGCCAAATTTTCATTTTTTTGTAGCTGCAAACAGAATGCCAAAAGGCCCCATCGATGGGTGGGCACCCAAGGGACAAAACATAAAAATTTACTGTTTTTTGTGGAATACATATTTCTATAATTGTAATGTTCACTAAAAAGTGTTATATGACGAATTTATAGCTTGTATATACCAAAAATTTCAGATCGATTCGCCTAGGGTCGCTATGAGGGTTGAGACAACGCCATCTAGAAATATCATAGCCGCAACTCATCAGCTGTACAATGCCGTCGTAGTTTAGCTCTTAAATTTTGGATTTACACGAACAAGCAACAACAACAAGCCTATGGCGTCATTAAAAACAAGAACAATGCAATGCAATTTCGACACTTAATTTGACGTTTAAGAGTCTACATTGCCGCCCTAATATCTAGACGGCGTTGGTTGAGACCATGCAAAAGCGCCATCTTTCCAAGCTTATAAGAAAATTGGTACTACTACTACAAATGTTCTGATCGCGATAAATAAATTTGCGTTAAGCTTACTGCCCTATATGTGAAAACTGTTGTTAAACCACAATTGTGCTTAGAAACGTGCTTTGAAATACAGTTATACCAGACCAGAAATGTATATGCAGAAATTTGTACTGAGTCAGTTATTTTCACCGTTATATGAAACCAGAAAATGTGCGTCGAAATTCTTACTGTTTCACAGTTATATTCATAATTTAGCAAATTAGGAATTATAAATATAAATTTGATGCCGAAGAGCATAAGATTGCTAGTTACAAGAGAAATGTCTCCTCGAACGTCGATATGCTTGTAAAGCAATTGAATTTTAGGCGTAAAGATATTAAAATTGAAAACATCTTGGTATCACCCAAAAAACAAACCTTCTAAGTGGAAACGTACAGTAAGTGGAGCATCCGTGTTTTAATGATTATCCTAACAGCATAACCTATGAGAAAAAATTTCGTTAAATACTAAATGAGGTAGAGGTAAAATTGCAAAAGAATTTCGCAATTTCGAGCACACACGGAGAATCAATGGATTCCAAATCAATCCAACGAAACTACGGCAAAACAATTACAGCCGGGCAAGTTGTAATTTTTTTATATGGAGCTTCGTTGGATTCGAAATTCATTAATTATCCGTGTGTGTGCGACCTTACGAACTAATGTCAGTTTTCCATTTAAATGATTAGAAAAGTGGCTAATTTAGATGTTAGACGACTCATAATTTTGTGACTTCCAGGATAATATAGTGAAAATTCTATCAATTCTGTTAGTGGCGCTTTTGTTAAAAAAATGTACTATCCTATACCTTAGGCTGCTAAGAATATTTGGGAAATGCTTAACTACCCTTTAAGATCAAAAACCCCTTAAACCTTAAAAACAATTTGAAGCAGTTTAAGCAATTTGGAAAAATCCCAACTGCACCTTCACCATCAGAATTGCTTGCCCAATGGGGCAACCTATAATGATGCTGTTGTTTTTGAACACTTTGCATGCATTTTATGGTCATTTCCTTTATCTCTTTATTGAGCCCATTCCATATTTTCGCATTTTTAATTACTTTGACCGTAATTTATGTAATGTTTATGAAATTTCCTAACTTCCAACATTCTATACTTTCATGAGAACATTTTACTAAAATTTACCCAAAAAAAATTTCATTTCAGCTAATTTCATCAAATAGAATCATCCTTCTACACCACGGTCGGTCTGTCGGTCGCACGGTGTGCACGTTTCAACAAACTACAATATGGCCACCTCAATACTCTTGGCATGCGGTCTTAACGAACCCCGTCTCCAACCGTACACTCATCTAAGCGAAGAGAGTGGCGTTGATGGCACATTCCTTATAAGCTCGATCCTGGGACAACGTGTACGTGTACCAAACTCGGGCACTATCCTAATTTGTTTACATCAAACTTTCTCGCATTATTGCCAGGCCGGCATCCGTTTGGGTTACAATTTGCAAATGTCGTTGCATGGCAAAAATTTACGCGTTATCGACATTCTTCGTGATGTGGTGGACGACGGGGATAATGGCATTTTCTGCACGTCCAAGTGGACGACGGCAGCCAGGACAAACTTTTTGTCAGCTTTATGGGAGGAAATTCAACGACAAAGTGCTGAACTTTTTGGCTCTACAAAATCAACGGTGACGGTGATTATTGATGATTTGTCGGCGCTGGTGAATATGGGGGCGTACCCGGTGGAAATTATGCGTTTTTGCAATCGATTGCGACAGTGGTCGGGGGAGAGGATGTCTGATGTTAGTATTGTGACTAAGTTGAATACGTCGGATGCATTTACGACAATGGCAAATCAATTGGGCGAATTGAGTGACGTTCATGTGGTTATTGAACGCCTGAAAAGTGGAAATTTCAAGGAAGTTGACGGGAAAGTTATTGTACGAAGAGCGGCGTCGTCTATAGGCGAGCCGTTTGGATTCGAAGAAAATGATAAGACAATTTTGTATAAGGTGCTGGAACGAAATATTAAAATTTTCAATCCAGGCGAAGTTGGAATAAAAGTGTGATTGGTAAATTTGTAAAATGAAGTCTTTTAATTATTGCATGATTTACAGTTTGTTAAATATCAATATTAATTGTAATTTTAATCGGATCATGAAGTCGATCCTAGAAAGTAGTAATTTTTCCCAGGTTCTTATAACAATTGGCATCGGATGAGAAGAGCCGTATACCGCCAGTCGAAACCGGTCGAACATTTTTGACTCCCCGAAAAGGGAATATATATTCTCAAGCACTATATTTGCATTTGGATCGCGATATCCACGCTATGGATAAATCGTGACGACAGCGTGGTGGCCCCATACAAGTGGTATGGTGTGCGGTGGCTGTGTCAAAGCATTCACGTTTTGAACAATTTCTCAAAAACACTATTCACCCAATAAATGATATACACCCAAAAGGGATGAGTGCTTCTTATCGAAAGAAAAATTTATTTTTTCTGACCCCAAAGTGAAAAAATATGATACGCCCATGCAAATGATTAAGAAAATGGAAAAATAATGGAAATATTCAAGTTGACAACTGTTTTGAGTATCCGTTAGAAATCAGAAACATCCCTAAATATGTCCATTTTGTCGGTAATACACGGAAAATATTAACTTAACATTTACCGTAAACATTTTCCTATAAATTGCATATTGCACGGCATAAATTTGTTCACGAATTCACAAAACATTCCGCAAATCCTTAACAATTTACACCTATTGATTTCCAATATCGTTAACAAACCAATACCGTAACTACCAATAAATCTTTCACCTCAGCCAATTTTCTCTTTCTTATGGCACCACGTAGTATACAATTTGTTCATTTACTTGGAATGATTTTCTTTCAACTTCTTCCAAGAATATTGGAAACTGATGACTCGCATCTGAGCTGCATTTATATTGAAATATATTGAAAGCCCGCGTACACTATGTGTGTGCCAATAGTACGTTCTGTTTTGTTACCAGGACACGATCAACCGCAAGGAATTTTATTCGCAGCTTATCGGATTTTTCATCCTTCTGATACTCCGTGGATGCTTCTTCCAGTGAATTACAATCCGACAAATCTTTATTTGCCGCTCGAATGCAACGCCTTTACTATACGACAACAGCATCGGTACATCGCGGGACATCTGTTGAAGTTTTCCATTCTACAAGATTCTTTTTAAAAATCAACGGGCAGAATAAAATTTTTTTTCCTGGTATAGTATCCTTTCCGATGAAAGACTTATGGCTTGGCTTGCCGTGTCACACCCGACGTTAGCCGTGACAATGAATGTGTTGTGTAGCATTTGACATTAGTTTAGTAAAGAGAAGAATGACATCATGTGTGGTTTTCGAAAACATCACCCAGTAACGGGATGTGGTAGACGGGGGATTCCGAGAAATCCTGCTGACTTGTGTAGCAATGTCATAGATAGGACATTATTTCATAATAGACATTCCATAGTCGCTTGACAATCAGATAAATTGTTTTAGATCCTGGAGAGTCAGAGTGGTATACGCGAGTTGCATAATGAATAAAGGACATGCGAGGCATTCAGAATTACGGGAAAAGCAACAATCATTCTGGTGTGAGTTACGCTACTAATTGAAAATTTCATACTTGGAGTTCAGGATCAAAAACCCGTAAATGTATGGAAAATTTTGATCTGATAGCAGCAGAGAATAATGAGATGACCCAAATTATAGGAAAATGGGGGTAAGATTGCTGATATACGAGTATGTACTATGCTCAGAAATGATTACAAAATTCAGGAAAAAAATCCGCCGGGAAGGTTGTTCTCTTCAACGCACAAAACCTCCAAAACCGAAATCCTTGAATTAAAAATTCACAATTAAAATTTCCAAAATTCTTAAATTCCAAAATCATATACAGTAGACTCGCGAAAACGTGAACTAATTAAAACCGCAACTGTTCACTTTAACGGGGGTTCATGTTATATTTTATTTTCCAGTTTCAAAGTGCATATTTGGAATGAACCGTTATTTCTAGGCAGAAGTCTTGGAGGTCAGACGCAACATAGCAGCGGATTGACAGACGAAACCACCTGGACAATTCCTGAGTCGTTCTCTGTGTATACTGCCATCTATCTAACCGATAAATTTTCTTGTTAAGCTCCTTTCTGTTAATGAAGACATGGAATAATAATTCAGAAAATGCGCTGACGTGAGAGGGGCATCACTTAACGATCACAACGAACGCGATTTCAAGCAAGCTTCAATTAATATGAGTGTGGTGTGGTTGTTAGTTCTTCAGTCAGTTGCAAAGAATACGTCGCAGGTGCAATTTAACTGACTTAACTCTTGCCTCCGAGACGCCTCCGAAAATGGGTAATGGTTGAAATACATTTCCCGCGTCAGCATCAGCATCGGCAGAGGCATCGGCATCAGCAGAAAAATGTCAATTTAGAACACACGCATTTGCCTTTGATGACCCACATTGACAGCAGCAGCAGCGGCAGAAGCATTTTTTCTGCTTCTGCTGTCAATGTGGGTCATCAAAGGCAAATGCGTGTGTTCTAAGTTGAATTGAATTGAATATGTTTGTTATGTTTCAATTTCAGTTTCAATTTAACGAGAATTCTGGATAAGAACTTCAAATTATCAAGCAATTCAATTTATCGAATTTGTAATTATTGCGAGTCGACTGTATAATGTTATTTTCGGAACACTGCTGATTAGCATCAAACTAAGGCAAAATATGCCCCGAATTTCCAATTAACGGCTGAACTACCCCATAGAATTGTCAAACTTTGACATTGAATATGTGGAGAACCGTTACGTTTTCTCAAAAAAGGTTTGCAGATGCGATCGTTTCACGCTAATACTAATGAAATGGCATCATCAAAAATGGCGCCACAGATACTGAAATGGTGCCCTAAGGGGCATCCGGAACGGGATCGGTCTTGTTTTATCATTTCACCACCATTAAAACGTGAAAATCACCCGTAGACTCTGGTTTTACTTAAAAACGGTGTTAAGCATTACAATGGCTTCCCCGGCCGAATTCTCCATCAAACTAAATTTCACAACCACACGTTTCTCTCGGAAATCGATCACCACGAAATCGGAGTTGTTTCACTAAAAAAAACCTTAGGGGCGAACAGATGAAATCACAGCGATACAACTTCGTACACTAACTCAGGAAACCTGTCCCTAACGGATATCCCACTCCAGCCAATCGCATCAGAAAAGCCTATTGTGTTTCCGGTGTGTTGTCCAAAATCCTCCAAAGCAGTTATCTCATTATAAAAACCAAACCTGGGCGGTTCCGCTTCCTATTTCGGTCAGCTTGTATGAGAGCAGCACTTGGGAAGTTGCCACTATGGTCACCGAAAAGCAGAAAAATTTCCTTAATTTGTGTTACTATCGAATCTCAAGCCGATATAAAATTTCAAATATAGATCTCAAATGTTTATTGGCGAATCGCAAGCGAACTAACTGGAAAAAATGTGTAAATTAAGGGACTTTTCAAGAAACCGTATGTTATGACACGTAAGTGCAGTAGATGCACAATAAAGGGTTAAGTCAATCTATAGTAATTATGAAACGCTTTTTCACACTTTAAATAGGAACCTACATCAAAGAGATAATAAATCAGTTATTTTTCCCAAATATGTATTTAAGTGTTCATGTTTTAGGGCTTTCAGGACTTGTTCACGTTTCAGAGTAGTCTGGGAGAACATAAAATTGTTCACATAAGCGGGTGTTCACGTTTGACGCAGTTCACGTTAACGCGAGTCTACTGTATTTCAAAATTTCAAAATTACATAAATTCCGAAATATCAAAATAACAAAGTTACAATACTACATGAATTTCTAAATTCAAAAATTTCAAAATTCCAAAATTTAAATTCCGAAATTTCAAAATGAACATATCCTTCATGCTACCGTGGAATCTCTTTCCAAAATACATCTGGAAAAATCCTCACGACGATTTTACAGGCGAGATTTACAGATTGGCTATGCCCCAAAAACGTAATAACGGAAAATCAAGCAGGGTTTCGTCATGGGTATTCGACACATGACCATATTTTCGTACTTTACAATCTAGCTCGCTTGCATTTGGATGAGAGACGTAAACTGTACGCTTTTTTCCGTAGATTTTAAGGTAGCATTCGACAGGATCGACCGACATTCGCTCTTTTACAAGCTTTACAATGCTGGTATTTCAAGTAAATTTGGACGAATTTTCAAAAATCTGTTTTCGGATACCACAGCGGCGGTTTGGAACGGAAAGGAACTGTCAAAGCAATTTATTACAAATGCAGGTGTCCAACGAGGGTGTAAGCTAAGCCCAAACGCATTTGCCTAATACGTGAACGATATATTGGATGATATGCCAGGAAGTGTTAAATCGTTTGGAATGGCACTTAGAGGATTGATGTACGCCGATGACATGGTGTTTTTTTGCAAAATCAGCGGAAAAAATAGAAAGTGTCGTTAATCAAATCGAGCTATTCTGTAACCAATGGAAGCTAATAGTAAACCTCGAGAAATCAAAATCATGACTTTTACGAAACGCTTTCGACTAGCTCAAAACGAGATATGGACCTACCAAGGAAGGAAAAATGAAATTGTTAGAGAGTATAAGTACCTCGGCGTCTTAATAACCACCAACCTAAACATGAACACTCATCTCGAGAAAAAATTAGCAAAAGCGAAGTGTGCCCTAAGCAAGGTATGGAAAAACTGTTTCAATAATCAACACCTAACGCACACTATCAAGTACAACATTTATCAGGCAGCATCCGAGTCGATTTTGATGTACATGTACAGTGATAAGTTTTGGGGGGCGAAAAAATATGATGAAGTCGAAAAGTTGCAGAGATGTTACCTTAAACGTGTCTTCCATTTACCTGAAAATACGCCGAACTACATGCTCCTACTGGAAACTGGGTTATCTCCGGTATTCTTGGAAACCCTCAACTCACATGAAACAGGAGTACATTTAAATTGGAATGATGCCACCGATGTAGCACAGCTACTCCGCGCACTATGGGAGAGTGTAAGGAGCATGCTTGCCGAAGAAAACCTTGGTTGAGCAAAGACTACACAACACCGGGAGGTGTATGCTAGCGGAAATCATAGTCTACAATCTAACACGTATTTTATGAACCACTACCAAATTAAAAAAAATTAATTAATTTTTAGAGCAAGGGGAGAATTACAGCCTCTCAACTATATCCTGCATCGCAACGACTTACAGGGTGGCCCAATTGAACTGCAACTTTTGGCTAACTGATTTTTTTATTTATTTAATACATAATTTTATTGAACATAAGCAAAAAATGTTGAAATACAATTATATTTTTAAAATTTAATTCTAATTTTCGATGGTTCCTCCATTAGCGCGAACTATGGCTTTGAGTCGGTTGACAAACGAAACGCACGCTGCACGAATGTTAGCCTCTGGTATTTTTCCCCATTCACGGCGAAGAGCTGCCTTGAGCGCATCAATACTTTGGTTTCTTTTATTATTAACCTGGGCCTGCAAAATCCCCCATATAGATTAGTCCAGCGGATTCACATCCGGTGAATGAGGAGGCCACTGTTCGGTCGAAACGCATTTTGGAACATTGTTTCGTAGCCGCAGTCTTGGTTGGCGCGTGCTTTGTGTGACGGTGCAGAGTCTGGCTGAAATGTCCATTCTCTTTCAGTAAAATGTCTGCGTGCCCACGGCTTCAAAGCGCCTTCCAAAACAATTTCTCGGTAAACATTCGCATTCATCTTGATGCCACGATCCAAAAGCACTTGCGGAGATCGCCCATTCGCCGTCACGGCTGCCCAAACCATCACAAACGGTGAGGATTGAGTTTTGGTGGCCATCCGGATATCTAAATTTTCGGACAACTTTTCTGTTAGGTAGACACGATCGTTTTGTTTATTTAAAAATAGCTCAAAAGGGAAATTTTTCTCATCGGAGAAAACGATATTTGGTAATTGGCCACGTTCGTGCAATCGCAATAGCTCTTTCGCCCTATCGAATCTAACTTTCTTTTTTGGCTTCGGTTAGATGTTGTCATTTTTGTATTTTGTAAGGCTTAACTTTGATCTCCTTTTTCAATATTCGCTGAATTGTTGATTTCGAAATGTGCAGCTCAGCAGCCATTTTTCTGCCACCTCGTCGAGAATTTCGGGGAATTCGAGCCTTGATGTTCCGCACCATTTCCGGCGTTGATACAGTTTTTTTTTCCGGCCCCACCATATCGTTTAGCAGCACTGCCAGTTTCATTGTAACGAGCTATGGTTCGAGACACAAAAGATTTGTTGATATTTAGGTATTGAAGAGCACGAACAATTTCCGCTTGCGGCTGTCCATCCAAATATAGCCCAATGATACTGTTACGTTTTACTTTCATCACGGATAAAATGTTTTTCACAACACTTAGGCGCAAACGCTTGCGGATGATGCTTAAACACAGCAAGGTGAACTGTCGTGGAACAAAATATGAGGGCGCTATCATTAGCGGTTACAGATTTACAGTTACCTAACTTTGGTTGCAGTTCAATTGGGCCACCCTTTACCGATACTATGCAGTTTATGCAATTTGAGAAACAGGGAAGATACAAACATTTTATTGGAATTTGCCCGATTCTGAGAGAAATACGCAGATCGTGCTTTGGAAAGGGCAACTTAAGCTACTATGTATATGGACGTTATCGATTTATTGAATGGATCTAATTGGGACGCACTCTATAATTTCATAAATACAGCGCTAAAATACAGATACCGTATAATTAATGAATTAATATAACTATTATAATAGTTTACACGGGGGTATGCGGGTCGATGAACATGCAGAATACGGAGTTGTGTGAACTTCATCATCCGGTACCCCCACGTAACAAATAACTAAAGCCTATAACCACATAGTTATACATTAACAACATTAATCGTCGAGCCTAATTACAATAACCACTGAGTAATAATAATCAACGAAACAACAAAAAACTAAGTTTAATAGACGCATTCATTGTAATAAATATTTAAGTCAACCCAGTCTGGCAGACGGCTTTGCCACGCCCCCTATGACTGTTTAATAGCATTGTATCAAAATTTGTATTGAAAAATGAATTCTTTAATAAACATCTATCTCTATCTAATTCCAAAATTTTGAAATTACATTTCATAAATTTTGAAATTTCAAAATTACAAAGCTACAAAATTACATCAATTTCAAAATTACTTAAATTCCAAAATTTCGAAATTCCAAAACTACCAAATTACATAAATTTAAAAATTCAGAAATAACACAATTACATAAATTCCGAAATTTAAAAATATCAAAGTTACTAAAGTACATAAATTTCTAAATTAAAAAAATTACAAAATTATGTAAATTACAAAATTCCGAAATTTCAAAGTTACTAAATTACATAAATTCCTAAATTACATAAATTTCAAAATTCCATAATTACAAAAATTTCCTAATTTCCAAATTCCGAAATTACAATATTATATAAATTAAAAAATTCCTAAATTACATAAATTTCAAAATTCCATAATTACAAAAATTTCCTAATTTCCAAATTCCGAAATTACAATATTATATAAATTAAAAAATTATAAAAATTTAGAATTGCGAATTTCCAAAATTACAAAGTTATTAAATGACATAAATTTCAAAATTCAGAAATTACAAAGTTACGTAAATTCCAAAATTCCGAAATTTCAAAATTAAAAAATTCCATAATTAGGAATTTACATTCATTTCAATTTTAAAATTCAAAATTTAAATTTCAAAATTCCGGTATTACTAAATTTCATTAATTCCGAAATTTCAAAATTACAAAGTTACAATATTGCATAAATTCCAAAATTCCTAAATTACATAAATTTCAAAATTCAGACATTACATAAATTTCAAAATTCAGAAATTAAAAAATTAATTTATGTAATTTTTTAATTAATGAAATACAGAAACTCTCTCTTCTCTCTTCATTACCGTAACTCCTAGTGGAGCATGGTGCGTTGATGACTACCGTGTGTAGTCCATCAACGTTACAAAGACAACTGAATTCGGAGTGTGATGCGGTTGTCAGCCATACCACTTCCTAGTCGCATTGTTAGCTTATTATTCTACGATAAGAATATTTCTTATCATCTTCTTCTGAATAATAAACTTGCGACGAGTCGTGCCGAGTTTGGAAACTCGTTTCTCTATGAGTGTCTATTTCACAGAGTAGCGACCGAACGATCACGGCCACAGTGCACGACACGACAATACAGAAACTACAAAGGTACAAAATATGAAAAAAATGCAAAATTTTAATTCCGAAATTTCAAAATTTTAAAATAACTAAATTACAAAATAGATAACTCCCAAAATTCCAAAATTATATAAATTTCAAAATTAGAAAATTACATAAATTACAAAATTTAAAAAAATCCAAAATTGCGATTTTTATAATTTTAATTTTGGAAGTTACAAAATGACATAAATTTAAAAATTTCAAAAATCAGATTTACAAAATTACATAAATTCAAAAATTACAAAGTTACATAAATTCCAAAATTACATAAATTTCGAAATTACAAAATTACATAAATTCCAAAATTCCGAATTTCCAAAATTACAAAGTTACAAAATGACAAATTTCAAAATTCAGAAATTACATAAATTCCAAAGCTCTGAAGTTAAAAATTACAAATTGCGTAAATTCCGAAATTACAAAATTACGTGATTTCCAAAATTTCAAAATTACAAAGTTGCATGATTAAACAAAATCCAAAATTCTAAAATGTCAAAATTCCCAAATCCCAACAACACATGTGACAATTTCGACACTCACAAAACCCTCGTTCCTAAATAATTTATAAAAAGCTCGTTCAAAAGCGTCTATAGATAGAACATTCATTCATGAAAGCTTGGAATTCGCCGTGGCCTTGAGAAAGTTTCTAAAAGCTTTAGAATTAATGTTAATAAACTGTTAATTAACAGTGTTTACAAAATCTTATCAATGTTGTGCATTTAGCTTTTGGCAAAACATGATTGAATTTTCCGTTTGTAGTATCTCACGAACTTCTGTGCCGATTAGTTGGATTGCATTTTTCCTCTCGTAAAAAAAAACGTATGTTGGCGAACGTATCATTATTTTTCGTTTTCTGCATCTCAAATTTAATTTTTTCCTCTATCCCGCCTTTTGAACTCTTAACAGAGTCTTGTATCTGATGATGATTTATCCTCAAAGCTATAAGAGTGTTAAAAGATTCGTATACATACGCGACTACTTGAGTCTTTAGTCTTATAAGTTATAAGTTTGCTACTTTTCTGATAAGTATGCGAAGATAGTAGTTTCATGAAATTATACTGATTGAATTGAAATTATCCTCAGACTTTGCAGTCAACTACACTCGCTCGATGGAACATGGGGTGGGGGCTTGGGTGAGTGTTTTGTAAACTTGATTAAAGGCCGCATCACGATGTTGTGCAGACACAGTGGACTGAAAATGGTGATGCCATACTATACAAGTAGTACATACCAGACAATCTTTTTTAAACTGCATGCTGAAAGCAGTTCAATTTAGCTCCGCAGATATCAGATAAATGCGGGGATAAAGCGAACGCGAACTATGGGTGATGTGGATAATAAATGAAAGTTCCGAGTTGTTGAATTAATTTCTTCACTTTTTTTCCAAACCTAGCTTTTGTGAAGTTGTTGTTCGTTATCCTGATAAATGTATTCAACATGAATGATAGCAACAAGAGCATAGCATCCTTGAAGTGTACTTCAAATACGAGTGCTACTAGACTAGAAGATAGAAAGTGCTAAAAATGACTATGGATAATGCTTTTGTCGTGTTTTAATGTAATGTCGTCTGCACACGCTGCGCTGTTTCAGGGAATATTGTTTGATGTTCAACAAGCAATCATGATCGTAAATTAAGGCAAATAATTGCATTCAACGATGCAATCAAAAGCATCTTGATAAAATCATGCATATATTTGTTTTTTTTTTCCTGTATAAAATGTTGTATAACTACATTGTTAATTTGTTGCACGCTTTGTATTGTTTTGTGGAATTTGTTGTATTTATTGACAATTTGATTTCTCTTGTATGGTAATGAATAATATTGGTGAGACATTGATTGGATGGTGATAAATTTCCATGCGGAATTAATTATGAATTCAAAAGATTTTTTTTTCTTCAACTTCTGTAGGTACTTTAATGACCGGTAGTACACACTATACTGGTATCAATGTTAAACCGCATAACAAATATTGCTATTGATAGGATGATGCATTTTCCGACGGCTGTAACTTCGGAATATTGACAGCTAGAGCATTTAGGTTTTCAGTAACTGCAACGCCTACAAATTGTGAAATTTCAAAATTATAATCATTAAAGTTCAGTTTGGATCACTTGTAACTGGCGACCGCCTATGGGCCGGAAGCCTCTACAAGTGTGTCAAATTTCTGAAAAATTGGGCGACGATTTCCCAAATCCTCGAATGCGATTATCTCGCTAAATACGGCTTGTAGGACGTCGAAGTTTCCACTTTAAATATCATCTTTCGATGGCTGTAACTTCGAAATGTTTGTCAGCCATTGGCAATTCTACAGTGTCAATCCATTTCAAGAGAATTCCAAAATTTATCTCTCTTCCAACATGCAAATTGCCTTTGATGCTGTAGGTAGAGTGCGTTGGAGTTTAAATTTCTATTCAGATCTAGAATCTCCATTTTATCGTATAAATTTGACTCAGACGATTCAAGGACTCATATACAGTCTTGACTCGGTAATCCGGATCTCCTTTAATCTGGATATCACGCTAATCCGGACCCCTAATGGGATTTTATAGTCCGGATTTCGGCAACAATTTCCACTCTATAATCCGGATATTTGAGATTTTCAGGGTGGAATGGTAGATTTGGTCTCGTATTTTTTTACGGAAAGGTTTGGAAAATGACATGATGCTGACAAATTTCAAAGAAATAATACATTTATCGGCTTTTGTTCCTGTTTTTTCCTGAGAAAAAAAGTGATTTCACTAATCCGGATGTTCCGATGGTCCGGATCACCCCTTGCAATAATTGATCCGGATTATCGAGTCAAGACTGTATGTACGTTTTTCGTGCCTGCGAGGCACCTATATTTTTTTATATATGCATATTATGTATTCACAGATTTCTAACCGGTATATCCGATGTTGCAATACATCCGGGTGGGTGAACGAAACTGGAAAGCGCCGCCAAATTTATACGCGCATATAAAAATCCAAGTTCCGAAGTGCATCTTAAGGTCTGGATAGACATCGGGCGGAATGAAAATGAAATGTTTGTCCGCTGCGATTTTCTCAATGAAAATGCGTGATTACTGTCGTGGAACATTTCGGAAATGATGGGGAATTCCATAAGCTACAATCCGAATAGAATATGGGTCCAACATTTTTCTCGGCCATTTTATGTATTATTTTTCGATTCCCCGGTCATTAGATATTTTCCACGGTGAATTGACCAGGGAATTGAAAAATAATACATAAAATCTTCTTCTTCTTTATGGCACGATAGCCCGACGTCGGGCCTTGGCCGCCAGGATTGAAAACCTCCAATTGAAAACCTCCAATTGTCGGATGGTTTTATACACGTGGAGCTTCGTGTTCCTGTGCACCAGCTTCGAATTCATAATTTGGAGGACCGCAAAGTAACACTTATTAGCTAGTTGTATCCGTCGCTTTATCTCATCTGTTTCGTTGGCGTCCTTTGACAAATTGCAACCCAGGTAAGTGAAGTTGTCTACATATTCTATATTGAGGTCCCCCACTGTGATGCTTGAATTTACTGCTTGAATTTACTGCAACAATGCTCAGCTTATTTTTTTCGACCTGATCCAAGAGGGCCCTTAAGGCCCCTGGCCTATTCAGGGAGCGTACATTCCAGGTTCCGAAAGAGTAATCAGTTGTTCGTTTGCGATGCCGTCGTTGGGTTGTATCCGTCCAATCCGAGGCTTTCATTCCAGGTTTCTTGACGTAGAATTTTTTCCAAGCATGGGTTGTCGGTCCATCGCTTAACCATGATAGTACTCGTAAATCGAAAGAGGTCCATCATGGAAAGGCCTCGGAGGTGCTGCTTCAGTGATTGACTATTTGTTTTTTTGTCATCCTATTACATTTAGTAACCTGAGACGCTGAAGTTGTTAATACAGCACTCAGGCGCAGCGGTTACTCGGATAATGCGGGAAAGTAACGCCCCGTACAGAAACATAGGAATTGGCCGGCGCCACCCACCCTATGAAGCTCCTGCATAGCTAAGGGTCCGCAGTTATGCCACAACTGAAAATGATATAGGAATCGGCCGGAGCCTTTCAACCTTTATCCTCCCCCTTACGGGGATAAAATGGCCGAGAAATATTTTGGAACCATATTCAGATTGTAGCTTATGGAATTCCCCATCATTTCTGACATGTTCCACGACAGTAAGCATGCATTTTCATTGAGAAAATCGCAGCGGACAAAAATTTCATTTTCATTCCGCCCGAGGTCTATTCAGGCCTTAAAAGGCTACCGTACAGATATGCCTTTGCTCTTGCATATCATGTACGAATTTTACTACCTTTTTCAGGGACAAAACACACAATAGCTTCAGTACGTAAAATGTAATTAGGAACCATCTAGCTTTAATAGATTTTATCTAAAATCTGCATTAATCGAAGGCTTTAGGAATGTGTTTATTTACTTTTTGCTTTGATTAAGTCTTATAAAACGAATGTGTCAAGAAGATGCATTTCCCGGAATTTAAGAAAAACAAAAAAAGTACGTTAATGGTGGATAGGTACATCAGTAAAATAAATAAACTGAAAACAAAATTGATGAAGCTTAAAAGATTTGAAAATATTTTGTTTTAATTTTGTAAATCTTAAAATAAATTTGATGTTAGTCAATAATGTATGTACCTAGATACAATACATAGATATGCATATAACATAAGAAAGAATAGATACAAAGAAACAAGTTAGGCAAATACTGGTTAACGTTCATACATATTTTATATTTTTAGACAAAAATAAAAGCTGGTCGAGTAGCACTTGTTTTGTATAAAAGCAAAAAAAAAACATTTCGAATTCCAGACATTCAAAAATTCCACGAATTACCTTCTGTTGTTGTTTTTTCTGTCGTTAATTTTTTGATTAAAAGAAAAATCCCCTTATGCTGAAAAATTCGGTTAAGAATAAATAACATTACAGTAGACTCGCGTAAACGTGAACTGCGTCAATCGTGAAAACCTGTTCACGTTAACAATTTTATGTTAACCCAGGCTACTCTGAAACGTGAACAAGTCCTGAAAGCCCTAACTAAGTGTTAGGTCTTTTGTCTGTAAAAATAACTTATTTATTAGCTAGTTGATTTAAGTTCAACTCAAAATGTTTGTTTCATTACTAACTCCTTGTGGGAAATAGCGCGTCTAGCACTTACGCGCGCTATCGTTAGTCCAGTCATATTATCATTTCAAATAGAAGAAAATAGAGTAAGGCTAATTTTTGTTGTTTTTGAATCAGTGGGATCCCAGGAGTCTAAAACTCATTTAGCTAAGAAACTAATTTTATCGGAAAGGTCTCAAAAAGGACAAAAAAGGACACTATTTAATCCTTTACCGGAGGTCGGCATGCGGGGTATCATATCAAAGGGAAAGTCAAGTGCATTACATACCCGGTGTTTGTTTCCTGTTTCCCTCAACGGAATAACTCGCGTTTGAATGGACAATTTTCGTGTTTCCCGTAACTTATCATCTGTATCTTTCCAAAGCCATAACCACGCGAAAAATTCAAGTTGTCGCTTTCAAATTTTTTAGAATCTATAATAGCTGAAGATTCTACCATTAAATTTGGCTTTAGAAAGATACAGATGATAAGTTACGGGAAACAAGAAAATTTTCAATTCAAACGCGATTTATTCCGTTGAGGGTAATTGAAACAGGAAACAAACATCGGATATGTAATGTACTCAGCGTTTCCTTTGATATGAAACCCCGCATGCCCACATCTGATCAAGGATTAATTATATGCTTTTTTGTCCTTTTTGGGACCTTTCCGATCAAAATTTGCTGTTTTTCGGTAACTGTAGCAGTAACTCTACAAGTGCTCCTCCAATACAACAGCTGGGAGAAATAAGGACCGGAACCAGACAGGTTTGGGTTTTACAGTCTGGTTCGCCAAATTTTGGACAACCCACCGAAAGCACTTGGCTTGTTTGATGCAATAGAGGATGCTCTCGGTACCGCCATCAATTGGCAACAATGCAACAATAGAGAAATTAATATTTATGGGGGAGTTAAGTTTCCAGTCACGACTGGGCAAATTAGTCATGTTTCATTTTATCTTTAGCCCGACTGCATTTGAGTCCTTCTCGAGAGCCAGAGCTACATCGTTCAGGTGCGAGAGAAGTTAAATGACGAAACATCATAATACAAATTCCACGGCATTCCGCGGATAAAATCGAATCACTTGTCAATAAAAAATTAGGATTGCAATAATTGCCATCGACGTAAGTTCCATAAGTAACAGCCACTACTTTTTATGGGGCATTTTGCGCAAATCCACCCTGATACAATCTCAATTCACATTGTTGAAAACCTTCTCGAATTCAAACTTCTTTGTCCGACACTCTTTCTATAAGTGGGTGTTATAAAATAAAAAATAACAGGCGCGACAATCCAACATAGGACTAAGGCCGCAGGATGTGTTAGTGACATCCTATTTCCAAGATCTTATCTGCTTTTTGATATGAGGTAATGAGATCAGCATCACGCTCAGCAGTGTTATTTATCCCCATAAATGGGTACTCGTTTGACATCTGAGTGAGATCATAGTCCGTCACAAGCTCGTGAGTTCCAAAAACACCATGGAACACGGTGAGATTCGAACTCATGACCCTGTGCACCGAAGGTGCGCGCACTAACCGCTAGACCAGCCAGACTACAAGTGGATGTTATGGATGTAAGAAATGAGGCTTCTTGGTATGTTTCGACAGGAGATACGATCCTGTATAGAACCAAGCAGAACCAGAACTTACAACCGACATTGTATTGATCCCCGCGGACTTTAATTCGGGTAATCGTTGGTATGCGTGCGTATTGGGCAGCTAAGTTATCTATATATAGCACAATAGGCCCACTGGCTTCAGTGCTACGCATCCCTTTGGGTTCACACGCCTATACAATCTACAAGTTATCTATATGCGGAGAGTTTTCCGTTTGCCGACTGTCATACTCACTCAACACAACAGCGAAGTGTTTTTTTCAACGCTTCAGCCCAAAAGTAACTGGAATTGGGCTGCTTTAGGGAGCGAGGTATCCGTTAGTCTGTGCGAAGTTGTGCTGTTACTACATCGGTGCGACCGTGAGTTTTTTTTTAGCGAAACAAGTTTTCTCATTTCGTGGTCGATTTTCAAGAGAAACGCGCGGTCGTGAAATTTGGTGTTTCTATCAGGAGGCCGGAGAAGAGTATTATAATGCTTAAAACTGCGGGGATGCTGCCTTAAGTAAAAGCAACGTCTACGAGTAGTCTTCACGTTTTAATTATGTAGAAATGTCGAATGAAGACCTACTCCGTTCAGGATGCCCCTCAATGCTAAGAAGTGACATTGCCAAGAAAATCAATGCTATCTTTCATGAAGAGCGTCAATGAACCAATGATGATCTATTCTGTCAGATATCTGCGATATTATGGAGCTCAGAGGATTTTATCTGAAGATTGTGAAGTGCAGACTGCATGTATTTTATTAACTTCAAAGTAAACTCAAAGAACAGTCGCGGTTTTCATCAGTTCACGTTTTCGCGAGCCTACTATAGTTAATTAATTGATATATTATAGATAAATTATTGACCCGCTCTGTGGCTCACTTGGTTGAGTTGCACTCTACGATGCTAGTAATCTAGAGGTCCGGAGATCGAATCTCTGCGTGGTCCAGGAAATATATAGTGCTTGCAACATTATATACACTCCGAAATAATATGCAATGTAACGTTGACTCGAAGTAGCCTATAAACGGCTGAGTGAACGCACCATGCCCCACAAGGGGTTACGGTACAGAGGAGAGAGATAAATTATTAATTTTTACCTCGCGTACATACACTCCGTGCTAAAAATAATGGACACTTTTTTCTGTAATAATTTTTAGTTTACTACCTAATCGCTCGGCAAATTCGAAGCAAATATGATTTCAATTCAAGCTATGCACAGCTAAAGCCGTGGAAGACTGAATTCAAACTAAATAAATATTACAATACCAGATTTTCAGCACAAATGAGCCAACTTATCCTCGTCATTAGATACGTTTTGGGAACATGCGAAGCATGTTTTTTACCCTCAGTGAAACATAAAACTGAAGAAATTTTTTCAGAGCTTCAAAATTTTTAAAATCAATATTAAATTCGCGAACATGTCTAGTATAGTGTCTTTACTGGCTAAAATTCGAACCCATGCATTTTCATTGCTTTTTTTGTGCTTTACTTTGTCTATTCTTTAAACAGACATTAGGCGGTTCCTAAATCTTACAGAGCAACTTGATAGTTCAAGGAATATTAAATTTAAATTAAATTATTTAAAAAATAATAATTTTAATATTTTTTCATTAATTTTGAATAAATTACAAATTTTAATATTGAAATCAGCCAATGCAGAAAGATCACTTTCAACCAAAAGATTGATTTTTTCATCCTTAAATTGAAACTTTTGAGTTTTATGCAGGTTTTATTGAACAAAAATATCAGAATTTCAGCTGAATATCCGAGAAAAGGGAAATCATTTTTTCTCCCTTTCAATCCTTCAACAAATTTCTCTTGGGCCTTTAAACGACAAATGTAATACATTGCCGTTGTAAATTTTAAGCATACTTAAACAACTTTTGTCAACATTTCAAGCATTTCAAAGCACCGTTATGAAATAATTGGCAGAATTTTCAAAGAAAGACAAATAATGAAATTTACAGTTGTAATATGTGTATTTGCAAGGCAATGGAGAACGGTTTATGCGAAAATTAATGAAGTTGAAAACTTAGTTCAAATAAATAGAGGGGTTAACAATTTTACTTTTACGTGATAATTTTCACAAAAAAACACAGCGGGATAAAGATAAAAGTTATATGCATTTCGCACTGTGAAGAACTCTCAGGGTCTTCGTGCTAATTAATGTCGAAAATTATTACAGGTAAATCAATCCAATCCTATCTGAGTAATAATGTTCAACACAAACTATTAATTGTGATTCGTACATTTTGTACTACAGTAGAGCGTCGATTATCCGAACGTCGATTATCCGAACATTCGATTAACCGAACCAGGCAATCAGCTTCTTTCATTTCACAGACATCGAAGTAAATGAAAAATCAAGGGTTTGAAGGAAGCAATCTCTCATCTGCATCGGTTAATTAACTCGATTTTTTTTATTTTTTTTCAGTTCTAGTCGTTTTAAATGTTTTCAGTTTGTCGCTTAATTTCACATTTGGGCTATTTCCTAATTTTTCTATGGAAGCTCGATTAACCGAACTTTCGTTTACCCGAACCAGCCTTGTCGACATTAGTTCGGATAATAGACGCTATACTGTACTTGATTTGATGGTAAGCTACTTAAAGCTAAATGCCTTAGGCAGCGATACGGATCTTTAGAATTGCTTAAGTTTCATATAAAGTGCTTTCGTCTCATCTTAAATAATTTGCCATTCGTCCCTAATCCTTAATTCAGCCGAACTCTTTCGCACCAACTTGTAGAAATCGGCTAGGGTGGCAAAATGACTCACATTTTGCCACCCTACTGGCGGCAAATATGAATGATGCCGTCGAAAATGATTTTAATTTTTTATTTCTTCCCTCAAGGTAGATAATACAACAGGCTACTACTACAGCATCGCATGCAATGTACACGTAAGTAACGTCCCGCTGGCACGCACCATATTGCACGAGTACACCGATCAACGGCATGAGCCATCCCCACTTTACAGGCTTTTACAGTATAAAAGGTCAATCAGACAACGAGTCTGTAGCATTCAGCGTTCTAGTGTTGACATCGAAGCATCCACAACTAGATATTAGAAACAAGACTCGAAATGCTCTCCACGTCAGAATCGAATGCAAAAATAAAAAACTAAACCATTAGGACTATGTTAGAATATATTTGAAAAGCTCACCATTCACGTCAGCATCCATTGCGTACAAGACTGAACCATCCGGGAAGGGTGTTAAATATAATTGAATCTCTCGCCATCCACGTCAATATCGAATGCGTACAAGCCTAGACCATTCGGAAAGCGTGTGTGTTGAACATTATAATTTTTTTATTCTTAAATTGAAGTATTTAGGAATAAAAAAAGTAACAGGCGCAACAATCCAGTATTGGACTAAGGCCGCAGGATGTATTAGTGACATCCTATTTCCAAGATCTTGTCTGCTTTTTGTTGAGGTAATGAGATCAGCATCACGCTCAGCAGTGTTATTATTCTCATAAATGGGTACTCGTTTAACATCTGAGTGAGATCATAGTCCGTCACAAGCTCGTGAGTTCGAAAAACACCACGATCCACGGTGAGATTCGAACTCATGACCCTGTGCACCGAAGGTGCGCGCACTAACCAGCCAGACTAGGAATAAAGATCAAACCTAAAAGATTGCCCCGCGAAAGAATACAATTGACTATTACATATACATATATGCAATTTCCCAGGAAACCACATTTCTTTGCAACCTACTGATTTATAATTTTCCCTTGTAAAAACAAGTCCTTGTAAATACATATTTCATTTTTTTTTGTTTTTCTTTATCTGTGTGGCTATTTTGTATGTATAGGTACTGACTTCGTTGAATTTATTCCATTTTACTTCCATTTCGCGTTAATGCCATTTGTTCAGGAGTTGATAAATGATGCAATTCAACTGATTTACATTGAATTTTGTTTGAAATATGGTCGAATGCTTTTCAAAAAGAAATAAATTACAATTTAGAGTATGTTTGCTCAGTCAGTAGCCATTCATTTCGCAAGGGATAAATTAGGAATTCAATGATGTGCAGTAAATTGTGGTCTCATGTTCTTTTTGCAAAAAAATAATTGCACTGTATTCATTTAATAATGTATGTTTTATATTTAGAAATTTGGCTATTATGTCGAAAAACGATGTTAACATTTCAAACTTAACCTTCAAGCGGGCGTGCATTTTTTGTGACATTACCGGGCGCGCGGCGGTAATTTACCGCCCTCGTCTTTTCCCCTCCATTTGCGCTCAACCGTACAACTTCCATTGGGTGAATTCAAATTGTAAGACGAAACCGGACGGGTAAACTTGCAAGACAAGAACCATCGTTCTTACAATCTGAAATGCATAATGCTAGTCTGCTGGCCACTACAAAAGCTCCCGCCGTCCGTTTGGTTGTGCTAATGGCTGAATTCAAATTGTAAGAAAACGACCGGACGGGTAAACTTGCAAGACAAGAACCATCGTATGATCATTTCACACTATCCGATCAAAACACGGACCGGCGAACAATAATCACACAGCAAGTATGTATAAATGTTGCCATGCACGCTCCAAAGTTAGTGTACAATAAAGTGACGAGTCGACAAGATTAAAATGAAAGTAAAACACGCGCTAATTGTCTTTGCAGAACGCCTGAACTATTGGTAGATGCAATCGTCTTATCGATCGTACGATTCTTACGAAAGAAAAACAATCGTGTCACGATTTTTTTCTTTCGTAAGACGCGTTCTTACAATGTGAAATGGACAATGCTTGTCTGCTGGCCACTACAAAAGCTCTCTTGTCTTGCAAGTTTACCCGTCCGGTTTCGTCTTACAATCTGAAATCAGCCAATAAACGGACGGCGAGAGCTTTTGTTATATATCATTACAAAGGCAATTTTGTGTAGTTTGTTTTGTCCTCAGAAGATTTTAAGGTCAGATTCATAGTTTCCCAGATATTTGCAAAAAAGTAAATTTTTACCCCTTTGCGACCCCCTCCCCCCTTAACCCATGGCGCAAATTGGTGTAACTTTTTACTGCGTATATTGGGCAGTGTATTTAACAATTTGGCATCAAAAATTTCTTTTTTTTTTATGTTTGGGTTTTGAGATATCTGTACTAGACTATAAAACAAGTTCAGGAGTTTTAGCAAAGCATGTCACTTCAGTGATATTACACAGAGCACACACATTTTGAGCACAACTATATACCAAAATATACAATCCGCGGACGTTTGATGACCGCTGGAAAGGTATGGAAGGTAAAATTTACCCAAAATTTTATTGTATCGTATCTATAACAGTATGACTTAAGAATACATACTTCTCCCACCTCGATCTGGCCAACGAGGGAAAAGCTATACGCGTTTATATGATCAGGGCGGTAAATTACCGCCCGCGCGCCCGCTTAAAGGTTAATTGGAGGATTTGATTCATCGATTTGCCGTGGAAAATTACATGTGTTTTTGCGGTGGTAAATGAATTTCATAGAGAGGTGAATTACGGTTGTCATAGAAGCAACCCTTTACAATTCAAGTCGAAAATGGAAGTTGAGGTCATACTTTTGCTTTTAATGTCCCAACATATTACAGCTTTACTTTACTTTTCTACATGACAATCTGCCCTTATCGTGGGTAGTAATGAATAGGTACTTCGTCGTCATATTGAATTTTATGATCTCAATCTCAAACCGTTTATATTCAATACAACTACTCTACATGATTTTTTAGTTTAATGCATAAATTTTTCATAACAACCCTAAAAAAAAAACACCATAAAACATTTTTGTATTCCAAAACCAGTATTGTATATATGCACATTTACTGCGACGCTCGCCACTCCAGCAATTTACTTTTCACAATGTGCTCCTGCCTATGATATTTTATTGGACATTTTGTGTTATAAATGGCTTCACCGCCATTGTACCGTAACCGCGAACCGTTCCGAGCCAATTTTTACGCGCAAAAGTCTTCTCGTACCAGTGAACGTCCATACGATAGTCACCGACGGACACAAAACCAGGAATATTATCAGCAAATGGTTCCATTTGTTTTACGAAAACATAGCCCTGAAAGAAATAAAAAAAAAATATACTCTGAGCAAGTAGTTAATAAATTTTTTGAATTTAAAATAAAATATATTTTGCAACACATTTCGTAGTGGATGTAGTATGTGTACCGACACGTATACTTTAATTTATGTATGATTCCACGTAGTTACTGAAAACAGCCCGGAAAAATGTACGTCAGATGCGTTCATTAAGGATTAGATCCTTTCGTTATAATAGACCCTATTATGGACAATTTTACAGAAAAAAGTGTTCGAGTACCCGACATTTGAGGTCCTTTTGAAAAAATCTATACTTACCGAGTACGGGCAGGTATGATTGAAATTTGAATAGGGCGATAGCCATTCATAGACGAATTTTGCTACCCATGAAGTTTGTTTACCCTCTAAAACACTGCATGCATTGAAGGAGATGTTGACCATATAGGGAATGTATTGTATACTATTTTTTTTGAATATTTGTAAATTAACCTAAAACAATAAGAATAATATTGGTATGCAACGTATTATGTTGCAGTTAAGAAATCTCCTTTATCGGAAGTATGTTCAAAATGCAGATTTTCATTATAATGTACCTACTTACCAAGACGTCAGTCGTAGGTCGACGAAGATGCAGATCAAAATACAGAGCCGTTCTTATACGGCTTATAGCACGAACTTTACAGGAATAATTATACATGAGATCAGGATTGAAGTCACAGTCAACTTTGCATAATCGCAGAATGTTTCGATACTAGAAAATAAAACGGACAATGGAATATTAGAATCGATATAATGGATAAAATCCATCCAATTTAAAGTTGTTCTTGTAACAAAATACGTCCATACGTCTGAAATGCGCTAATTTAATATTTCTACTTTTATCATGGTAACTATACCGGAAAAGGGTGGTAGTAAGAAATGGCTTCAGTAATTTGAGGGGTGTAATTTGACTACAGGCAGACTATTAACGGGTGGATTTGCTCCATCCGAATTTTTAATTATAAAAAATCTTCAGAAATATATAATTTTCAATAATAATTAACAAAATTTAAAATCTGAAAACTATTAAAAAGTAATAATTAATTAATTTAATTATAAATATTACTCACATCCGCCTGAGATAGGGCTGCAACTAAGAGTAAAATAGAAATCTTTAACCAGACGCTCATTTCTATAAAGTGTAAGCGTATAAATGCACTGAACGACTGAACAATAATAGACCTGTACATTGAACTAAACTGATATTCAACCATCCTATCCTCAATTAAACTAATATCTTATGATTAAAAAATTGTATCAGTAATTTGTGGTCTAACTAATTATCAAATTTTGTTAATAGTCACTTCACGATTATTTGCCCGGTAGTGAGATAGTTTTTTTTTTACAATAAAATATTAAATGTGAGTGATACTAAATTTGGTCCAAGATATAATAGCATCCATTTAAAATGTCTCATATAATTTAGTGACCATGCATGTATTGTTAAATATAAAAATTGGATTTTTAACGCTTAGGAGGACATGAAAACTAATATGTAAATTGTTCTAAAAATGATAGAAATATGTATGTAAAAAACGAACATAAAAGGATTTTTTGAAAACAATGTTTTTTTATAGGACTTTAGAAACTAAAAAACTGTTTATCTGATCTAAACGATGAATTTTCTTTTGGAGCAAAATCAAACGGGCAAGACATTTGAATGAAATGTATTTTTTTTTAATTTATTAAAAGCACAAAATCTTAAGGATATCTAAAAGATTTTTATGTAGTAACATTCTGGGAAAAAGGACACAACCCACAAGCTTTTCATCAGAAAAGAAAACAGATAGCAAATTCTACTCCTATTGACGAATTCCATTACAATAAGCTGAACAACAATTTTATTCATATGGGCTAACAAATTTCCATGGAATTGCCCTTTTAAAATTAGCATCCACCTTCTGGAACCATACTTGGGATGTAATTACGGTAAATGTGGGTCGTTTTAAAATAATAATCATTTTCTGTCCGTAAACTACTTACTACTACATATACATACTACAATGTGGTTGTTTCGGTTTCTCTGTAGAAACTACTACCGCTATCAGCCCTGAAATAAATTTTATCATTCCATACGGACATACGTTATGCATATCCTGTATCTGTATCTCAAGTTGTATCTCTCACTAATGTAGTTCCCACGAACAATCTGTATAAGAGTGCAGGACAGAGCAATCCCAGCAAACAATTTCTATCGTCCGCGATACGAATTCAATTCGCCTGATAGAAAACATTTCTCGAATTTCATATCGTTTTCGGATTAAAGGCGTCACTCCCTTCGTGAAGGAATAGTGACCGATATTAATTCGCCAGGATGATAATTTGGCGATAATAGACTAATACATAGAAAAAGTGAAAAAAAAATTTAATTTTTTTTATTTTTCCCTTTTTTCTAATTTTTTTCTTCTATTTTATCCTTAACTTTTTTTTACCTTATTTTAACTTTACCTTTTTACACTTTGCTTCTACTGGGAATCGAACCCGGCACCTATCGTTTCGTAGTCCTACGTCCTACACCTGAGCTATCTAAGATTACAAATTATGGGAATAAATTAGTCGTTTTAGTTTTTGACAATTTCATCATTCTCTCGTTGTGAGGGATTACTATTTTATCATCCTTGCAATAATAAAACGATATTTCGTTAATGGGAGTCGCATTACTGACATATTGATGACAATAAAATGATTTTTCGTCGGGGAGACAAGTCTACGATCAATTTTTCATTTGAATAATATCGCTTTCGAATCATTTTTGTGATTTTTCGAAAAAATCGATAAAATTGTTTGCTGGGATGGATTGGTAGGAATATTACTAACATAACGTAATTAGTAGGCGCAATTGAATGTTTTCGTCGTTCAGGTGGTCCAGGGACGTAGAACAGTATTTGATGTAGAATGAATAATCAAAATAAGTTTAAAATAGTCCTATCATAGTTAAATGCATTTCTATCAAGTTTGGCGGTAGCAATATTCTGGAGTGTTTTCTCTTATTTTTATGCATATGACCCGTAAAAGTTTACGCCTACTTTGGCTATTTTAATTAAATAAATAACAAGCGCGACAATCCAACATTGGACTAAGGCCGCAGGATGTGTTAGTGACATCCTATTTCCAAGATCTTATCTGCTTTTTTTTTGAGGTAATGAGATCAGCATCACGCGCAGCAGTGTCATTTATCCCCATAAATGGGTACTCGTTTAACATCTGAGTGAGATCATAGTCCGTCACAAGCTCGTGAGCTCGTGAGACACCATGGCTCCCGGTGAGATTCGAACTCATGTGCACCGAAGGTGCGCGCACTAACCGCTGGACCAGCCAGACTACTATTTTTATTGGACAAAATTGATTTCTGAGTAACGGCGTTAATTACGATTGAATGAAGTGAATAACGATACATATTATTATCAGCAGAAAATATTGATTATGATTTTTCGCAAATGTCTTGTCAACTGTAATATTTACAGCAAAATGTTCCGACAACAATTTAAACTACACAAAATTCCCTTTCTAATGATATATAGTCCGTATACCTTCTCTTGGCAGATTATATACTAGACCTTAAAACATCCGATGTAATTCCGATTTTTTGATAGTTACATTTGTCTCTCTAGTTCCTGAAGTAATTTAATTGGAGCCATGATCATTGGGATAACTATTCCTATCAATATATAGCTGGCCTACACGGCGACTCAGGCTGCTCCGACAAAGCATACCCATATTTCCCCTATTAAAATTTTTCAAAAAGACATGCCTGTACCTTTTCTCCAAATCACAGTAGGCTCGAAAAAATTTGGCAAACGTGAAGGCTAAGTCCCATTAGACCCTCCACCAAATATTACTTCGATCGGATTAAAACAAAAAATACCTCCTGTACAAATTATTCAAATTGGATGCCACTTAAGATATAAAGGAACATGGCAACTAAAATTAAAGTTTTGCTCTTATGCAATACGAGTATACAGGGTTATCACATGTGAGGACGGGTACTCTAAGGACGTCATTGGTGCGTGCGTTGCTAAGATAAGTGACAGCTGGGAGGGTTCAAAGATTGAGCTAATTCCAACCAAGGATATTCCTAAGAGGCCCAAAGCTCGCACCTGGTTACCCATCGTGGAGATGGAAGGGCCGAAGCTCCTTCTTGCACTACGGCTACAAAACCCCAAGGTCCCCATGGACGACTGGGTCATTCTTAAAGCTGAGGAGCCGCAAGGACAAAGCCAGTCCTACATGCTCCTTATCAACGATGAGTGTCTTCCGTCTCTAGAGAAGACCGGAGCCAACGATCAGCTGGATGACATTTGCATTGGAGTAGAGGAGGCAGCAGAAGAAAATGAAAGTAGTGAAAATTAATCTTCAGCACTCTAAGCTAGCCTCGGATAATCTACTTGTCTTCCTAAAGGAGGAAGACATTGACATAGCGCTTGTTCAGGAGCCCTGGGTTCGCGATGATTCCATTAAGGGGCTTTTGGATAGGCGATACATTCTTTTTTACAACAGCAGCAGCACAGACCAAAAATGCATTAATGCCTTCCTATGCCCGCAATTTAGCTCATCGGATCTAACAGTGGTTAGAATGGAGGAGTTGGGAGAGCTGTACATCTCCTCCGCCTACATGGCCCATGATAGGTCGGCGCCTCCGGAAGAGCTGATGCGGCTGACAACCTACACCACTGCGAGGAACACTACTCTCCTGGTAGGGTGCGACGCAAACGCACGGCATACCTTATGGGGGAGCACCGAAATAAACGAAAGAGGTGAGGACCTGTTTGACTTTATCATTAATACTAACTTTACAGTATGTAATACGGGAAACTGTCCAACCTTCGTTTTCCCGAGATGGCAAAATTACGCAGGCTGGGAGGAGGTATTGGATATTACACTTTTGTCGGATAATGAGAGATTTAAGGTGAAACAATGGAGGGTGTCTGACCTTAATTCTTTTTCAGATCATAACTGGATACGTTTTAATATAAATGTTTCCATGGAGACTCCAAAGCCTTACAGGAACCCAAGGACCACAAACTGGAAAAATTTTCTACAGATTTTCAAAAACAAACTTCCAAGTCCCCCAAATCACGCGATAAGCTCCGTGGAGGAGCTGGACAAGGGAGTTGAAGCATTAGAGAAGGCTATGGAAATAGCTTTTAAAAATTCATGTCCAGTGAAGCGGAGTAGGAAAACCCTTCCGCCATGGTGGAACGATGACCTATCCAAGCTTAGGAAGCTTACTCGGGACATTCTCAATATCTGCAACAAACACAAATTTTGGCAGCCATTTAAAGACTGTCTGAAAATATACAAAAAAGCCATCAGAACAGGAAAAATCCAAGCCTGGATCGAGTTCTGTCAATCCTTGGATCATATCAAGGATTCGATCATAGTATCAGGAATGTGTCTCTCCGTGATCAGTCAGATCATGGGAAGAGCGCTCGGCTTAGTCAGCAAGTGGGCTACAAGCTGTGGCCTTGGTGTAAACCCAAGCAAGACAACGCTGATGCTGTTCACTACAAAAACCAAGATACCATCTTTTTCCCTTCCAAAACTTAACGGACAGCAACTCACACTATCGACTAGTTCGAAGTATTTGAGAGTCATTTTAGACCCGAAGCTCAGCTGGAAGTTGAATATTGAAGAGCGTGTTAAGAAAGCCTGCGTAGTTTTCTACGCCTGTAGGACAGCCCTCAATAAAAGGTGGGGCGTCAAACCAAATGTAGTACTCTGGCTTTATACAGCAGTGGTACGTCCCATGCTGACGTATGGAGCACTTGTGTGGTGGCCAGCGCTCAGCAGAGAGTACAATATAACGAAACTGGGTAGGGTGCAAAGAACAGCATGTCTTGGCATCACGGGGGGTATGCGAACATGCCCGAAGGATGCGTTTAATGTCATCCGGCATCTTCTACCAATCATCCTTTTTATTAATAAACTGGCGGCATGTAGCGCGGTAAGGCTTAAAGAGTCCGGTGGCTGGACCTCCAAGCCATATGGTCACGCTGATATCCTCAACCAGCTGCCACTAGATGAGATCAAGGCTACAACAGACTTTGCAGTGACTACACTGAGTCTTGGGAAAAACTTTGCTGTCAAAATTCCGACTAGGTGCGAATGGGGTACGGGTGAGGCAGTAGGGGATTACGAAATCTCTATTTTCACAGATCTAAAATGAGCTGCGGTGTAGGTTCAGGAGTCTTCTGCGATACACTTAACATCTATGAATCCTACCGTCTTCCTGATCATGCTAGCATTTTCCAGGCGGAATTATTTGCAATCATGAAGGCCTGCCTCGCACTCGGAAATATTCAAGACAGCCAGAACATAGCCATATGCTCAGATAGTCAGGCGGCTATTAAGGCACTTAACTCTGCGAAGATATCCTCTAAGCTTGTCAAATGCTGTGAGGAGTCGCTAAACAATCTTGGTAGAAAGCACTCAATCACACTAATTTGGGTGCCTGGACATACGAATATAGATGGCAATGAGCTGGCAGATGAGTTGGCCAGAAAAGGGGCCTCTATGGACACCTCCTATGAGGAGCGCGTACACGTTCCGATGTCAACTGTCAAGGGACAGATTTCCTTGCATTATCTTACGATTGCAGGCGGTTACTGGCGAAACATAAGAACTTGTGCCATATCACGGAAGTTATGGCCATCATATGACTGGAAAACGACGTCCGAGACTCTAACAAGACCGCGGAAGGATATCGCCAGACTTACAGCAGTTATTACGGGCCATTGGCCAATAGGGGACCATGCGGCCAGGTTAGGTATACCTCACAACTCGCATTGTAGTTGCGATAACGCAAATGAGAGAGAAACTCTAACTCACTTTCTCTGCAAATGCCCAGGTCTCGCTAGATCGCGCTATCGAACGCTCTCTCTTCATTACCGTAACTCCTAGTGGAGCATGGTGCGTTGATGACTACCGTGTGTAGTCATCAACGTTACAAAGACAACTGAATTCGGAGTGTGATATGGTTGTCAGCCATACCACTTCCTTTCCTAGTCGCATTGTTAGTTTATTATTCTACGATAAGAATATTTCTTATCATCTTCTTCTGAATAATAAACTTGCGACGAGTCGTGCCGAGTTTGGAAACTCGTTTCTCTATGAGTGTCTATTTCACAGAGTGGCGACCGAACGATCACGGCCACAGAGCACGAACGCTCGGTCGTGCGTTTTTTGATAGTCTATAGGATGCGTCGGAGGCGAAAATAGGGGAGCTGCTTCAGTTCCTCAATTGTACTGCGTGGCTCTAGACGCCTCTCCACTCATGACATTTAACCTTCTGTAACCTCCTTCTTTATTAGTTTAACGGAATATGTGGTTTCAAAACGGCGCCTTCTGCGCTAATTGGGCTTCTGGTCTGCTTGACCTAAGCCACCACTTTTACCTACCTACCTACCTACGTTGTCCTCGACGCGGCCGCACGACAGCGACTCGCTCATTCCATATAAAAACTCGTTAAATTCAAAGTGACAATTTTGCAGCTTTTGTTAGTTCTTTTGTGTGAAATTGAATAATTCTTGAATGGCCGTGTAATAATTCAAACGTGCAGAGTCCGATTTTGATAACCAAATTTAAAAAATCACCAAATTTAAATTTTGGTTATGTCATTTTCTGTTTCCATTTGGTTGCTAGTGTGAATTCTATAAGTAGCAACCAAATGGCTGTTCGTGATGCCAGTTTTTGAACGCGCAACCATTTGGCGATCAATCTAGATGGACCTTTAGTTCGATTATTAAGGCTTACAAGCGGTGCATGTAGCGCAGAAACAGAGTTTGATTTAAAAGGATTTAAGTTATAGGGTTGGGTACTAGGTACTATACTTCGACAAGTTGAATCTCGTTTTTCAAAATCTCGACTAACAAATTCTCGACTTAAAACATATCGACTTCATAATAATCTCGATTTGTGAAATTATCGCTTCTATTAAATCTCGACATTTTTTCAATAAATTATGTTTTCAAAGTCGGCGGCCGACTTTTAAAATATAATTTGTTGAAAAATGATAATCTCTTGAAAATTAGTATAGAGGGATTGTTTTTTAATCCATGGCCAGGTTTTTTATTACCGGTTATAAATCGGTTTTTTATTAACGGTTAAATACTGAAACGACAAATATACAGGGTGGCACACGGGAGCTTAGCCATTTCAAAAACGTGATAAGAAATCGAAAAATCATGCTTCACAATTCTTTTTGCTGCTTAAGCACTAAGGACAGTTGAGGAATTTAGACGCTTTCTTTACTAAGCTTTGTCATCTGAATTATGCAAATGTCTTGAGTACTTTAATGGCAGACAAAAATGGTGTAGCGTGCGCTCCCGTGCGCCATTCTGTATAACGGTTTTAGGTATTACATTCATATCATCAAAAGGACCTACAGCAGGCGCCGGATATTATAATCACATCGGTTCTTCGTATGGTAATTTTTTATCAACAATTTTGTTGCACATGTATTTGTTTTTAATGTTTTTATACCCTTCGCTTATTAAGCGAAAAGGGTATATTAACTTTGTCATGAAGTTTGTAACGCATTGAAGGAAGCATCTCCGACCATATAAAATATGTACAGTGAACCCCCGTTATTCGCGGTCCCAACATTCGCGAATTCGCTTATTCGCGATTCATATTTTGTCACACTTCTTCAACATTCACTTTATCCGCGATTTCTTTCTAGTTCGCATGCGAACATTTGAAAAAATAAAAATAAATTTTCGTGCTTGTTTCAACCATTGTGATTTCTTTCAACTCAATAAAATTAATTTACCGCTACACCGCACATATTTTTCTATCCTAATCAATTTAGATTGGATTAACCATAAAACCATCAGAATATATTTAATTTTTCGGGGAGTAGCAAGGGTGGATTTTTCAACAATATTTGATGAAATGATAGAAACTGCCCTTTACCGGAACAAAAAACTGCACTGGGGCGCAATGCCGCAAAAGGTCAATTGACATTATTGCTTCGCGCGTATGCAAAGGAAGACTTTTTATAGAACTTTCTTATTTATCAGTGGTCAGACTGGTCGTCCGAAAATTAAAATTAAATTAAAATTATAGGATCTCAAAATCACTGCAAAACAAGAGACGTATATCGCTTTTCTTGATCTAAAACGTCATGTTGGGGAGCCAAAAAAGCGACACGGCACTGGTTTATTAGAGTACGATGCGTTGCCGTTATGGCAGCTTTTTCACTCTAAACGAGACGTGTCTCCTTGTGTGCACGGAACTAAAAACCACTCAAAAAGTTAAGTGATAGAAACGATCACCACTTGTTCACGAGCAGTTTTTTACAGGAGAGTTTTTTTTAATCCTCAATTTCTTTCAGTGTTTTAGTGGCAATCATTTTCCACTATTTAAAAACTCTGATGTTCCCCACCAACATGTCACATTTTTCATATTTTATGAATATTTGGAACATATTTCCCACTATCCAAGGACATTGAACCCCGACATTCGCGAATTCAACATTCGCGACGATTTCGTGGAACGCATCCCCCGCGAATGTCGGGGGTTCACTGTATATATATGATCAGCGTGACGAGCTGAGTCGATTGGACGATGTCCGTCTGTCCGTCTGTCCGTCTGTCCGTCTGTCTGTCTGTCTGTCTGTTGCGACGCGTTTTACTCGGCCAGTTTAAAAGCTATGGAGCTGAAATTTTGCACACATGCTTCTTTTTGCTGCAGGCAGTTTGTATGTTTGAATCGCTAAAATCAGACAAGGGGGTCGTGGGGCTGCCATACAAACCTACCCCCCAAAATTAGGTTCTTCTTAGAAAAACTTTTTTATTTATGCACCAATTTCAATCTTATTTCACACAAATATGTTTTAATTGGTGACACACGACATATGTAAAAATCGACCAAATCGAACAATGGGGTCGTGGGGCTGCCATACAAACCTAGTCCCCCAAATTAGGTTCTTCTAAGAAAAATTTTTTTATTTTCTCATCGCTTTCAATAAAATTTCGCACAAATGTGTTTCTAATGATACCACAAAACATATGTAAAAATGGACCAAATCGGACCATGGGGTCATGGGGCTGTCATACAAACCTAGTTCCCCAAATTAATTTCTTCTAAGAAATTTTTTTTTTACACACCAATTTCAACCAAACTTCACACAAATGTGTTTCTATCGATGACACAAAACATATGTATGAACAGATGGAGTTGGACCATGTGGTCATGGGGCTACCATACAAACCTATCCCCCCAAATCAAATTTTTCTAAGTAAAACTTTTTTATTTGCACACCAATTTCAATCAAAGCTCAGAAAATCATATTTCTATTGATGCCACATAACAAACGTGAAAATAAATGAAATCGGACTATGGGGTCGTGGGGCTACCATACAAACTTAACCCCCAAAATTAGGTTCTTCAAAAAATACTTTTTTATTTGTATACACAAATTTCATCCAGACCTCATGGAAATGTGTTTTGATTGATGTTACAAAACATATGCAAAAATGAATTAAATCGGACCATGGGATCATGGGGCTGGCATATAAACCCAACCCCCAAATTAGGTTCTTCGAAGAAAAACTTTTTTATTTGTCCACCAATTTCAACCAAACCTCATAGAAATGTGTTTTAATTGATGCCACAAACATTCGTAAAAATTGATGGAAAGGCCATGCGTTTATAGGGCTGCCATACAACCCCCCTTCCTCTTTCTGGTTCTTATAAGTAACCCACGTGCCCCGCTTCTCCCAATAAATCTTCGACACGGCACTTATGTGAAAATTCAAAAGCATGGAAGCGGGGAGGAGTGAACACAAGTCATAGGTACGCCCGAAAAAACTTTTAGCTCGAGGGGAGCGAAGGGTATCCAAATTTCGGCCGCGCCCGAAATTAGCCTCGGTCTCGTTTTTACTTTATTTCCATTCGGACGTAAATAAAAATAAAGCTAATGGTGAAGTGACACTCTTTAAATTTTATAAATACTAAGAAAATTCAAATATAAATTTATTTTCAGTCGAGATTGTCGACATTCTTCGAGGTTATAATATGTCGATATTGTCAACCGTCGAAATAGTGCAAAGTCGAGATTTTCAAAAATCGGGATTTTGAAATATTTTTGGAAAGGAAAAAATCCCGACTTGGGCTGTCGGAAAAATTTCAGCTTGAAAGACTAAGCGAAAAGCGAAATTACTGCATCCGATTATGTTATCAATTAATGACACTGACATGTGGGTTTTCCAGTTTCGGATACCAATGCTTGAAGCTGCAGTTTCACACTCTTATTCAAATTGCACTACAATATGTATACCATACTGTCAGCTAAATCTAAGATTTAGTAAATCTTGTCAACAATGTGAATCGCCCCTAAGTTTCCTTGTCTCATATCTAATTCGAAAACAGATTGAAGTACATGTAGAACCTCGCAAAACCCAAGAATTCGATAATTCACACTCTTATCAAGGCCCAAATTTTCTTTGATTTTAAAAATTATTTCAGTATTTTTAATGTATTTCCTAACGTTATGTGCACTAGATTAGAACGAACTAAATTAAACAATCAATTATTTTCGTTAAAAACAATTGATTTATTGAACAATTTTAGCATTAATAAAAATTAGCTATGTTGCGGCGTGTGAGCAGTGGCGTAACGTTTTCCGAAATACATACTTGTGTTCGAAATTGGAATGGTGGCCCGTACATACGATTCATTAACAGCCGGAAATATTCACAGAACCCGCATATACTGCAATCCACAAATAAGCAAGAGGAACAAAAATCTTCTGTTTAAGCAACATGTTCCAACAGTTTTTAATATAAGACAACAATTAAAATTTGAATAAATATTCGGAAGAACTTGGAGAGATCATCTACATGTCCTATGTAACTGAATCGGAGGATCACGTCAGCTGGCTGATAGCTTTGCAGACTCTGGCTGGCCAAATTAAGTCCTCGGTGAATTTAATCGATTCAAATGAAATTTGTGAAATTCGCTGTCACTAACACATATCGTGCTCTGTGGCCGTGATCGTTCGGTCACCACTCTGTGAAATAGATACTCATAGAGAAACGAGTTTCCAAACTCGGCACAACTTGTCGCAAGTTTATTATTCAGAAGAAGATGATAAGAAATATTCTTATAGTAGAATAATAAACAACAATGCGACTACGAAGTGGTATGGCTGACAACCGTATCACACTCCGAATTCAGATGTCTTTGTAACGTTAATGGACTACACACGGTAGTCATCAACGCACCAAGCTCCACTAGGAGTTACGGTAATCGAGAGAGAGAACACATATGCGGCCTAAAGGCCGGAACACAATGTGTCGCTGTAGCTTGTAGCCGCTTGTATCGACACAAAATGTCAAAAGTATATCATTTGCTTTTGTATGAGAATGAATACAATGCGTAGCTGCAGTTGTAGCTGAAGTTGTAGCTGTAGTTTGTTATTTAAACTTTTCAACTTTACGTTACAGCTACAAGCTGCAAGTACATCTCTTCATCCGATCGCGTGTGTATATTTATGTGAATTATGTGTGAAGTAGAATTTTTTATAGATGTAGTCAAACGTTATGAATGCATATGGAATCTGCAACATCCGGAATATAAAAATATGAAAAAGAAAGCCGGAATATGGACAACAATTAGCAAAGAAACAGGAGTAGACAGTAAGTAGCCTGTACAATATAAACTCGACGTCAAAAGTATCGGGCCACCCGGAACTTTCGAACTTTTCTCAAAAAGTATAAAAGTTACAACTATGAAAGTTATAACTACAGGAAGTGCATTTTATGACAATTAAAATGAATGGAAACACATTGTGATTTAATAATTTATTGAGCGTTTATTAAAGATTTTACAAACAAGAGTCGTTTCCAGTCGTTTTCCGGTCTTGTAATCACCAAGTGAAAAGCTCAAATTTAAGCTGAAAACAAAGTAAAAATTTAAAATAAAGTGTTTGGTCAGTATTCAGTGTTCCCTCCCCTTGCTCGAATAACTGCTAGCATCCTTGTATTCATAGACCTCACGAGGCGATTCGCAGGTCTGGAATCGTTGTTGGAGCAGGAACGAGGGCTCAAATCCGACGTTTCAGTTTATCCCATAAGTGTTCCATTGAATTCGAGTCCAAGCTTTGAGCTCGCCAGTCCATCGGACGAATGCCGACGTCCTGTAGATATTGGGTCACCACATGAGCATCATGAGGCTGTGCATTATCCTGCATCAACTGGATATTATGCACGATATAATCTGCGTAGGATATCACATGGACTGCAAGGATTTCATTGATGTAGCATTGTGAAGTCAATCCACGTTTACGGCCCGTGGGTTCGATGAAAACTAATGCTGTATTTCCGGTTAGCGAGATGACGTCCAGACCATTAGAAATCCTCCTCCAAAAGCAACAGATTTCGCGATGCCACACTGGGAAAAACGTTCTCCAGATCACTTTGATCACGTCGATCACTTTGATATAGACTCACCCTGGTCTCATCAGTGATGAGTACATTACCTCACTCTTCTAACATCCAATCCCTATGCTTTCGAGCGAATTCCAGTCGTGCTCGATGGTGAGCTGCCGTTAATTTTGGACTTGCTGCAGCTCTCTTTGGAGTCAGGTTCCGCTCAGCAAGTCTCCTTCTAACGGTAGAAGAACTTATAACCACTTGGGGTTCGTCACGCAGATGTGGTTAGACTTGAACTGTGTTGAGGCGGCGATTTCTGAGAACATTGAGTTTGATATAACGATCATCTGCTGCAGATGTAGCCCTTGGTCTGCCCGTAACTGGACGCCGATCGAATGCTGCAGTCTCTAAGTATCGTCTGTAAATTCTTGCACCGATGATCTGCTGATTCGAAGTCTCTAAGCGACCTCACGTTGTGCGAAGCCTGCTTGAAGAAGTGCTACAACTTGAGCTGCTTTCTCCGGTGTCGTACTAATTATTGGTTGACAAAAGTAGCAAAAATACACGCGTCTAAAAAAGCAATGAATAACAACTAAAGAAATTATAAAAAATATCCTATATCCTCACTGTAGAAGAAAAAAGGTAATGGCGAACTCTAGTCAAAGCATAGCAAATCGTTAGCATTGTGTTTGTTGTTTGATTGCTATGTGAGTTTACTGTACTTTAAATAAAATTGATAGTTAATTGCCATTAAACGCACTTTCTGAAGATACAACTTTGATAGTTGTAAGTTTCATACTTTTTGAGAAAATTGGGTTAGAGTTCGAAAGTTGCGGGTGGCCCGATACTTTTGGCGCCGAGTGTAGAACATATTTATTTAACATATTCTGCTGTGCTTTCCCATGGCTTTAAAAAGAAGAATATCATCGCATAAGTCGTCTCTAGAACAACAAAACTTTAAAATGGGTGAATATATTGATTTATTGTTTTCAGTTGAGGAATGTAAGCGGAAATGGAAAGGTCTGCGGGACTCTTTTTCGAGGGAGAACTCCAAAAAATACACTTCCGGGCAGGAAGCCGAAGAGCCGAAGGAAAGATGGAAGTACTTCACTAATCTACTCTTTCTGAAAGACCACATTAAGCCCAGAGCGTAAGTGCTTACAGCATATATTTTGCATACCTGTTATATTCAATAATACATAATCTTAACCAGGACAATTTGTAATTACACTGTCTCTGAAATAAGAGAAAGAGGAGAAGGCTCATCAATGTTCTGTGACTCTGGACTTGGAAAGGCTTCTAGGATGAAATTCACACCATCATCAGATATTGACATTGATGATGGTGTGAATTTCATCCAAGAAGCCTTTTCAAGTCCACAGTCACAGAACATTGTTGATGAACGCAGTGAAGCTGGTCAATCATCATTTGCAGAAAACTCTGAAGAATCAACAACTACCCACTTTTTGGAAACCAGACGGAAACGTCCATGCAACACTACTGAGGAGAAGAAACTTTTTCTCCAAGCAATAACTTCAGTAAATTCATATCTCGAATCAAGCAAAGACAGTGATGAGGATGAAGATACTTTATTCTGCAAAACTTTAACAAAAAAAATAAAGAAGTTCCCATTAAGAAAAAAGAATGAATTAAAAGTAAAATTGTTACAATTCATGAATAACGAAGAGGAAAATTTCTTTCCAACAGTCGACTAAATAAAAAGTTAGTTATTTTATCATCATAAAGCCTCTTTCATTATCCATTCACTCATTTATTCTTTTTTTAGCCGACTGTTAGGAACTAGTTTTTTTTTTAATAAAAAAATAATCAAACTGCAGCAAATTTATTAATCAGCTCACTTTATTTTGAAAAATCGATTCTAAATATATGAGAAAAATAAAAACTGAATTCAATTCAAAGATTTTTAATTTCAATGGAAAAATTACAATTTTTTTGTAAAATAAAAATAAACATAATAATTTTTTTTCAAATTTTAAGAAATTTTATTGAGAATTCCAATTCTTAGCGACGAAAATAGTCTGCTAGAGTTTCTCTTACAGCTTTTGCATCGCGAACACTATTGCGACTAACACCAAGTTCTGTGACGCTTCTCAAATTAACATTCTCTTCCCTCCATTCTCCTAATACTAAATTGCCAGCATCATCGTAGCTATCGGTGTAGCCGGCTGGATTATATGTGTGCTTATTGTAAAGACAATCAGTTATTTTTAAATAGTTGTGGAGGATAACGCAGGCCAACACGATCTTATCCGCATTTTCGGGTGTAAACTCAATTCGCGAAAGAAGTACCCGCCACCTAGTAACTAAAATACCGAAAGTATTTTCAATAACACGACGAGCTCGAGAAAGCCGCCGATTGAAATAATCTTTCCTCGGATCGAGTAAAAGCCCTGGATATGGCCTCATCAAATTAGTCCTCAACGGAAAAGCGCTGTCAGCTACAAAATACGTTGGTGTTTCTTTGTTCGAACCTGGAAGTTTACGTGGAGAAGGAGCATTAACATCATTGTAAATAACTCTTTGGCCGAACGGTGAGTTCCGGAAAACTCCACCATCGCTTTGACTTCCGTATGCACCCACATCAGCTGCCGTAAAAGTGTAGTTAGCATCACAGACAGCCATCAACACTATACTAAATTCTCCCTTATAGTTGAAGAATTTTGAGCCAGACTTTGGAGGACACTTTATTTTAATATGTTTTCCGTCAATGCTTCCTATGCAATTTGGCATTTGCCATTTGCTGTAGAACTCGTCACTTATCTTGTTCCAGTCCATTGTGTTTAACGTGGGCATATATATTGGAGACAATAATTTCCACAGTATAGCACATACTTCCAATATAATTTTCCGAACGGTGGAAACACCCATCCGAAAAGTCACAGCCAGGTAATGCATGGAAACACCTTGTGACAAATACCTGTAATAAATAAAATTACCATAACATTTTGTCTTAAACACTATACTTTCACTTACATTAAAGTCACTGCAAGCCGACATTCAGGACTTATTGGTTTCCTTATTGACGTTTTCTTAAGATGGGCTTCAATAAGCCGTAGTAGCAAATCATATTGCAATCGATTCATTCGAGTACATTTAAAGAATAGTTCTTCGTCATGTTCTTTTATGTATAAGTATGTTTTTTCAAAGAATCCGAATTTGCTTCTGAGCTGATAGGTCGGCCTTACCCACCACCTTCTTTGCCTTTTGCCATTTATAGAACTGTATAAGCACAAATATAGCGCGATGGCTACGAAGGCCAATTTCCGTTTTCTGCTCATTTTAATGCTGCGAATGCTAGATCTACTGACCACAATTATTTAATATGTGCGTTTTACACGCTACAGGCGACACCATTGTGTTCTTTTGTATTTGATACATACTACAGCTTCTACTACAGCTACAACTACAGGCTACAACTACGTACTACGCGCGACACATTGTGTTCCGGCCTTTAGTCTAATGTTGGACTGTCGCGCCTGTTATTTATTTATTAATTTATTTAAATTAAATTCGTGGTAGAGTTCCTCAAAAGATGAATGCTTCCTGGAGGAGAAACGACAGATCCGTTAGCTGGACAGATGTAGCAGTTTCTTTTCCTTCAATATTCAAACACTCAACGAACTCGATCACAATGGCTCAATTTTATGCAAAAACCTTCAAGAGAAACACTCCTTTTTGCAAGTCCAGTCTTTATTTCTCTTCAATATTTTCGATACGCAAAACCCAGAAAAGCTGATATTCAGACAAATCCCCATTGTGCCTGTCTAGACAGTTTCAATTTTCGTTCGTCTTCATCATTTTGACAATTGAAACCTGAGATGCCTGCGCTATTGAAGAAACGCATTCATTCTTGAACGCGATTGCTTATGTTAAACATAAACAACTCATCATCTATTCATACTATTCATGAAAGCATTTATCATTTACCCGTCCTGACCAAAGCCGCGACACATTTTTCCCGATAAATATGAACAGATGTGGATAGAATGAGGCATTGATCTCTTCTGTTCACTTGACGCAATCAACGACACGTTCAATATTGAAAGTGGATACGGAGGTTGAAGATGATAGTGAAGACGAAAGCGCACATGTGTGGACATAGCCATTCAATAAGCTTGTGAGACACCTTCTTTGTAATTTATTGATTGACTCTGCAGCTGGTTTTCGTTTTGTTTTGCGGACTAATAAAAATAAAAAGAAAAAAAAGTTACCCAAGGATCTATAAAAAATATTTTTTTTTCGGATATAGTTGAAAGTTGATTCGTATAAACTACAAATATTCGTATAGGAGGATTTGCATATACATTTCCGAAATTTTGTCGCTACGATACAAGAAAATTTTAAAAATTTGCAAAAATGTTAGGGTTTTACGTACCGCCATATCGCACCTTTAGAGTTAATCATCCGATAAACAATGCTGAACTATTCGTATTCTACTAAATTTAATTTAATACTAAAATCCTACTTGAAACACAATCGCAGATTCTATTAAAATAACTGCCCATTAGCCTTGAATGGGTAAATTACTTGATATTGCTAAAACTGTGCACGCCACTGTTTTTTTTCATCAAGAACAAGAACGGACCTTATACCTTACCATAGAAACTTATGCTCGAATCGAATCCTTGATCTTTTTGGGGAAAATCCCGTGATGTCCTAATCTCAAGTAGCACAAGTCAAGAATTAATTTCCTTACAAGCCATAACTCTTTTGGCATAGTATTTAGGAGCAAAGTTTCGTACAGGAATCTATACGTAGTGCCATGAACTAGTTGTGTCAACTGCAGTCACCCTATAAACTGCTCTTAGTCGGTTATTTAATTAATGCCTGAGCTGTGGTCTAATCGTACTCGTACATGGTGATGGTGTAGTCCGAGTACTTAACTACGCCACGTTGCGCGTGGACAAGAATATGTTTTGTGAAATGTCTGTACGTATTGTGGTCACATTTAGGCCTGTTCCAAAAACCGGGATCCCGGTACAAAACCGGTGTTCACTTGGTACCGGACCCGATATTCTAAAGTACCGATATCCCGGTTTTTTTGGTACCGAGTTAAAAAGAACGATTCATTTCAACCATGAGCCGGTTTTTTCAGGTTTTTGGTACCGGTTTTTAACCCGGTACTAAAAGAAAACCGGCTTATGGTTAAAAAAACCGTCGGTACTGAAAAAAAAACCTGAGTCAGGGAAACCGCTTGTGGTACCGGGTATTGAAAAAAACCGAAACCCGGTACTGAAATCTCGGTACCGAACAGGCCTAGTCACATTGATATAAATCTCATTCTTACCGAAATCTGGTTAATTAAAGACCATGTCCTTAATTTAATTTTGCTTGCTTTCTTCCAACTGTATAATGATCCATTTTGCAGCATCTGTGTTATAGAAATTATAAATGTACTCTGTACTCGTACTGCGTGTGATGCCGTGGCTTTATAAAGAGTTGGTCTTTTGATTTATTTAGCTGGTTGCAGTGCAACCTGCTACATACGTGCCTGAAAAGGATATATGAAAGATTGTATTAAGTGAAGTGCTACAAATGTAATAACTGATAAAAATTATTTCTTTCAATATGATAATATGTATTTCAATTTGTACAGAAACAAGGACAATGCGTGTTTGATTGAATTGTTATGGTCGTTCGTTTGTATGAATGGTATTTTCAGTGGCGGTTTTACACATTTTCCGTCGGTAGGCTATTCATATTTTGCCGCCCCTACTAGGTTCTACAAGCGTTGCTGAAGGGACACATACTAGAGCTATTGAGTTTAGCCTTTCTTTGTTTATGTTCAAATGAAGTTGTCTAGAAAAAAAATATTTTGTGTCGATTACTAATACTCGAGACGAATTTCCAATCATTCGCAAGAAACCATTTGTACATCAGGACATGTTAATTCGAGCTTGGCGTTTCGTGAATTCTGAGTGTTTCTCAGTCTTTTACAGCGAAAACCTTATGCAATAACTCTTTGGTTGGTGCGTCTAGTTGAAAAGGTATTTGCCATTGAAGCGTTCATATAAAAATAATTTAAAAGAACGTGACAATTATTATACAGGGTGTTCGGAAACTGCCGTATAAACGCATCATCTTATTTCACTATTTTAGCTAATCTAGCTTTGGACATATTGAGGTTTAAGTCTTACAAGAAATTACTTTTTTAAAAAATCTTCAAATGTCTGTGGCAGCTTTGCTGAAAATCACCTGAGGAATCACAATCCGGTGCGTTTATGCGATTTTATTTGATTACTAAAATTGGTATAACTTGAATTGAAATATGGAAATACCCGAGAAATTTAAAAATTGATTTTTTTCTTAAAGGAAAATTATAACGGTACTGTCAACTGGTGAATCTGCAGTTAACAAAAGTTATCTTTCGAAGCAAAAAAAAAATCGAATGGAGTAGAACTTACACCCTAGACAGACGATTTTAGTTAAACATACTTGAGATAATGATATTTGAGCTCAAGTATGCACTCTAAAAAATTTTACTCCAATAATAGGAGGAAACTTTTTTTCCTTCTATTATAGTAGTAAATTTACACCACGATATGAACTAGAGTAATTTTACGCTTTACGGTGTAAATATTTACCACAAAATTGGTGTAAATCTACAAACAATTTGCACTGGAAAAAATGTAAATTTGCGCCGGCAAATATGTAAATTTACATCCGGGTTTATAATAATATTTACGGCAGCCAGTTCTTCGATCTAAATCGTCCTTGAGATACCCGTTATTCCAACGGCCAAGAGGTGCCACACCCCGTTTGGTTCAAGAGCAAAAAAGCGCTACAACACAACAATCATATGATGTTCACACGAACGCACTTCGGACGGAACAGTCTAACTGCACACAGAACAAGTCACTTGTGAGATACAGGAAAATGCAATAATGCACAAAAGTATTGTAACACACTCAGTTTGACAGAAATGTACACTGAGAAAAAAAATTAGAATGGTTATCTAAAGAAATAGTCGAATTTATCTAAAGTTAGCGTTGATTTCCAGCTTATGATTCTATGTAGTTGAAACAGCTACGAAGATATGCATAATTTTTCTATTCGTCATTAGTTGAAACATCTACTATATTTGCAAATTCAATTAATTCATTTGTAAAGACAGCTATTCATTATCTATAAATTGTTAAATGTTGAATAGGTAAATTGTGTTGAAGAAAAAAGAACGATTGTTTGTAGTTAAATTTTATATTTGAATAGTACAATCAACGACTTTTGTGGAAGAATTGACTAAACTTTTTCTTCTAATCTTGCGTGGTTAAATGAACGAATTTAATAGTATTTTTAGCTGCGAAGATTAGAGAAATCAGCTATTTCTTTGGTAAAACTATCTAAATTTAAGTCAACTACTTCACTTTAGATAAAAAGTCTAAACCATTTTTTTCGGTGTAGGTGTGACTTTTTACACCAAAATCGTAATATTACATGAAAATGTCCTTCCAATTGGTAAATATACACTGAAAATGTAAAGTTACACAAATGTGGTGTAAAATTACACCAAAATAGAGTAATATTAAAAAATATGTGTAATATTACACTATTTTGTTAGTATACTGGAAATTTTGTTGAAAAATAAACGTTTACTGTAATTTTACGAGAAAAAAGGAGTAAAATCCAACGAATTTTCGATGTAAAATTCAACCTTGTTTTTACAGTGTGTTTAACGTCGTCTAGTGACACGCGGGTAAAAAATGCAATCACATTCGAACTGTCATAACAAAATAATTTGTTGAATAGAGTCCGGATTTTCGTGCAACTTTCAAATTTTTTTTAACTTCTGGAACGTAATTTAGGTAGTGGCCAAATATAATATTTCCGTACTTTCAAATATATATTGATACTGAAAAAATTATTATTCCGATACCATCAATTATGAAAATGGGGGCAATATTATCTGTTTTGAAAATTGTTTCAAAAAATGTTTTTCATTGACGTGTGTGAGTTTGCCAGCATTTTTATTTTTTATTTTAATTAGTTAAACCGAATTTCTGTAGACAAACTGTACTTATTCGACAAAGAGAATTGATGTTAGAAGTACCTTTTTGGACGACCTCTAAAAATTTCACATTTTCCGAAAAGTAATAAAAAATTGAAAATTATTTCATTATACAGGGTTATTGGTTAAGTCGACCTATTCCCTGCAACACGTTATAATAGGGTCAAAATGAAACAAAATGAGGCCATAAATGTTCGGCCGATTTTCAATGGTCACTGAGATATATGAATTTTTAGGTTTTTTTGAAATAACCTAGAATTTTGCCATTTAAAGTAAGAATTAAAAAAACTACTAAGGTAATGGGCTTAAACTTATTTTTGGATTTTAGTCAACACTATAGCAGACATTTCTTAATCATTTAAAATTTCAAAAACCCATCAGAATTCGAAATTTTTAATTTTGATTAAAAAAAAATTTCTTAAATTTTATTAAAGATATTTTTTAATGTAGTATTACTAAAAAAAATTGTATGACATTGAGTCTGCAGACCACTGGAAGAACTTACGCGTGTTGTCAGCTTTCCAAAAAGGTGTCAATGTCAATAGAAATATTTAAAATAATTGAAACAGCTAGCTGCAACTTGCTCGGGGACCATCATTTTGTTTGATAAAAAATGAAATAAATGTTATTAAATTCAAAATGCATCGTACGAGTACGTATAATGTACTGCTTTATTTCATTTTTTATCAAACGAAATGATGGTCTCCGAACAAGTTGCAGCTGGCTGTTTCAATTATTTCAAGTATTTGTATTGACATTGACACTTTTTGGAAAGCTGACAAAACGCGTAAGTTTTTCCAGTGGTCTGCAGACTCCATGTCATATATTTTTTTTAGTAATACTACATTAAAAAATATCTTTAAAAAAATTTAAGAATTTTTTTTTTATTTAAAATTAAAAATTTCGGATTGTGATGCGTTTTTGAAATTTTAAATGATTAACAAATGTCTGCTATAGTGTTGACTAATATACAAAAATAAGTTCAAGCCTATTACCTTAGTAGTTTTTTTAATTCTTACTTTAAATGGCAAAATTCTAGGTTATTTCAAAAAAACCTAAAAATGCATATATCTCAGTGACCATTGAAAATCGGCCTAACATTTATGGCCTCATTTTGTTGCATTTTGACCCTATTATAACGTGTTGCAGGGAATAGGTCGACTTAACCAATAACCCTGTATAAGTATTTTCTATTAATAAAGCTTTCGACTGAATTGTCCTTTTTCAGGTTTACTCAGGTTCATAAAAACTGACAACCAAACATCTAGCTAAAAGATGCCCACAATAAAGATACTCACGTAGCACATATACCAGAAAGCCAAATTCACGTTAACATCTTCTACATTAACTCGGTTTTACGGTTAAAAAAAAAACATCGAAAATTTACACACTTCAATGAAAACCAACATTTTTGAGAAAGCATTTTAAATCATTTTTTAAACAGGTATTTTTGCCGCTCTTTTCATAACGTTTAAAGCGGTACGCCACTGTGCATGAGAGATAAATTTGTAATTTCTTAATTCTATGGATCTATGCAAATACATTTCCTAGCATGAACTCCAAAAATCTTGTTTCTCGTTAGAACTTGAAAACAATGAAACAATGTGGACGTAGGTTTACGGGAATGCTATAATGAATTAAGGGCAGAATTAAGATCGAGAGTGAAATTCTTCCCGCTGCGATTTTATCAATAAAAATGCGTACTTACTGTCGTCGAATATGTCACAAATGGTGAGGAATTCCATAAACTACAATCCGAGACCGGTTCCATAATTCTCCTCGCCCATTTTATGTATTATTTTTCGATTTCCCTCCCCGGTCATTTGCCATTTCACGATTAAATAACTGGGGAATCGGAAAAAAATACATAAAATGGCCGGGAAAAATTATGGAACTGTTTTCGGATTGCAGCGTATTGAATTCCCCAGCACACTCCACATATTCCACGACAGTATGAATACAATTTCATTGAAAAAATCGCAGCGGACAAAAATTGCACTCTCGATCTCAGTACTAGCCTTCAAAAAGAAATATTTCTGTATTTTTATGCAATACAAACCAATTTTGGAACACCCTAGCGTAAATTGTTCAACGATAAAGTGTTATAACAATTTCGAAGCATCTTGGTAATTTGTGTTTGAGAAAAACGCGGGGCCCCCCAAAGCGCGGGGCCCGTGGCATTTGCCACCTTTTGCCACGTGGTTAATCCGGCACTGATAGTGAGTGGTACCGATTTTGGAAATTTTGATCCGATTTCAGTCGACTTGGACAGGATCAATGATCCAGTCAGTCGAATAGGGCTAGTGATGTTTAAATTAAATTTTTCGAGTATCATCAAGTAAATGAGCACATGACATACGAATTAGTTAAACATAATCAAGAGTTAATTAAGGAAATCCTTGGAAATCCAGCTGAAGTGATGTAATTTACATGATTAGAACGCCCATAACTCTCGACCACATCTATTTCTGTGTGAGGAATTATTTTTTTTTTAAGCGATCAATGTTTTAGATTTCCCTTCTTTAAAATGGAATTTTTCCGAATACCAAACATAAATTTTTGCCCGAGTTGTCGAAGAGTTCCTGAAGGAATGCACCTGATTTTGTCTATTCAAGGAGTGGGCAGAGCAAGGTATAGCAAAATGTTATGTTTGCCTCGAATTCGACGCTCCCTAAAATTGTTCGTCCAATGCTCTAGCCTACTCATCTTAGTGGGAAATCCGCCACTGCTTCTTTTATTGGGGTTGCATTGTCGATCAAATCAACCTAACAAGAGAGAGAGAAGATCAAACGGACAACCGATCAAATATGAAAATGTTGGCAGCACGTAAACACAAAAAAGTCAAATTCATATGCTATTTAATAATTTATATTGCGCTTCACTAGTTTGCAGCGCACTTAATCGCTGTTAAGAAATTTGATAGCCACGACAATATTTCTGGTGTCGAGTGTTGGACCCCTCCCGAAACAAAATTCTGCCTACGTCCATGCGAATAATGTAAAATATTGTCTTTTCCTCAGAAACATCAATTTCGAACATTCAAATCAAATGGTATTTCTTGGTGTATCTCCTGATAAAATTCGCCTAAACAATCAATCAATATCAACTCGTCGACAATCAAAAAATGAAAATTGTCTTCATTATCTTCAATAAAGCAAAAAATACATTTTCTAGCAGAAAATATTAAAGCACGGAAATATGTATTTTGCACCACTCCCGAAAAAATTACTGGCTACATCCCTGCAACGGATACAACGGTGCCTTAACAATATTAGAGGAGAAAAGTAGCCTCACTCTCTAGTGGATGAAAGCTCCATTTATCAATAAACCACTATGAGATTTGGGCCGGTTTTGTTTCAATGCAACTCATTTGGAACTGTACTGATGCTTAGTAACCGAAAATGCTTATATTCTGTAGTTTGGCAATGACAGTGGTTTGGTCGCGCCTAGCAGATATCCATTTTTGGCAAAGCCTCTCCCGAAATATTTTCCTGCGTACGCCCCTGGTGTTCAATATTTATTTCCAGAGTTTTAAGCTCTGAAATAATGACGATAAACACTTCTTCAGGTTTATATGTTACCGAAGACAAAAAGCTTCACGTTTTCACGTGTCTAAGAAATGATTTGGCCCACGTTTGATATATCTGGTATTGAAAAATCTTTGAATTCAGTTTTCCCCGGTATTAGATGTGTGTGAACTTCAACAAAATATCCGTTCCAAATTTGCGGACCTATAAAAATCTGCCGCCCTAGGCTCGAGCCTACTCAGCCTACTGGTAAATCCGCCACTGGGTTTTTTGCAAATTTATGAATGGATTGTGGTATAAAATAAGACTTTAGTCAACGAGTACTCACTCCATATTATCATATTTTAAATTATTATCCTTTCTACATGGGGATTTAATTACAAAACTAAACAAAAACTAAAACAATTTACTCAGTCGCGTAATTATCCCGACGCTTTTTCGCCAAACAAAAATGAGATTTCCATTGTTCGAACGACGGCTGGATGCATGCTTATCTTTACTATCCATGCATAAAGTCGAATAAGTGAAATCAGCATCTGTATAAGTGAGCATATACCATTCACCATAAAATGTACGTTGATTTCATTTGAATTTAATTAATGATTGCATTGTTTATTCTGACATTCAATCCAGTCAATGTTATCACCCTTGAAATACGCGTATATGTATGTACATACCCTTTCACACTCACGTTGTACAGTGTCGTATTTCTCGAATGCAGTAGTTGAAATGAAAAGGACTCGACCTAGATTGGTGGAAATTTATTGCAACAACTTTCAGTAGAGTAGATGAACATTCTCATGTCAAATGTTGTTAAATGGGTTCATAAATCTTGCCATAATACAGAAACTATGCTCAAGTGGAAATACCTTGAGCAAATTTAGCTAAATCTCAATGGAAGATGAAATATTCAAGGATTGCATTTTATTCATTTGCATTCGTATAGAGAGAGAGAGCGAACAATTGCATGTTTGTAGTTGTTAAATTCAAATTTTTAATGAGTTTCAGAATTTTTTTTTCAATAATTGTTTTGTGCCAAAAAATTCTAAAAGTCATACAAAAATTTTTCCAGATTTCGGCATACATATGTACGTACAATCGACTATCATATTTTCTTTATAAAATAATAGAGAAAAAATATTTTCACTTAATACTTTAATATCACATTCTAAAAGTGTTGTTTAGTCGGTATTAAGTAAACAAAAAAAAAAGACAGTGTCTTGCGTTTTAATTGAAAGTCTAATAAACTTTGGCCAGAATATCAACCGTGTCGCCAGGAGCGCCGCCCGATCGGGTCAGTCATTGAACCCGGAATACTGTAAAAATTTAAAAAATTTTAACAATTTAAGATTTTTCTTAAGATAATAAACAAAATTCGTAACATGTGACTCATACGCTTGAATCACACAGTCATTAGGATTGGAAGAGGGCAACAATATTATTATTCGAGTATTTTTTTATTTTGACCGTTTTGCGTATATATTTATTAGCGTCAAAAAACGATTTTAATAATTCGTAGCGTATGGTTAGGCGTTTTTAGTAGGGTTTAAGTTGCGTTTTTTGTTTGTTTTTGATTTCTTTTCTTTTTTATTGTTTTATTTTGAAGAAAAATATGTTAGTAAATTATTATGAGTAATATACCTACCTTGGGACAATGTCCGATGAGAGGTTATTGCTTTTAAAAAACATTTAATGTTGACGTGCAGCTGTCGCGTTATTCTGATGATGATAGTCGTATTTCTTTACGTAAAGGATTAAGAGTAATTTAAATTAATTGCACGATCATATGATCAAAACTGCGGATATTTTTTTTTACATAAATTTGTTTTTTTTTCGAGGCTTAACTCATATACAAAAAATGAAGGCTCTAATACCCATTATAGATTAATCAACCCTATTTAATTTTGGTTTTGAGTAAATACATAATAAGTCAGTAACTTATGAGGAGAGCCCGGATTTTGGTGCAGTAAAAAATTGAAAACATGCAGTAAAAATGCCGAAACGTGCACAATCGTGCAAAATAAATTCCCTAATGTGCATTTTGCGCGTAATATCAAAAATCTCATTTTTTATCGGCTTTTAGGAGCTCATACTTTGGAGTAGTTGATGAAGGAAAAGTATACTTTAAGAGGGCTAGCTCTAAAAAAAATAAATAATTCTTACTTAAATACGGAACACTTAAAATTTGAACCTAACGTAAGATTCTTCCATAAATTAGATTAGCTCGTTTCTTCTTCTTCTTCTTTATGGCACGATAGACCGACGTCGGGCCTTGGCCGCCTGGATTGAAGACCTCCAATTGTCGCGGTCACGCGACCTTGTCCTCCAGTTCCGAAAGCCTAGTATCTGGTGGGCGTCCTCACATACAGAATGCTCCCATCGGGCTCTCGGTCGTCCACGCAATCTGGCTCCGTCCACTCGTTGCGCGTTCATCACCTTTTTGGGCATGCGATCGTCGTTCATCCTTTGTACATGTCCCGCCCATTGCAGTCGCTGCAATTTCACGATCTTCGACACCCGTAGCTCATCATACAGCTGATACAACTCAAGGTTGTACCGGATGCGCCATTCACCTCGTTCACGAACGGCCCCGAAGATTCTTCGGAGAACCTTTCGCTCGAATGTGTCCAACAGGTGTTCAGAGTTTTGGGTTAGGGTCCATGCCTCGCAGCCATAGCATATCACAGGTCGGATTATGGTTTTATATACGTAGAGCTTCGTCTTCCTGTGCATCAGCTTCGAATTCATAATTTGGAGGACCGCAAAATAACACTTATTAGCTAGTTGTATCCGTCGCTTTATCTCATCTGTTTCGTTGGCGTCCTTTGACAAATTACAACCCAGGTAAGTGAAGTTGTCTACATACTCTTTATTGAGGTCCCCCACTGTGATGCTTGAATTTACTGGCGTTCTAGTTTTTGATTGCATCATGACCTTGGTTTTAGATTCGTTGATATGTAGTCCAACTTCTTTGGCGGCGTTATTGAGATTATGCAGGAGGATTTCTGCATCACCCAATCTTCTAGACATTATGTTGATGTCGTCGGCGTAAGCTACTAGTTGAGTCGACTTAATGAGTAGCGTTCCGATGCTGTCCAAATTCATGGCTCGAATTACATACTCCAGAGCCAGGTTGAAGAGCGTCGGCGCCAGCCCGTCGCCTTGCTTGAGTCCAGTACGAGTTTCAAATAGGTCAGTGAGTCTATTCTGTACTCTGACCTGCGAGACGGTATTAGTCATCGTCATCCTTATGAGTCGCACTAACTTAGCTGGTATACCAAAATGCAGCAGAATGTTGTACAGTACACTTCGATCGATACTGTCGTATGCCTGCTTGAAGTCGACAAATATTTGGTATACGTCGATGTTATATTCCCAGCACTTCTGGAGTAAAAGCTTCGCTGTAAAAAGCTGATCTGTCGTCGAACGACCAGGTCTAAAGCCGCCTTGGTACTCGCCAATGATTTCTTCTGCGTACGGATTAATTCTATTTTCTAGAATTTTAGATAAAATCTTATAAGTCGTACAAACTAATGAGATGCCTCTGTAGTTCTCACATTTTAACTTATCCCCTTTTTTGTGGATTGGGCAAATTATACTTTTGCGCCAATCTTCCGGAATTATTTCGTCGTTCCATATTTTAACGATAAGTGTGTGTATAGCCTTAACAAGGCTCTCCCCACCATGCTTTAGCAGTTCAGCTGGAATCTCGTCAGCGCCCGGGGCTTTATTATGTTTCAGTGTTTGCATGACGAGATCAACTTCTTCTATTGTTGGGGGTTGAATGGGAGGGCCTGTTTCAGCTGTCAGCTCCAGCGCTTCTTGTGTGGGGTTGTTCGGTTGAACATTAAGAAGCTCTTCAAAATGTGAGGCCCAGCGTTTATCAACGCTATCGGTGTCGCTAATTATATTGCCATCCTTATCCTTACAGAGGCAGGTCCTGGGTTGGTATCCACTTTTAATTGAATTAATTAGCTTGTACGCTTGTCTACTGTTCCTACTAGCTAGTCTTTGGTTTATTTGCATCAACTGCTCGTCAAGATGCTTACGTTTCTTACGTCTAATTAACCTATTCGAAAATCGTCGAAGCTCGTCATATTTTGTTTTTTTGGCTCTAGTTGCGCGTTCAGTCCATTGGCGATATGCCTCGTTTTTCGCATCTACCGCATTTTGACATTCCTCGTCAAACCAATCATTTCGGGCTCGACGGGCTTTGTATCCCACAACCTCCTCTGCGACCCCTTTGATGGTGTCTTTGAGTGTATCCCAAATCTCAAGGGCGCCTTTGTTTCTGATGTTATTTAGCAAGGGCGTCAGCTTCCCCTCAAGGGCAGTCGTATAAGTGACCACTCGTTTCAATCAGGGTTTACTAGTTTAGTTTCAATCAGGGTTTATTAGTTTAGAGTTAAGTATCCATCGCACAGCCTTTGTCTTCATCTAATTCGTGAATAAATCGTTTTCAACGGGGGAAATGTTCCTATTTGTATTTAAGTTGAGTTAACCACCAGTTAATTAGCATGCACTCCACAAACAACAGCTGCAAGATTTTATAAAAATCAAACGGGGGTTGGAAGACATTTCCATATGCCGATGAATTTTGTTTAGTTTTATTGTTTTTCACTTGTTGTTTCTTTCTCATTACTTTTATTCTCTTCTCTGTCAATCGAAAAATTGCGCACATTTCCATTTTTCTGGAAAAAAATTCATGAAAGAGGCTAAAAAATGGAAATGTACGTTTATATTAAAAACCCTAAAATGTGCAATTTCGTGCAATATCACTGAAAAATGCAATTTCGTGCATTAACGTGCAATTGCACGAGAATCCGGGCTCTACTTATGAGGTTTCTACTCAAAACAATTATTAACAAATTCCGTTTACAAATTTTTGATTTAACCTTCATTTAAAAGTGGCATGTTGATTCTGAAATCCTGAATAAAGTTGCGAAATTTTACATGGATAAAAGCGCTCGTGGGGATGGGACCCAGTGTTTTGTAGAATGGAATGCATGATTCACAGGATCACACATATTTAACATTTTTTAAATGCAAAATTCAATCGGACAGAGTAGGACGAAACAAATTCAACATCAGCTGATTGTTGGTAGTTTAGCTCGCTTTTATAGATGTATTGGTGTGGCATTTGCCAAATTTAGGGTTGCCCACATCCCGAAATAACAGAATGCTAAGCGCAAAATTGAGAGTACAATGAGCACTTTGCGAAACGGTTCGATTGTTCCTCTCTTTCAGATTTACATGGTCATTGTGGGGTCTCTGTTTCGCAATTTCTCCCAACATGAATGTGCACGGATAGAAATTTAACACATTCATAAATATGTGCACCGGAGTCACTTATAAGGAGTACCTGATCATAGAATTATTTCAAATATCGTTGCTCAGACCTTACGAAATTGTTAATTTCTGGGATTTTCATGAAAATCGTTAACGATTGCGTGTATGTATTAAAAGGTTATCTATGGGTAAGGTTACGAAACAAAACAGTTTCATATGTTCCGCAACAAAACAGTTTCGTATGTTCCGCAAACATGTTGGCTAATCTGATCCCCTAACTGCCATTTTGCAGATCATAAATAATCTCTGGTTCTTTTCGTTTGCATGTTCCACAAAGACACCCTAACGAAAAGAACCGCAAAATATTTTTGATCCGCAAAATACCCCACATCCTGAACGTTTAGCTGAAAATTTTTCGCAGGAATATCTTTATAACGGTACAGTTCATTTGAATGTTTCTTATAAGAATTTTAGATCGTGAGCTGTTAACAAAATATGCAAACTTCGTATCTGTACCTACCCCAGGGATGTTCGAGGACTTGTAACGAATGGAGCGTCACCAAGTGCCGTTGAGGACGAAGCTCTTACGGCCGTGCAGGCAAGTCAAAATATAAAAGAGAAAGGGCTTCTCTGCGAGTTAAGCAGTGGCATGTGCTTGCTGTAGCTCAGGTTCGGCAAAGTGGGCGGGGTTTGTGCCGCTCGCAGCCTCAGGTCCCATGCATATTAAAAAGGGAATCACATGCGTAAGGTAAGAAGAACACAAACACAGGGAAAAAAACAAATTGGGAAAATGAAATTGAACGGCGTCGGCAAGTTCAAACGCCATTCTATTTGTGCTCCAGGGTCCCGATGGCGTTGGACTCCGGCCTTCTGCACCCCCAATTACATTAATTCCCGCCGGTAAGGCCCCCATGGCCAAGAAACATTCAAAATTGGAGTTTTCCCTTAAAATTTAAAATACGCCCCTGGAACGGGGCTCAGGGAAATTACAGAAAATTAAACGCTGAAAATTTCAAAAAATATGGGGTACTTATCGGGTGTCTTTGAAGCCGTTAATCGGTGGCATTGGGGCAACAGAGTTGCTTCGTTGAAGCACCTCGTAGCGACATAACCTCCCGGCACTTTGACACTGCGGTTTTATATTTTTGATATTTATATGCAGGGTGTCCGGAAACTGCCGCATACCGGATTGTGATTCCTCATATGATTTCCAGCAAAAAAAGTTGTACGGAACTTACCCCCTTAGCTCAAGCCTTTAGCTGCCACTGGCATTTGAAGATGTTTGAAAAAAATTATTTTATTGTACGACTATAACTTCAATATCTCAGCTAGCTAGTCTGCTAGAATAGCAAAATAAGATGATTATTACAGCCAATAAAATTACCTACAGAACTTCGAAGTCAAATTTTTGTGATTTGGCCCAAAAACAATCTATTTTTCCATCTCAATTTTCTCCAACTTCTGCCAGGGTGAGGTGCTCGTACGATTCTTTTAAAAATTGGGGCATAGGCTAGCGATCATTTCTTTCTTACATCATTTTATTCTAGCTTCATTATTTCTAACAGTTTTAATGCCTTAAGCGCAGAAAACCAGGGTCAATTTTAGCTCGATTTCAATTCAATTGAATTCACACTCCCCCTAAAGATCTGCATTTTGGTGAAATTTATTCAAATTTGTCAAAATCGATCCAAAATTAACCCTAGTTTTTTACACTGCACTGAAGGTATTAAAACTGTTAGAAATAACGAAGCTAGAATAAAATTATGTAAGAAAGAAATGATCGTTAGACTATGCGCCAAATTTTAAAAGAGAGCACCTCACTTTGGCAGAAGTTGGAGAAAATTTAAATGGAAAAATATATTGTTTTTGGGTTAAATGACAATAATTTGACTTTGAAGTTCTGTAAATACCAAAACTCTTATCCGATTTTATTGTGGTTAGTTTTATTTTCTAGGTAAATTTATTGGCTGTAATAAATATCTTATTTCGCTATTTTAGCTAGTCTAGCTTTGGAGATATTGAGGTTTCAGTCGTAGACGAAAATTATTTTTTAAGAAAACTTCAAACGCCCGTGGCAGCTAAAGGGTTCAGAATTGGGGGTATGTTTCGTACAACTTTTTTTGCTGGAAATAACATGAGGAATCACAATCTGGTGCGTTTAGGCGGCAGATTCCGGACACCCTGTATATTTAACGCCACCACTAATTATCCGTAGCACTCACTTATGTATTAAGATTTGCAGTTACAGTGCATGAAAAACGACAGCAAGGTCTGCGTTTTTTTGATTTTTCTTTAATTACAAATAACTGTAAAGAAAGATACTGATTGTTGTTTTGATTTTTCCCCGTATCGGACACTACCTGGTTATCGTTGGGGCTTGGGACACCCTGTATATAAAAGAAAGTCGTGTTAGTTACACCATTTATAACTAAAGATCGGCTGGACCGATTTCCATGATTTTGGGTTGATTGGATTAGGCTCTGGCCGGAATAGCAGAAATACTATTGAAACACGCGGGAAATTCACAATGAGCAAACATTCACAATGAGTTCTTCTTCGCGTGTATTTCTTTAACATATCAGAGGATTTCAGTAACTTCTGAGATCAGGACAACTATTGAGACATATGAAAAATTCACAATGGGCACAATTATGAAGACAATTCTCTTTCACATACTTATTTCTGTCTTTATTGAACGAATTCAGGAAGTTGACCTCCCGGATGGGTCTACACAAGGCTTCGACCAGAATAGCAGTATAACCATTGAAATATGTAAGCACAAAATTCATAATGAGCAACAATTCACAATGGTTTTTTTTGCATATTTTAATTTATATTTTTTGAACGTCTTAGCGGATTTCTGTAAGATTTCCGGCCTAATTAGTCCTCTCCCTGGACATCAGTATATTGAAACACACGAAAAAAATTCACAATGAGGAAAATAAATTATAAAGATTTGTTTTTCGTATACATATTTCTTTCTGTATCCCTTAAAAGAATTGCCAGATTTCAGTCAACTGATTTCAGCGGAATACGTGTTGAAATTGGCAAAAAAATTACAAAGAATATTTATCTACATATAAAATTCGACTGTACGTGTGTTCGTAATGCATCCCTCCTAAATCACTGGACCGATTTGGCTGAAATTTGGTGTCTAGGATCCTTCATGTTGCGGGATAGTTTTAGGCTATAGAAATGTATGGTAAATGTTGACGGTCTGTTCCATCACTGATGTACTTAGATTTCATTTCAAACAAATATAAATTATTTATTTATGCTATTTTAAAGATTATTTTAGTTTTGTGCAGAATCATCATAGCCAATGCACCTTAATGATAAGTAACTGAACCTACACTCTACATAAAATTATGATAAAAGCAGAATTAATAATGCATCAATTGCAAAAATTGTCTTTATCAAAATATCTGACAATGACAGGCAACAATTATTGCCTGTTTTTTTTTGGTTCCTGAAAATTGATTGTCTAAAATACGTCTGAATGCTATTTATGATTTAAAAACGTACAATATGCAGAATTAATTATGTAGAGGCGTTCATTGATAATTCCATATCCAAATGAATGTACAATGCCATCAATGTACGAAGATGTTTAACGAAATGAAATGTTATTTCGCATGGCAAAAAACTGTTTAAAAATGTATAAAAACAAACGAAGGTATTCTGAAAAATAGGGTATTGTCAGAAAAAAAGAAAGAAAAACGTTACTCCTACATTTTCAATGACGTCAGTAAAGAGACTACGTCACCATTTTCCTTACGTATGTATCTACAGCTTACTATGTCAACAATCAGAAGCATCCTTTCAGTCTATTCTAACTTTTCATATTCTTGTAATCGCTGTTTTACCATAAAATGATAAACTTTTGAGGTTATGTTTATACCTTGCTGTTTTCCATATTCTTATGAAAGGTTACTTAACATTTATCTGGCGGTTTTTTTTATGTAGGATACAGAATAAACAAACAATCCTTAAGAATATTACAGTCAATAGTATAGATATATACACTCTGACATTTTGAAAATCCCACCCGTTAAGTAGAATACAATTTCCTGGGGCACAATACGAAAGCAACCCTAGTGTGGTGCGTGTGGAAATTGAAGTCCACATATTATTCAAGGAGTCAAAAATCGCATGTTAAATGTTAATAGTCGAAGTAGGTAGTGAAAATAGAAACATTTACCCTACAAGTAAATGCTAAAGTAAATACTAAGAAAGAATGAAAACCTAAAGGCAAATTGTCTATGAAATTCAACACGATGATGTAGGTAGGTATACAACCGATGACGTATTCGTTAATATTTTATGTAATCAAGGATTTGGTTTACTGCTTGAAGGTAATATGTGTTGTTTTTGATTTGAGTATAGTATTTGCATGTTTATATCTTTTGTATATCTTTTATTCAGCGTATTTTTATTATAGAAGATGGACCATGTACACGTGAGATACATACAATATTGCTGGGGTGGAAAATGAATGAAATGTGATGAGCGTTACATGTTCTTCCTAGTTTAACTTCGAGTCAATACTAATCCTGGCAGAGTGGTAGTAACCAGTAAAAAGTACATTAACTCAGACACACGTTATGCAGTTTTGGTTTTTCAAAACATAATTTTACTCGATTTTTGTTGTACTTCACTTACTTAAAATATTATTATAGTGTTTTCAAGTTTCAAATGGAAGCGCTACTTTAGAAAATTCTTTTCATTCATGGAACCGTTTCAATTCCGAAATTAGATTAATTCTTAAATATGTTCACAGTAATTCAATATTGCGCGACCCTTTTCATGAAAACCTGAACGGCCTGAACAGCTATTGACTCGAAATCGGATTCGGCAAATAAAATGAATGAACACTTGGTACGATAACCTCTGCAGCGAACAGTGTGATTTTGCCATTTCACTTTTCACAATACCTTTTACATTTTTGTATACAACAAATTCTGCGAATTTCTGTACATTACAACACCTGCGAGTAAATTGATGAAATTGCTAAAATCTTGCCACACGGCAAGATGGCTTGTTGAACGGTCCATTACGCAATGAAAAATTCAAATCAAAAAAGGAATTGAATTGATCCATTAATCGCATTATGCGATACGCACTACATACTCGTATAAGATTCTGTTTTTTTTTTTATTCATTGAAATTTATATTAGTCAGATATATACATACCTAAGGGAATTGAACTAGAGTAAACTTTCGGGCATCGAGGTATTGTGTTTAGAGATTTATATTTTAGAAAAATTATGTAGCTTAAAAGTTATGAACATTGATATTTTTCAGTTTTTGGTGATTATTAAAAAAAACCGTAAGAGCTACAGCCAAATGTTCTGAGAAAGAATTGCACAAAATATCCAAACTATTGATTTATAGCATTTACAGGTCAAGTAAATAACTATCCGAAACAAACAGATAAATTTCAGAATCAATGAAATACGTTTCCGAATCAATAAAATAAATTTCCGGATCAAAAAACTAATTTCCGAATTAACAAAACACGTTTCCGGTTCAAATAAATAAATGAATGTCCGAACCAAAAAAATCAACTTCTAAATAATGAAAAAAAAAAACAAAAAACCAAAACAGAAAAATAAATTTCCAAATAAAAAAAAAATATCCAACCCAGAAAAAAAATGAACATTTCAAAAAAAAAAAATCCAAATCAGAAAAATAAATTTACAACTCAAAAAGTAATTGGTAGTGTAGTGCGCAATACTGCATTACTAGAATAATATCGAAGGTAATCTAAAGATGGATGCAGTCTTTGCCATCTAAAGGTCTGGATAGACCTCGTGCGGAATGAAAATGACATTTTTGTCCGCTGCGATTTTACCAAAGAAAATGTATACTTACTGTCGTGGAATATACCGCAAACGCATAGGAATTTCAAAAGCTACAATCCGAGAACGGTTCCATAATTCTTCTCCACCATTTTATGTATTATTCTTCGATTCTCCGGTCATTGGATATTTTCCACGATGAAATGACCGGGGAATCGAAAAATAATACATAAAATGGCCGAGAAGAATTATGGGACCCTTCTCGGATTTTAGTTTATGGAATTCCCCATCATTCGCGACAAGTTCCACGACAGTAAGTATACAAATAAAATCGCAGCGGACAAAAATTTCATTTTCATTCCGACCGAGGTCTATAGAGACCTTAGGTACAGAGGTGTCAATGTCAAACTCAAAACCTGGCCCGGGCGAAAAAGGACTCTTCTCAAGTGTAGGTGGGCCGCAGGAGGAAAATTTCTAAAGATGTTATGTAATCGTATTACGAAAGTTTATTACAGATTATTACTTTTCAAATATGGCAGAAATTCTGGATCACTATAGCGGCTTCGGGATTATCCATGAGAACTTCCACCTTTCGAAAATCTACTTCAATAACAAAATTTTGGACAGATGATAAAAAAGTTGTGGCACCGGTCATCCAGGTTGCCCAAAATAACATTGTGATGCAAAATAGTCAGATTAAATTAATTTCAGCAGGAAGGTGGCTAAAATAGACAAAAAGTTGTTTGTGATATGGTTTTAAACAAACTCATGCACCAATACTTGATAGGTATAGGTCTAAATATCGGCTGTAATTGTTATGTTGGAATTTCACATCCAGGTGATTTAGTCACCAATTGCAAGATTTCCGTATAGTTTTTAAGGCTTTGCCATTTTTCCAAATAAATTTCAATTCGTGTTCGGTAAAGCCAACCAATTTTTTAATAACTGCATTTCGGGACAGAACAGTTTCATGAAGAGGCTTAGTATGTATTTTCCTGTAGAAAAAAGATGAGTTGTCTTATAAAACCAAATAACCAGCAGCAAATTGTTTGTAGTATTTGGAAAAACATTTCTAAAATAATAATTTAGTTTTAATAATTTTTATAGACTTGAGTTCAACGGCTGAATTTTTGTGTTGATACACCTTGAGCTGCTTCGACATGGCCGCGGGCCGCGAGTTTGACACGTCTGCCTTAGGAGATGTCATTTTGAGTAGGACACACAACTTAGTACATATGCATTGCAAATGCCCCCCACTAGCATGTAACCAGGCTATGCTATCAGTGAATGCTGATGGGCAATTGCTCAGTTCAGCCTCCGATTTCTTCTAAATTCATTATGTTTCCTAAGGATTTTTGGTATTAGTTAACGATTCGATACAATGACACAGTACCATTCTTCGGTGATTCGCTCTCTCTCTGGTTACTTTTAACCCCTAGTGGGGCATAGGGCATTGACTACGCCTCTTTTCCACCTCTGCCTATTAGCAGCCATCGCCTTTAGCTGGTCCCACGATTTGCCTATAGATTTTCCCTCTGCCTCAACAGATCGTCTCCATGTATTTTTGGGTCGTCCCACACGACGGCTAGCGTTGGTTCCCTGAGGATTCCAATCGAGAGCCTGTTTTGCAATGTTTTTTGGCTCTTTTCGAAATGTGTGACCTATCCACTGCCACTTTCGCCGTTTGATGTCGATGCCTATCCTATTTTGTCGAGTAATTTTGAGGAGGTCGTCGTTAGATATTACCTCAGGCCAGCGAATTCGTAGGATGCGCCCAGGATGCGCCGTAGGCACTGATTCACGAAAGTTTGCAGTTTGGTGGTAATGTTACTGGTCACCTTCCACGTGGAACACCCATATAAAAGCACAGATTTTACATTGCTTTCGAAAATCCGGAGTTTGGTATTTCTGGAGATGTTGTGGTTTTGCCAGAAAGGAGTCAAACTGAAAAATACTGCTCCAGCTTTATTTATACGCGACTCGACATAGGCATCAGCCTCACCATCCGCAGTCACTACGCTTCACTAGGTAAGTAAAGTCCTCGACTTTTTCTATCGGTTGACCGGAGATAGAAATGGTGTTTTGCCCTCCTGATGACAAGCTCATGTATTTAGTCTTAGCGGCATTAATTTTTAAGGCAGCACTTCGACTTTCACGAAGCATGCGTCATTTGAGCCAGATGATCTGGTGTGTTTGAGAGAAGGCAAATGTCGTCGGCGTAGTCCAGGTGCTGAAGGTAATCGAATAACTTCCACCTGATACCCTTACTTTTATGGTCACGTAGAGAATCGCAGATTACATCGTTGATGGTAATAAGGAACAGCATTGGTGATAAGATACAGCCTTGTCTGACTCCATGATTCACCTCAAAAGGACTGGACAATTTACCCTTGTGCAAAACATGACATTCTTCGGTGATTAGCGAGATAAAATGAGTATCCTTTTTCAAAATTAGGCTGTAACATTTTTAATTTGTTGGTTATAAGTGGAACCCAGATTCTCGTGCAATTGCACGTTAATTCACGAAATTGAATTTTTCAGGGTATATTGCAGGAAATTGCAGTTTTATGATTTTCGAATGAACACGTACAATTCCATTTTTAAGAGCCTCCTTCATGACATTTTTCCAGAAATATGGAAATGTACAGAATTTTTCGATAGACAGAGAAGAGAATAAAAGCAATGATAAAGAAAAAACGAGACCGAGCTCTAATCGTGCGAATACCCATGTACAGACCTAGAAGGCACGCGAAACCCAAAATATTCAATTTAATATATTTTGTAGGGAAGGGAGGGGTAGATGGGTCGGAACTGGCACATCTTTATTATCTTATCAAGACATCCAACGGCTACGATATGAAACTAATTTGAAGTGTTTCGCGACATTCTATCAAAAGATATGGCTGAATATAACTTTGTAGGGGAGGTAGGTGTAGTCGGACCTACTCCATTTTCCATCAACTCAAAGTATATGTCAGAATGAGACATTGATCAAAATTTCAAGTCGATAGCGATATTCTACCGAAAGTTATGGCCGAATTAAAATATCAAGGAGGGTAGTTTGCATGAGAGGTAGGGGAACCCGTGGTCCGATTTGGCCCATTTTCAATACCGTCCAAGATTTTAGCAAAACAAACATTTGACCAAAATTTCAAACCGCTAGCTTCATTATTTCGGGAGTTATCGTGCTAACAGACAGACACACGGTCAGACAGACAGAGAGACATGGCTTATTCGATTTAGGGACCAACCCTGATCATTTATATATATATGTGCTTTGCCATACCTCCGGAGGCTCCTTTGAGGCGTTACATAATATTGGCGTAACAAAAAACATTTATTTATTCCCGATTTAAATAAAGCCAAAGGCTGTGCGAAGGATCCTAAACTAATAAACCTAATTGAAATGAGCTAATCTAGAGAGCATTTTATGGGGAGAAGCTTACGTTAGATTAAAATATTGAAAATGTATTTAAGTAAACATTATTTAATTTTTAAGAGCTAGTCCTATTAAAGTATACTATTCCTTCCTCGACTGCTTTTTTTTTATATTACACGCAAAATGTACATTTGGGAATTTTTACTGCACGAAAATCCGGGCTCTAGTTATTAGTAAATAAAAATGTATCTCGACGATTTGTAAAAGTTTAGCTAGCAAGAATTGGGTCCGATATTTTTATGTCAGTTTCTTTGTTACTTCCATCCTGGAGTTTATCGTTGCAGTCTTTCATTCGTAGCTATTTAAAAATAAATCGGCAACTGGTTTGTTATCAAGATATCATTAGTTTACTAGTGTCTTCCTTTTTTCACCGATCATGAATTCTTGTAGTTTTTATGAGCAAACTAAATTGCCGGCCCAAAAAATTTGGCGCCCTAGGCGACTGCCCGTAGAGCGGACGCAGAGTAGATGATGATATCATGTTCCTCTGTCCTCCAATGAATGTTCTTAAGTGTTGATGTGATATTTTCTTTCGGTTTTACTTCCGCCCTTAGTGCTTCCCAAAGTCAACATTCTACACTCATGAAACAAAGAAAGAACAAAATATTTCCGAAAGGCAAACGCAGTGGTAATGGCGACGAAGATGTAGTTCTCCGAAAAAGAAGTAAATTTCAGT